>NIVC01000163.1:397500-405000 GCA_002269645.1 Macrostomum lignano | reverse complement strand
AAGAGAGAGAGAGAGTGGGGGAAGGAGAGGGTGAGAGTGGGGGAAGGAGAGGGAGAGAGTGGGGGAAGGAGAGGGAGAGAGTGGGGGAAGGAGAGGGTGAGAGTGGGGGAAGGAGAGGGAGAGAGTGGGGGAAGGAGAGGGTGAGAGAGGGGGAAGGAGAGAGTGAGAGTGGGGGAAGGAGAGAGTGAGAGTGGGGGAAGGAGAGAGTGAGAGTGGGGGAAGGAGAGAGTTGGGAAGGAGAGAGTGGGGGAAGGAGAGAGTGGGGGAAGGAGAGAGTGGGGGAAGGAGAGAGTGGGGGAAGGAGAGAGTGGGGGAAGGAGAGAGTGAGAGTGGGGGAAGGAGAGGGTGAGAGAGGGGAAGGAGAGAGTGAGAGTGGGGGAAGGAGAGAGTGAGAGTGGGGGAAGGAGAGAGTGAGAGTGGGGGAAGGAGAGAGTGGGGGAAGGAGAGAGTGGGGGAAGGAGAGAGTGGGGGAAGGAGAGAGTGGGGGAAGGAGAGAGTGGGGGAAATAGAGAGTGGGGGAAATAGAGAGTGGGGGAAGGAGAGAGTGGGAGAAGGAGAGAGTGGGGGAAGGAGAGGGTGAGAGGATGAGATGGGAAAGGTTGAAACTGATAAGTTAGGGTTAGATATTCTGTACCTAGGAGATGCATAGGTAAAAAAGGAAAAGATGGCTGTGCAGGTTTAGTGATGAAGCCGGTAGCAACAATCGGAAGGTCTCCATCCGCCCAGGACGCAAAATCGGCGGTCCGTCTGCACGGCCGCGACCCTCACCTGCTGCTGGTGCTGGGTGCGGCCTACACCAGGTTGGGCCGCCTGCGCAACGCTGCCGAGACCTACAAAGAGGCGCTGGAGGAGGCGCCCGACCTGGTGGACGCTCGACTGCGCATGGCCGACTGCCATCGGGTGCTGGGCGCCGGTCAGCGGGTTGTTCAGCTGCTGACGCCGCTGCTATCGCCTGCTGACAGTGCTGGCGGGGTGCGGCCTGATCAGGTGTGGCCATGCTCTCTTTGACTCTTTAAGATTCTCTTTGACGGGATTGAGCTTCTCTGTGCAGAATTATCGTTCTCTATCAGGGAATAAGGTTCTCTGTGAGGATTAAGGTTCTCTGTGAGGATTAAGGTTCTCAATGGGGATTAAGGTTCTCTGTGGGGGATTAAGGTTCTCTATGGGGGATTAAGGTTCTCTATGGGGATTAACGTTCTCAATGGGGATTAAGGTTCTCTGTGGGGGATTAAGGTTCTCTATGGGGGATTAAGGTTCTCTATGGGGGATTAAGGTTCTCAATGGGGATTAAGGTTCTCAATGGGGGATTGTCGTTCTCTATGGGGATTAAGGTTCTCTATGGGGATTAAGGTTCTCAATGGGGATTAAGGTTCTCAATGGGGATTAAGGTTCTCAATGGGGGATTGTCGTTCTCTATGGGGATTAAGGTTCTCTATGGGGATTAAGGTTCTCAATGGGGATTAAGGTTCTCAATGGGGATTAAGGTTCTCAATGGGGGATTGTCGTTCTCTATGGGGGATTAAGGTTCTCAATGGGGATTAAGGTTCTCAATGGGGGATTGTCGTTCTCTATGGGGATTAAGGTTCTCTATGGGGATTAAGGTTCTCAATGGGGATTAAGGTTCTCAATGGGGATTAAGGTTCTCAATGGGGGATTGTCGTTCTCTATGGGGATTAAGGTTCTCTATGGGGATTAAGGTTCTCAATGGGGATTAAGGTTCTCAATGGGGATTAAGGTTCTCAATGGGGATTAAGGTTCTCAATGGGGATTAAGGTTCTCAATGGGGATTAAGGTTCTCAATGGGGATTAAGGTTCTCAATGGGGATTAAGGTTCTCAATGGGGGATTGTCGTTCTCTATGGGGATTAAGGTTCTCTGTGTGTGCTCACTGTCTCCAACAACCTCGCAGACCTACGCTGCCAGCAAGCTCGCGGCCATGTCGCACTACTCGGCGGGTCGGTGCCGCCAGACGCTGAACTACACAGATCGCTGTCTGGCGCTTCACCCCACCTGCCCCGTCTGTCTGTTCCGGCGCGCCGCCGCCCTCGCCAATCTGGGCCAATTCTATGAAAGCATCCGCGCCTCGACGGCGATCATGGTGCAGGGCTCGCTGGCCGCCACCGCAGTCTCGCCAGAGTTCTTGCGCAGTCACTACCTGCGCGAGTGGGCCAGGTTTCTTCGCGGCCGGTTGGACACCAACTGGGGATTGTTGAACTTCACTACCGACTTGCAGAAAGATTTTCGGGTCAGATGGATTCTTGGAAAGTCGCTGCTTGAATCGGTGAGCTCATTCAATATCTATTTCTGGGATTCGAACCTAGGATCTTTTCTGTGTACAAAACTTCAATTCAACAATTCAAGTCTGTCTGCAGAGCTCTCAGAAATTTAAATTTCTTTTTAAATAATATTTTTTAGAAAGTTTATCGAGAAGAGTCTGGCCTGCAGCCAAGTCAAGAGTGAGTCTTTATTTATTGATTTTTCTATTGTTTGTTGAGATTGAGAAACGTAAAATAGAATATCTATGGAAATTTACATAGTGAAGAAAGCGATACTAAAGTACATTGCTAATGTCTATGGAAGTTTCCATAGTGAAGAAACCGATACCAAAGTACATTGCTAATGTCTATGGAAGTTTACATAGTGAAGAAAGCGATACCAAAGTACATTGCTAATGTCTATGGAAGTTTACATAGTGAAGAAAGCGATACTAAAGTACATTGCTAATGTCTATGGAAGTTTCCATAGTGAAGAAACCGATACCAAAGTACATTGCTAATGTCTATGGAAGTTTCAATAGTAAAGAAACCAATACCAAAATACATTGCTAATGTCTATGGAAGTTTCCATAGTGAAGAAACCGATACCAAAGTACATTGCTAATGTCTATGGAAGTTTCCATAGTGAAGAAACCGATACCAAAGTACATTGCTAATGTCTATGGAAGTTTCAATAGTAAAGAAACCAATACCAAAATACATTGCTAATGTCTATGGAAGTTTCCATAGTGAAGAAACCGATACTAAAGTACACATTGCTAATTATGGAATTTTCCCACAGAGATGTCACAGTGCCAGACTTAACCACTTATAACTTTCGCCAACAAGAATTGATCTGCTTAGCTAAACGAGTTGGCCAGTCATTTCGCACAGACACAGACGGAGCTGTCAATAATGAGAGGGTGACGTTTGCGCTTGGCCTGGCAGCTGTACATATCGGTCAGCTGGTGTATAATGCAACTCACGATCGCTATAATCACAATAATATTGGCTGGCTGTCCTTAATTGACTTGGCCGCAAAGTACATTCAACTGGCTGACCTGACCAAGCCTGTACAGTTGGTTCACACGTTGCTGCCAAAATCTGAGCCATCGCCAACAGCCAATAGCAATGCACCGGATCTGCAGTTTAACCACGCTATTGTACACAGGGGCGTGCCTAATCCGCCGCTGCAAGCCTACTTCAATTTGGTGTTTCAGTTGGCCAAGACTATGACTGAGCACAGCAGGGGGCCAGGGTCTGCTGGTAGTCAAGATGAGAAGCGCGAGTTTGATACTGCTCAAACTCTGGAGCAGGTGAGCTGTCCGCTTGTCTCTGGTTTGCTATTTGATAGACTCTGATAGGCTATCTGATAGATTGGTAGGCTGTTTGGTAGACTCTGGTAGGCTATTTAGTAGAGTCTGGTAGGCTATCTGATAGACTAATAGGCTTTTTGGTAGACTCTGGTAGGTTATTTGGTAGATTAGTAGCATCTTTGGTAGAGTCTGTCTGTGGTAAGTTATTTAGTAAACTGGTAGCTTCTTTGGTAGAGTCTGATAGGTTATTTGGTAATAACTCTGATTGACTATTCTGAAGTAAGCTATTCGGTGGACTCTGAAGTAGGCTATTCGGTAGACTCTAAAGTAGGCTATTTGGTAGACTCTAAAGTAGGCTATTCGGTAGACTCTAAAGTAGGCTATTCGGTAGACTCTAAAGTAGGCTATTCGGTAGACTCTAAAGTAGGCTATTCGGTAGACTCTAAAGTAGGCTATTCGGTAGACTCTTAAGTAGGCTTTTCGGTAGACTTTTATAAACCCCGCCACCTACTCGCAGGTCCTGACCATCGCCAAGCGCCGCAGGACCTATCGAGACGAGGACAGAGGCCTGGTGGTTGGCACCCAGGTGCCCAGCACCAAATATCGCGACCAGATGCGGCACGAAGGCGCCTACATCTACCTGACAGAGGACGCCAAAGTTGGCGGCTCGTGTTCTCTTGGCGTTCGAATTCGGCTGAGAACGTTGCGGCTGCGGTCGTATAGGGACGAATTGGATCACCTTCTCAGCGAGTTGCTAGGGGATATGCGAGCTGGCAGGCTGGCTAATCCGGGGCCTGATCAGGTGCGATTCTGGGCTGTGTGCTGTAGGATGTTGCTGTAGGATTCTGGGCTGTGTGCTGTAGGATGTTGCTGTAGGATTCTGGGCTGTGTGCTGTAGGATTCTGGGCTGTGTGCTGTAGGATGTTGCTGTAGGATTCTGGGCTGTGTGCTGTAGGATTCTGGGCTGTGTGCTGTAGGATGTTGCTGTAGGATTCTGGGCTGTGTGCTGTAGGATGTTGCTGTAGGATTCTGGGCTGTGTGCTGTAGGATGTTGCTGTAGGATTCTGGGCTGTGTGCTGTAGGATGTTGCTGTAGGATTCTGGGCTGTGTGCTGTAGGATGTTGCTGTAGGATTCTGGGCTGTGTGCTGTAGGATTCTGGGCTGTATGCTGTAGGATGCTGGGTAGGCATGCTGTAGGATGCTGGGTAGGCATGCTGTAGGATGCTGGGTAGGCATGCTGTAGGATGCTGGGTAGGCATGCTGTAGGATGCTGGGTAGGCATGCTGTAGGATGCTGGGTAGGCATGCTGTAGGATGCTGGGTAGGCATGCTGTAGGATGCTGGGTAGGCATGCTGTAGGATGCTGGGTAGGCATGCTGTAGGATGCTGGGTAGGCATGCTGTAGGATGCTGGGTAGGCATGCTGTAGGATGCTGGGTAGGCATGCTGTAGGATGCTGGGTAGGCATGCTGTAGGATGCTGGGTAGGCATGCTGTAGGATGCTGGGTAGGCATGCATTCATTCCCTCCACTAACCCCCCGCCGGCACCGCAGGTGAGCGAGCAGGCGGTAAGCCGCGTGCTCACCCTGATGTACTATCTGACCAACGCTATGCCGCTGTCGCATCGTAGCGGCCCCGCCGCTTTCGCCGTCGCCGTTGGCCTCCTGTTGGCCAGCAACATCGGCGTTGGTGGCCGGCCGCCTCCGGGCAAGTCGCTGGAACTCGAACCCGTGCTGGCCGGCACGCCGGATGCTTTCGCTCTGGTCACCAGGCAGTGGCTGAAACCCGTGGCTCTGGCCAAGTCTGTTGGTGCCGGTGCCGACTGCCTGAGCGTCACCGCTGCGCTGCCCACCCTGCGATCCGTGCTGGAGATGATCGGGGCGGGCGCCTCTGCCGACTGCCCGGCTGCCTGATGCATGTGGGGAGTGAAACTGGGGTGATAGTGGAGTGACCATAGAGTGACACTGAAGTGACATCTGTTTGATACTGGAGTGACCATAGAGTGGCACTGGAGTGACATCTGTTTGACACTGGAGTGACCATAGAGTGGCACTGGAGTGACATCTGTTTGACACTGGAGTGACCATAGAGTGGCACTGGAGTGACCATAGAGTGGCACTGGAGTGACCATAGAGTGGCACTGGAGTGACCATAGAGTGGCACTGGAGTGACCATAGAGTGGCACTGGAGTGACCATAGAGTGGCACTGGAGTGACATCTGTTTGACACTGGAGTGACCATAGAGTGGCACTGGAGTGACATCTGTTTGACACTGGAGTAACCATAGAGTGGCACTGGAGTGACATCTGTTTGACACTGGAGTGACCATAGAGTGGCACTGGAGTGACCATAGAGTGGCACTGGAGTGACCATAGAGTGGCACTGGAGTGACCATAAAGTGACACTAGAGTGACCGTATAGTGATACTGGAGTGACCGTAGAGTGACACTGGAGTGACCGTAGAGTGATACTTGAGTGACCATAGAATGACACTGGAGTGACCATAGAATGACACTGGAGTGACCGTAGAGTGACACTGGAGTGACCGTAGAGTGATACTTGAGTGACCATAGAATGACACTGGAGTGACCATAGAGTGACAATAGAGACGTTGGAGTGAAACTTGACTAATAGTAAAGTACAAGTGTGACAACAGAATGGCACTGGAATGACAATGACATCGGATTGACTTTGGTGTGTCAGCGTTTAGAGAGTTGAGTGACAGCTCACTGGTCCTCCTTCACGATGAGCCATTGGCAGCTTAAAATAAATTGGCTTAGTGAAGTTTTGTGTTTTTCTTTAAACAAAAAATTCAACAGTAGCGATTTGTTTTGACTTTGGTTATTAGTCGACTGGTCGGATAGCACGCTGATAAGTTTTTATCTTGAATCTTAACTATCTGATCTAAATATCTAAATAAAAGGGTTAATTTCCTATTTCTACTGTGCATTTTCTATCGTGCTGTCTGCTTCTAATTGTTCCCGCGACGCATATTTTGACGTTTGACTTTGACTGTTTCTAAAATAAATTTAGTTATTATAATTAATATACTGACTGATGGACTGCAGGTTTAACAGTGATTGATATTAAAGCCATTGTTGCTCAATCAGCTGAATTTTTTAATGTCTGTTTTTAATTTTCTAATTCTACTCCCAGATCCTCAGTTGCTGGGCCAGCCTCCCCGATCCTCAGTTGCTGGGCCAGCCTCCCAGAGTGTCAGTTGCTGGGCCAGCCTCCCAGATCCTCAGTTGCTGGGCCAGCCTCCAGATCCTCAGTTGCTGGGCCAGCCTCCCAGATCCTCAGTTGCTGGGCCAGCCTCCCAGATCCTCAGTTGCTGGGCCAGCCTCCAGATCCTCAGTTGCTGGGCCAGCCTCCCAGATCCTCAGTTGCTGGGCCAGCCTCCCAGATCCTCAGTTGCTGGGCCAGCCTCTCAGATCCTCAGTTGCTGGGCCAGCCTCCCAGATCCTCAGTTGCTGGGCCATCTTCCCAGATCCTCAGCTGCAGGGCCAGTCTCCCAGATCCTCAGCTGCAGGGCCAGCCCGATCCCAGATCCTCAGCTGCAGGGCCAGTCTCCCAGATCCTCAGTTGCTGGGCCAGCCTCCCAGATCCTCAGTTGCTGGGCCAGCCTCCCAGATCCTCAGTTGCTGGGCCAGCCTCCCAGAGTGTCAGTTGCTGGGCCAGCCTCCCAGATCCTCAGTTGCTGGGCCAGCCTCCCAGAGTGTCAGTTGCTGGGCCAGCCTCCCAGATCCTCAGTTGCTGGGCCAGCCTCTCAGATCCTCAGTTGCTGGGCCATCTTCCCAGATCCTCAGCTGCAGGGCCAGTCTCCCAGATCCTCAGCTGCAGGGCCAGCCCGATCCCAGATCCTCAGCTGCAGGGCCAGTCTCCCAGATCCTCAGTTGCAGGGCCAGTCTCCCAGATCCTCAGTTGCTGGG
>NIVC01000163.1:287500-392500 GCA_002269645.1 Macrostomum lignano | reverse complement strand
TCCTGAAGAGTGCCACACAGATAATAGACGGTGTTTTGACCATAGACTAAATTTGAACCATTTGAATCGTTTTCATTGGAATGGGCTATCCTATAGTTTAACCACAGAATAAACTACACTAACTTATAGTTCATTAATTCCGCAGGGTTCCACAGCCGGGTTCAACAAAACCAACTTCCGGTAGTGAAGTGAAACAGCAGCCAACTTCCGGAAGTAGTCAAGACCGTTTTACTCCTTTGAGAAATTCTTCCAAAGACAGCCTGTCACACTGCATGCGGCTGATGTCGATGCAGTGCTCGCCAAGTTACCGACAGCAGGCCGCCTGCAGAACCGCAAACCCGAGACCTGATCCACTCGAGGCCAACAAGGTCGAGGTGGAATCAACGTTGACAGACAAGAATGTCGTCACCGACCTGCGCCAGTGTCGAAGGAAGTCCAGCACCGCTGCTCGGGCAGGACTCGCACCTGAGAGGGCGCAGCGGCAGACTGGTGGCCACAATAAAAGAGCTAGAAAGCGAAGATTTACCTGTCCTGCCTGAGTGACTGTTATTCACATTAAACATTTTATCTTAGCTAGTAGAATACATTTATAAAAACAGTTTTTATTAGGAAGGAGATAATTTATTAATTCTGCAGATAGTCAGGTAGAAGTGGCCCAGCAACTGGGGATCTGGGAGGCTGGCCCAGCAACTGACACTCTGAGAGGCTAGCCCAGCAACTGAGGATCTGGGAGGCTGGCCCAGCAACTGAGGATCTGGGAGGCTGGCCCAGCAACTGACACTCTGGGAGGCTGGCCCAGCAACTGACACTCTGAGAGGCTAGCCCAGCAACTGAGGATCTGGGAGGCTGGCCCAGCAACTGAGGATCTGGGAGGCTGGCCCAGCAACTGAGGATCTGGGAGGCTGGCCTAGCAACTGAGGATCTGGGAGGCTGGCCCAGCAACTGAGGATCTGGGAGGCTGGCCCAGCAACTGAGGATCTGGGAGGCTGGCCCAGCAACTGAGGATCTGGGAGGCTGGCCCAGCAACTGAGGATCTGGGAGGCTGGCTCAGCAACTGAGGATCTGGGAGGCTGGCCCAGCAACTGAGGATCTGGGAGGCTGGCTCAGCAACTGAATTAGCTGAAATTGAATTTACTCAACTGTTAATTATCG
Source organism: Macrostomum lignano (assembly GCA_002269645.1). NCBI lineage: Eukaryota > Metazoa > Platyhelminthes > Macrostomidae > Macrostomum > Macrostomum lignano. The sequence goes on along the minus strand of NIVC01000163.1, from coordinate 391,348 downwards.
AAAGAATAAGCACAATAGCAAAAAATTGGGAATAAAATCTATTCAAAACTCAAAAATGTTTTCGGGCAGAAAACAGATTGACAATTGTAGTAAAGACGCACTGCCAGAATGGTAAATTAGTTTATTCGCTTTTTTGCAGAGCACAATTAAATATCACCGAAAATAAAGCATTGTGGATCACGTGAAACAACGCAATCCAATAACGGGGCTCTTCTTCCAGAAGAATCAGTAAACAGACTACAGTACAGGCTTTTAAAAGTAAAATAATAGAATGAATTAACGACAACAAAAACCGCTACAGGCTACTCACGCCTGGACAAGTAGTAGAGTAGACAGTGCATGGCACGCAGGCTAAACAAATTTGTAGCAATAAAAGATTCACGGACGGACTCTTGAACGGACAAGCAAGGTCAAAGTGCGAATTAAAATGCTAATGCTTATAATTTAAATAAAGCGTTCTGTAAAAAACACTTTGAAGGCTGTCGGTCTACTCATAGTAGTTTAAAGTCAATTAAAGAGTGATTTAGGAATGTGATTACGTAAGAAAAATAGATGGACACAGCCTACGAAATATTTTTGTATTTACATTTCCTTTTGTTACTGTTTTCTAAACGAGATTTTGCTTGCATAGGAACTTCTAAACAAATCGTTTCTTTCGAACCAAAAATAACCAGAAAATTTTTTTACTTTTAGAAAATGTCCATCTAAAAATACACGTCTACTATAAGTAGTTTGCTCGCGGAAAATGTCTTAATCGTCGCCTTCATGCCCGGTCTGGCCGCTGACTGGCCGAGTCTGACGCGACATAAATCTGCTCAGCACTTCCTCGGGGTCATTTAAGGACACCGCATCGGCTTGCAGTCGTTGCAGTCGCTTTAATCGGGCCTCGTTCGCTCGGTCGATTCGGTCAACGTCCAGACTGACAGTTGGGCTGAGGGCACCGCCGCCGCCGCCGCCTCCGCCGCCGCCTCCAAGCTGCTCGAATCCGCTAGGCGACAGCGGCTGGTCGATGTCGACAAAAGCCGACTCGCTGTCGAGCTGCATCGACTCGAACGTTTCGCCGCCGTAGCCGCCACCACCGATGCTGCCCAGACCCAGGTCTGACGGCGCCAGACCGCCAATGTCGTCAAAGTTGCGACGGTTGCTCGACGTTTTGCCAGCAGCAGCTGCCGCGGCCGCGGCCGCACCGCCAGAGGAGGCTGCAATGTTGCGCTTGGCGGCCACCGGCTTGCGGCGGTCGCGGGCCATGTCGAAGACGTCCACCTGGTGGGATTCGCGGGGTAGGGGCTGGTTGCCGGGTCTGCATCTTGATCTGACCCGATCCAGATCCAATTGGTCACGATATCGGATTTGGGATCAGGGATGGGATTTGCTGACCCAATCATCAAGATGGGTCAGGGATGGGATTTGCTGATCCAATCATCAAGATGGGTCAGGGATGGGATTTGCTGACCCAATCATCAAGATGGGTCAGGGATGGGATTTGCTGACCCAATCATCAAGATGGGTCAGGGATGGGATTTGCTGACCCAATCATCAAGATGGGTCAGGGATGGGATTTGCTGACTCAATCATCAAGATGGGTCAGGGATGGGATTTGCTGACCCAATCATCAAGATGGGTCAGGGATGGGATTTGCTGACTCAATCATCAAGATGGGTCAGGGATGGGATTTGCTGACTCAATCATCAAGATGGGTCAGGGATGGGATTTGCTGACTCAATCATCAAGATGGGTCAGGGATGGGATTTGCTGACTCAATCATCAAGATGGGTCAGGGATGGGATTTTCTGACCCAATCATGATGACCTAGATTTGCTGACTCAATCATCAAGATGGGTCAGGGATGGGATTTGCTGATCCAATCATCAAGATGGGTCAGGGATGGGATTTGCTGACTCAATCATCAAGATGGGTCAGGGATGGGATTTGCTGACTCAATCATCAAGATGGGTCAGGGATGGGATTTGCTGATCCAATCATCAAGATGGGTCAGGGATGGGATTTGCTGACCCAATCATCAAGATGGGTCAGGGATGGGATTTGCTGACTCAATCATCAAGATGGGTCAGGGATGGGATTTGCTGACCCAATCATCAAGATGGGTCAGGGATGGGATTTGCTGACCCAATCATCAAGATGGGTCAGGAACCTGATGTGCTGACCTAGAACGACCCATGCCTAATGGGTCGATCCAACCTGACCCAAAACGGTAACGAGTCATCTGACACCCTGCTGACCAATGAAAACCGACAAATCAACGCAATTCCTTTATTGAACCCACGCATATCCATCTACCTGATTTCCTGCGGAAGAGCCCCTAACCCGGTAGGTTCCGGCTCCGTTTCCGTTGGCGCTTCCGCTTCCGGCGCCGCTTCCGCCAGCGTCCAGAGCTTCCTCGATTCGTCGACGCTCGCTGCGCAGCTGATTCCTCAACCTGGCCAGCTGCTCAATGGATTCCGGCTCGGGTGCTGAGGCGACCGATGCGGCTGTTGATTGGCGCTGAAGTGACTGATGCTGATGCTGCTGTTGCTGCTGGTGCTGCTGCTGCTGCTGCTGCTGCTGCTGGCGTGGCGTGGGCGGCTTCTGCTGTTTCGGCGGCACCTCCATTTGAGTTCGAATTGCTGGTACCTGCGGAAAAGTCAAACAGAACAAAATATCACCCCCTTAGATAAGAGACAGATAAAATCTCACCCTTGTAGATTTGAGGTAGATAGAAATCTCACCCCTTGTAGATTAGAGGTAGATAGAAATCTCACCCTTTATAGATTAGAGGTAGATAGAAATCTCATCCCTTATAGATTAGAGATAGATAGAAATCTCACCCCTTATATTAGAGGAAGGCAGAAATCTCACTCCTTAGATTAGAGGTAGATAGAAATCTGACGCCTTAGATTAGAGGTAGATAAAAATCTCACCCCTAATAGATTAGAGGTAGATAGAAATCTCACCCCTTGTAGATTAAAGGTAGATAGAAATCTGACCCCTTAGATTAGAGGTAGATACAAATCTCACCCCTTATAGATTAAAGGTAGATAAAAATGCCGCCCTTATAGATTAGAGGTAGATAGAAATTTTACCCCTAGATTAGAGATACGCTCGTAGATAAAATCTCAACCCTTAGATCTGAGATAGATAGATATCTCACCCCTTTATATTAGAGGTAGATAGAAATCTCACCCTTTATAGATTAGAGGTAGATAAAAATCTCACCCCTAATAGATTAGAGGTAGATAGAAATCTCACCCTTAGATTAGAGATAAATAGAAATCTCACCCATTTAAGAGTAGACAGGATTAAAAATCTCACCAATACGGATAGACTAGTTGAAGTCATCACACACAAGACCCACAGTAGATAGGGCGCGGGGAGAATAAAATGAACTAAATTAAGTTTTGTTGCTGCCATAATTACGGGCGGGGACGCAGCTCTTGGCGAATAGCGCTGCTGCTGCTGCTGATGATGATGATGCTGCGCCGCAGGAGGCTGCGCCGGCGGAGAACCGACATCCCGTCGACGTCTCGCCGCCGCCGCCGCCGCAGCCGCCTGCTTTCGCTGCTCCTCGGCGGCCAGCCGCAGCTCCTCGTTCCTCTGCCTGGCCGCTGCCTCTTTTTCAGCCTGGCGCCGGCGCTCCGCCTCCGCCTCGGCCTGCATGCGCCGCTGCTGCTCCTCTGCCCGGCGCTGCTCCTTGAGATCCTCCTCTGCCTGCCGCTTGCGCTCCGCCTCCTTGGCTCGGCGCTGCTCCTCCACCTGGCGAAGTGCGGGATTTTTAGAGATAACAGTTGAGATGGCGGCTCGGTTCCTAGATCAGTCTCTTCCGTCTACTCTCTTTCCTTAATCTCATGATCTCTGTGTCTAATCTTAGTATCTCAGTGTCTAATCTCATGATATCAGTGTCTAATCTCTTGATCTCAGTGTCTAATCTCTTGATCACTGTGTCTAGCCTCTTGATCTCCGTGTCTAATCTCTTGATATCAGTGTCTAATCTCTTGATATCAGTGTCTAATCTCTTGATATCAGTGTCTAATCTCTTGATATCAGTGTCTAATCTCTTGATATCAGTGTCTAATCTCTTGATATCAGTGTCTAATCTCTTGATATCAGTGTCTAATCTCTTGATCACTGTGTCTAGTCTCTTGATCTCCGTGTCTAATCTTTTGATATCAGTGTCTAATCTATTGATATCAGTGTCTAATATATTGATCTCCGTGTCTAATCTCTTGATCTTAGTGTCTAATCTATTGATATCAGTGTCTAATCTCTTGATATCAGTGTCTAATCTCTTGATCTCCGTGTCTAATCTTTTGATATCAGTGTCTAATCTTTTGATATCAGTGTCTAATCTATTGATATCAGTGTCTAATCTCTTGATATCAGTGTCTAATATCTTGATATCAGTGTCTAATCTCTTGATATCAGTGTCTAATCTCTTGATATCAGTGTCTAATCTCTTGATATCAGTGTCTAATCTCTTGATCACTGTGTCTAATCTCTTGATCTCCGTGTCTAATCTCTTGATCTTAGTGTCTAATCTCATGATTCCAGTATAATAATCTCTTGATCACATCACAGTATTTAATCTCTTATCTTATTCTCCCGTGGTTGCTCCCTTGATTCCATGCTTTAATGTCTTAACCTCAAAATCCAATCTTTATTTTCTAGAATCTTGAAAATCCATTCCAGCCCCAACCTGCTGCCTCAGCTCCTCCTGATAGCGCTCTCGTTGACGCTTCTGTTCGTCAGAGAGGCCTCTGCCAAAGATCCCGTGACCACCTCTGGCGTGCTGCGGCTGCTGCTGCTGTTGCTTCTCTTGTTGCTGAACATCTTTCTGCTGCCTACTATTAGTAGCATTAGCAGCAGTAGCATTGGAAAATCCTCCAAAATCGTCAGTAAACGATTTAGATAATCTAGTCTGCAAATCTTTTAATCCGTCGAGCTGCTGCATCCAGTCGTCTCGATCGGCTGAACCTGCCGGTGCGACTCCCGATGAGAAGTCGCCGCCTCGGCCTCGAAAATCGTCGTAGCCGTCGCCAGTAGCAGCAGCACGGTGACCGCTGTTGGACAGTCTGTCGTCGTCTGTCTCGCGCATCACCTGCTTCAGGTTGGCTCGCGTGTTGCCCTGGGCGTCCTTGATTGGCGCGCCGCCGCCGCCTTTGCCTGAGGAAATGTTTTAGCCGTTTATAGCTGGCGAGTTTAGGGAGATGCAGCAGTGCTGCGTGATGGAGAGGGTGAGAGTGTGTAGATAGTGGAGTAGAGAGCAGCAGAGAGGGCAGGAGAGGGTGAGGAGTGTGCAGGAAAAGGTGCAGGAGAGGGTGTAGCAGAGGGTGAGGAGGGTGCAGGAAAAGGTGCAGGAGAGGGTGTAGCAGAGGGTGAGGAGGGTGCAGGAAAAGGTGCAGGAGAGGGTGTAGCAGAGGGTGAGGAGGCTGCAGGAAAAGTTGCAGCAGAAGGTGCAGTAGGAGGTGCAGCAGAGGGCACAGCAGGGAGTGCAGCAGAGGGTGCAGCAGAGGGCACAGCAGAGGGCACAGCAGAGGGCACAGCAGAGAGCACAGCAGAGGGCACAGCAGAGGGCACAGCAGGGGGTGCAGCAGAGGGTGCAGCAGAGGGCACAGCAGAGGGCACAGCAACCCACCAAACGGGTCGTAGGCGGCAATTTCTGCTTCCTTTTTCCGCTCGAATTCTTCCCGCTCCCGTTTCCGTTTAATCTCGGTGGCCCTCTTCTCGGCCATCTGGCGCTCCAACTCCTTGGCGTACTCGGCTTTCTGCCTGGCCGCGGCCTGAGCCTTGCGCTCCTGCTCGGTGCCCAGCGCCAGCAAGCCGCCGCCGCCGCCGCTCGCAACCGGATCCTCTTTCTGCGTCGTCAGCGAAGGTTCAACGAATCGAACGCCTCGGTTGGACGTCGGTGCGGCGGCCTGAGAGGCTGACAGGCCCTCGTAGATGCCCAGGCCGTAGCTGCCAAGGCCGCCCCCGCCGCCATCGTCTAAGTCGAGCCCGAGGTAACCGGCTGGCGGTGAAGGCTTGGACGATTGGAGCGACTGGAATTTTAGGGAATTTTATAGTTTAGGGCTGTGCTTAGATGGGGAGGTGAGATCTCAGAGAACCAGAATGGGATTAGAGAACTGAGATGGGATTAGAGAACTGAAATGGGATTAGGGAACTGAGATGGGATTAGAGAACTGAGATGGGATTAGAGAACTGAGATGGGATTAGGGAACTGAGATGGGATTAGAGAACTGAGATGGGATTAGGGAACTGAGATGGGATTAGAGAACTGAGATGGGATTAGAGAACTGAGATGGGGTTAGAGAACTGAGATGGGATTAGGGAACTGAGATGGGATTAGGGAACTGAGATGGGATTAGCCAGCCGAGATGGGATTAGCCAGCCGAGATGGGATTAGAGAACTAAGATGGGATTAGGGAACTGAGATGGGATTAGAGAACTGAGATGGGATCAGAGAACTGAGATGGGATTAAAGACCCGAGATGGGATTAGGGAACTGAGATGGGATTAGCCAGCCGAGATGGGATTAGAGAACTAAGATGGGATTAGGGAACTGAGATGGGATTAGGGAACTGAGATGGGATTAGAGAACTGAGATGGGATTAGGGAACTGAGATGGGATTAGGGAACTGAGATGGGATTAGAGAACTGAGATGGAATTGTGGAACACAGATGGGATTAAAGACCCGAGATGGGATTAGGAAACTGAGATGGGATTAGAGAACTGAGATGGGATTAGGGAACTGAGATGGGATTAGAGAACTGAGATGGGATTAGGGAACTGAGATGGGATTAGAGAACTGAGATGGGATTAGGGAACTTTATTTCAAAAAGCAAAACCTCACCGATAAGTCTCCAATTCCAGGTCTAGTAGCAGATTGCTCCTGAAGCGACGGTCTCTGCTTCTGCTGTTTTTGCTCCGCTAACTGGCGCTCCAGCTCGGCTTTATATGCCTGGCGCTTTCTCTCGCGCTGGCTGGCCGTGTCAGGTCGACGGGTGTCGATGGCCCCGCCGACAGTGGCAACTGCGGCTGACGAAGCTGAAGACGTCGAAGTGGCAAAAGATGAAGCTTTTAGACGAGTCGAGGAAGCTGGCGGTTGATGAGGTTTCTGAGGCTGAGGCTGCTGCTGCTGCTGAGCATTCTGACGTAGCAGCATTTTTCTAAGATTTTCGTATTCGGCCTCCAACTGTTCCAGCCGACTGACGGGATCTTTCGAGCCGTCGGCAAGACCGCCGGCTGTCGGAGCGGCGCCCCCCGGGTAGCGCGATGAAGCTGCCGGAGGCTGGACAGCGGTGAAGCCACGGAGCTCGGCAACGCGGCGTTCGAGATCGTCTAAACTGGTGAAATCCACTCGGTTCGATGGCTGCGGCTGCTGCTGAGGCGGCGGCGGAGGCGTCGGCTGCTGCGGAATCTCCAGTAATGGCGCCTGTCGAGGTGGCTGGTGCAACTGCTGCTGCTGCTGCTGCTGCGGCTGTCTTTTGCGTTGCTGCTCCTGTGTTTTAGGTAAAAGTTTATATTACAAGACCAATCGCAAACTAGATAATTCATAAACTAGACAGTTCATAAACTAGACAGTTCATAAACTAGACAGTTCATAAACTAGACAGTTCATAAACTAGACAGTTCATAAACTAGACAGTTCATAAACTAGACAGTGCATAAAAAGTCAAGTGTAAATTGTGAAGTTTCTAGCTTGTAACGAAGGCCTTTTCAACTTTAAAACTGTTAAAACGCTAACTATTCTACTATAATTTACTAGTTATATGACAGGGCATTTCACATAAAAATATATAGATAGTTACTCCCGCCGTTTACCCCCAGCTTGTATTCTTCTTACCTGTTCCTTCATTCTCAAGTACTCATTGTACTCAGCATTGCGCTGCCGTTCTTTCCTTTGTCTAGCACTGGTCGAATCTCTTAGGCCGCCAACAATGCCCAGGCCACCGCCGCTGCCAGACCCTGAGCCAGCGGTGGACATGCTGGCTGGATAAGCTGGAACCGGCGGATCCTGAGCAGCCGGGAAAGCTGCTGGTACAGGTTTTCGCAGCTTCAAATAATCCTCTCGACGAGATTCGTCAAACGCTCGCCTCGTGTCTGCGTAAGCGCCCAGCTTTGAGAACAGACCGCCACTGCTCTCCTCTTTGCTGTTGTTGCTCTGCGGCCGAGGAAATTCTATTGTGGGGACAGCAGCTGCGGGCAGAGTTAGGGATACAGCTGGTTGCTATGGCAACTGTACTCAGAATGCAATTCAGAGCTGCTGCACACGCATAGGCGGTCAATTTATAGAGCACAAAGAATCACTGCACTGCAAGCCCAATTCTGCACCAACTATAGACAATAGTGGGAAAGGGGAGAGAAGAGAGTTCAGTCCCTTATCCCTATCTCTTACACAAGGTGTGCAAATGTTCGTCCAAAATATGCTCACCACTTCAAACATAAATTTGCATTGCAAGAGGTACAGCGCTGCTTACTACTAAATATAGAAGAGCAGTTAGTAGTATTGTTGCGAATTAATTTAAACAACTGCGTTTTGTTCAATTCATAGAAATTAGATTAAAACAATAGCAGGATTGGGGGTTAAAAGACTAAAAGAATAGAAATATTGGGGCAAATAATGAAGCAAAAAGAAATTTGGGATTAAAGACATTTTAGAGAAAAAATTAGAGGTTTAGCAGATTTATTAGTTTTCTAATGAGGATTTTAACAAAAAATAATATGATGTTTAAAATATTTTTGGGTATGGACTTTAAAATAAGGATAAAATTTGAAATTTGAATAAATTACAGTCTCTGGGATCTTTCAAACAAATGTGAAAATATATTTTACACACCTGTTGAAACTGTAGGCTTAGCAGCCGAGGCCAAGCCACCATTAGTGCTGGGCCCAGGTGGAAATGCCTCTCTACTGTTTCCAATCCTTTGCCTGTCGGCAGCAAGTCTTTGCTTCTGCTCTTGAATGAACTGATCAATGTCTGCTGATGCCATTTTATTTGGATTGTTGCTTCTGAAAAAGATAACTTAAATGTAATAAAGAAAAGTTACCAATTTTATATGTATGGACATCTAATTGAAAGAGAATAATGATTGACTAACCAGGATAGCAGCAAAACTAAGTAATAAATTTTTATTCCAACAATTTTATAAGCCAAAAATTGAAGAAAAAATGTAATATATACAAAATACATATATATTATATATATATATACATATTACATAAAAACTATAGATAAATCATTATAGGCTTAGCTATATTGATACCAGTAAAATGTAAAAATGGAATAGAATAGCACAATAAAATGTGGAATCTGCTACAAAATGATAAATTGCAAAAAGACTTGCAGATTGAAGCAAGTCTTTAGAATTGAAGCAAAGCTAGAAGTATGGGAATTGAAAAATAATAATTTTTTGAATTGATATTAGTATATACACCAATTCTAAATAACTCTTTAGATTTATATGTAACCATGTCAATGTAACTATATGAAAACAATATATAAAGAATTTTAAAATATGATTCTATATTAAGGCAAACTGTACTAAAACAATAGCATTTATTAAGCATAAGGCAAATTCAAAGTAGTAAATTTAAGTTCTCTCATGAATATTATAAGTGATAGCAGATAGGTATTGAAAATATAATCCTAATTTTCTCTAGCAGTTTGGTCTAATTTTTCAAAGTTTTATTATTATAAATAACATTTATAGTTCATAGTGCCTTGCATTTGCATTTTATTTAAAGTTAGTATGATCTGTAGTTTATTTTATAATTTATCATTTCATTATGGATTTAGAATTTTACTGTAGTATTCCATTTTGATCCCATTGCAGATTCTACATTTTACTAGGCACTAGGCCTAGCTGTAGGCCTAGCCATATAGGGGGTTCTAAACATCTAGAATCTATTTGACACTTATTGACAGTCTAACTAAATGAAATATTATAACTTTATAACTTATTAAAATATTACAACCATCTTAAATATAATTTTCAATTGAATTCTTAAAAACTCAATAGCAGCTCTAGACAAAATATAATATTGCCGATTATAGGCAATACATTCTATAACCTACTCTATACTCTATAGGACTCTGGAATTATTAATATATTATTATTATTATATAAAAGGGTTAGGCCTATATGGCTAGCAAGTAGCATGTAGCAAACTTTGCTAGACAACTTTTGGTACTTGGACTTTGTAGCATAGGCCTAGGCCCTAGCCCTAGCCATTGATTGGTATTCAACTCATTCTTTCTTAGGTTAGGCCTATGCCGCCTACCACCTAACACAGTAACAGTGGCGCAACCAGGCGGGGGGTGGGGTGTGCCATGTGGTTGCCACCCCCTTAGGCAGAGACTGAAAAAATCAAAGGGGGAAACAATCGAATTTTTGCCAAAAACAGAGCCACCCCTCCGCCCCCTCCCGGGTCTTTACCCTCAAGAATCCCCCCCTCAAAAAATTTCTGGTTGCACTACTGCACAGTTACACAGAACACCAGTGACCATAGTCCATAGGCGTAGGCCTAGGCATAACTATCTGCCTATCAATTGAAAGGAGTAGGTAAATAATAATAATACTAAATCAATTTACTTTCACTAAGCTGTTTCATGGAAAATTGTAGAGAGGGGTATGAATTTTCAATCTAGCTAAGCTAGGTGTGAATGCAAATCTTGCAGCATCAATCAATTTATTGAGTGGGGTGTCGTTTGAATTCTGGATGAAAGGTTAAAAACTTCATAGAATAGCAAAAAATAGCGGTGGTAAGCATAGAAATTAAAAAAATATTTCTGAGAAAAGCAATGATCTCGATGCGACTGCGGCCCTCGCCTCAGGTAGATTTATAATAATCAATCTAGCGTTAAACATGCTGCTTGTTCAAAAGTAAAAAATGCCGTGCATATAATAAAGTTAAATAGTTTGTTTTTTAGTTTTATATGTCAACGGTTTTTCACTTTCGAGGAACTTATTGCATTAGTATAAATTTAGACCTAACATTGCTTTACGAAAGTTATAGCGACATACAGACCTTTATTTTTAAATAACAGTTTGTTTAAAACCTTGTATTGTTGCACCTCGCCATTTGACTTACTAATGCATTGTGATTTTTCGAGAAATTTCGAGATTTTATAACGTTATTCAACATCATTCTGATTCTTGTCTTGTCCAAGTTGTTCCGTGTGTCTCACAGGCTTGAGATCTGCATGTAATACCGCTACTGACTGTGATGAGCTCGACAAACATATCAACGGATGACACTCGGTCGTTTTGTTATGTTATGTTTATGCTATGTTTTGCATATTATTACGCCTATCTTGGCTATCTTTAGTGTTGTCCATGCAAGAAATAAATTGAGCTTTTAGCTGTTATAATTTTATGACTCACTCTAGTCATTAAACGACTTAGTATAGTTTTAGTTTGCTAGTTGGATATCACATACAATACAATAAATAAAAAGTAAATCTAATTCTGATCATAATTCATGAACTTTGACTTTTAATCTAAGTATTATGTTGTGCATTTATCATTGTATATACTATAATATTAGGCCTATAATATTGTATAATATTACTAAAATGACCTCTAACCAATTGTTTCCTTTTTTACCAAAGGCAAACTATGTTTATCATAGATGTAACTTGTTATTAAAACAACTAATTATCATTGAAGTGCCTTATTAGACCTAGTATAATGACCTTTATCCCATATAGGCCTATAATATATCTTTGAATGCTCTTATTAAATGGTTTAAATTAATATTTGGTGCTTATATAATCTTCGGCTAGGCCCTAACAATTTCTTGTTTTAGCTTAAAGTTTTAGCTTAAAATTTGTTTATGGTTAACCTAATTAACTTAAACCAAATATAAATTTAGTTAATTAGGCTATAGAATTATATTCTATAATCTAAATATACTACATCTCTAAGGTTTGTTTGTTTGTATGCTTGTCCATAATGCTCTAGAGCAAGCAATTCTTCACTATCTAAATATACTAAATCTCTAAAGTTTGTATACTTGAATGTCATAATGCTCTAGAGATTGCAATTCTTCACCAATTTTGATCGCGTTTTTGCCAAAAGATTTAAAATCTATATACTAAAAATGGTCTATTGGTAGGTATCTATCTATCTATCTAGGTATGCGATCAATTTTAGCAAAAATGGCTCAACCAACTTTCTTCAAACTTGCACTGTTCAATCAGAAAATTTTCCGTGACAGTACATGCAATGTGGCTAAGAAATTGCTCAATGCTCAAGGGATTAAATATTCAAAAAACATGCTTTTTTGCAAAGGTCAAGCAGCTCTTTCAACTTGAAATGCATTGTAAGAATGCTAGAGAAAAAACTGACTAATTGAATTCTGATTCTGAAATAGATTGCATCATAGGCTTTTTAGTTTTTATTTATTGTCTGTGTACTGGCTAAATTTTGACACTAATCAATATCAATAATCAGTAATCAGTATCTATGCTTTTCAATGCCTATGCTTTCTGTTGCCCAGCATTTTGTTGCCTTAGTTTGCTTTTCTATGTCTCAAAAATATCAAAAATATCAAAAATATATCAAAAATAGAAAGTAAGCATTAATTTAATAATAATTGACTTGCAATCAAAAATGAAAATAATTGATTTTCCTTTTGTTAGGCAGACATTTTTTTAAATCCTTTGTTTTATTTAATTTTTTTTCTCAATTTCTCAAGAAATCAAAACATGATTGCATGTTGTCTAAGAAATCAATTAATTACTAATCAATGCTAAAATAGATTTTTTGTATTTCATAGTTTTGATCAAAACTATATCATATATATAGCATAGTTGGTGGCTATCATTGTTACCTAACCAAGTCTTCTTAGCACACATTCTAAGTGTAACCTTGTATGCATAGATATATAGCAAATGTAATAGAACTAAATAGATTTTTCAAAATTAAAAAAGCCTACAAGTTTAACAAAATGAATGTTGCTTTTATTAAGAAAATAAAAAAGTTTGGTAAAAAATTATTATATTGTTATTATTATTTCTTTCCTTTGTACTTTTGATATCAGTTTGGCACTTGGCACCTTTATATGCTTGGGACATTTTCTTTACTTTATTATAGTACTTTCTAGTTGCTTGTTTGAGCATCTTAGTATGTTCAATCTTTATTTTGATATCTCTCAAGATTAAATAGTCCTATGTTAAAAAAGAAAGCATACAATATAGATAATTATAAGGGGTACAATTTTAAAGTAGTATATATCTTCTTTCCAATGAATTTATTTGCATGTATTATGGCCATTGCATTCAAAAGATATGTGAAAAACCATCATAATACCACTGATAATCTTACAATAAAAGTTTAAAAATATAAAAAGCAATGTTTTGTCCTCAAAGAAACAAATTATAGTCATTCATCATCATCATCAACCTTCAATGCAGCTTTCTCAACATAGTATCCATCTGTAGCAACATACTTACTACAGGTTGAAAGACCATGGGAGAAAGTGTGCCAAACCTTGGGACTCAGCAAGTGCTCAGCTTCACAAGGTTCATGCTTGCCAGGCAATTGTGGATCATAGACCTTGGAATCTGCACCTGTTAGCCATCTTTGGAACTATGAAACATTTGTCATCCTTTAGAATATTGAGTATTCAATCAGCCAAGTCTTTGTACCCTTGACACTTGACTAAGCAAAATTTTGCAATGTGCAAAACTGTCAAGATTTGTTGCCAAGTGACAGAGTATATAAAAAAACTCAACACAGAAGGGGGTGGACAGTAAAATAATGTTCATTGTGCATTAGAGGTGTTTTGTGTATGCTCATATACTTGCATGCTGCAAACAAGATCTATAAAAACTGACTAAGCTATATATTTCACCTTTTACTATAAGACAGACTATCAGTGGCATTGCAATGGTTTTTTCACACAACTTTTGAATGAAATGACCAAAATATGTGTAACTGAATTCACTAGAAAGAAACTCTCATTTTGCTATGCATAAGCCTTTTGGCCATAGACATCCTGACAAGCTTGTATTTTAACCTTGTTTCGATGTGCATTAAACTGGTAAAATATTCCCTAGATATACTTGCCTATATATAGTCAACTTCTCTATGCTTTTCCTCAACCAAATTTTCGATGTACTTTAGATGTTTTTTTCGAGTTATAAGGACCAGTTTCTCATTTTAATTTTATGAGTAAAGCGATCGATCAATCAATCAAGCTATAGAACTCTCGCGTGTTCCGAAGCAATGCTTTTTGTATAGCTAATGCTCAAATATGCTCATATATTGATACCTCCTTATCACTAATTTTTTCTTGCTTAAAGGTCTACTACAAGCCACCCATGTTTCCCGGTGCAATTACATAGCCAGCAGACTAAGCTTACAGCTGTAAAGATGCTGTTGCATTCACAGATCTGTCTGTGTTTTTGCTTCCGATCTGACACTCTGATCAGCTTGCTCTGCTTCTGCGATGCCGTTCTGAGATCTGATGGTATCTGCTGAGAGGAAAGTCGCTAGTCGCTAGTATAGTCTAGATCTACTTATTTAGAACTCCATGCGCGATGGATAGAAAAAGCCAGCAAAGCCATTCTTGTCTTGCCTTGAGGCTGAAAATTAACTTTTCTAATCTCTTAAGACCAGCCCCCCCCCCAAACCGAGAGGAAGCAGAGAAAGTTTCAAACAGGATTTAGAAATCGATTTCTTCCTTCAAGATTGAAATTTGTGTGAAGTAGCCTTACTATGCCAGGCATGGATTATTATTTTCTGTAAAGTTCCGCTACTCATTGAGTTCCTTAAATTACCTTAGGTTTGTGAGTTTTTTTAGGCTTGTGAACTTTTCTGCGAAATGTTTTTTTCCAAACAGTCGACCTGTAGTTAATAATTCTTAAATGGCTATGTATTGAAGCACAATGGAAGGGGGTTGTAGCCTAGTGGTTAGAGCGTCAGACTCACGACTTGAAGGTCGAGGGTTCGATTCCTTGAGCAAGACACTTATCTGCATTGCTTCAGTTCATCCAGCTGCAAAATGGGTGCCAGCATCAGCTGGGGTAATTGAGGCTTGTGTGGCGACCCCCAGTCCTTGGACTGAACAACCTGTCGGTTTGACATCTGCCCATTAAGGCGGGTGTAATCCATTTTTTATTTTATGGAAGCACACACATACATATAGATTTCTAGATCCCACAGATTCATTTTTAGCTAACGAATTTTATATCTATTTTTTCATGTAAAAAAACGCAATGACGTCATCGGCAGCCGCAGCCAATCAGCAGCAGCCTCTTGTTGGCGGAGGCGGCGGCGGCGGTTCAATCGAGGACCCATTCTTTGCCGTTAAATCGGATGTTGAACGCAACGTCGAGTCGGCCAGGAAACTTTTCGATCGGTGGAGCATCCTGATGAGCCAGTACAAAACCCTGGCCTCCAACCCTGTGGGCAGGCAGGAGCTAGACTATTGCCTTGGCGAGTTGCAGAACTCCCTACGCAACATCGAATGGGATCTGGACGATCTCGAAGAGACCATCGGTATTGTTGAACGAAATCCGAGGAAATTCCGTCTGGACGAATCCGAAGTGGCCGCTCGTCGCGGATTCGTCAGCGAAACTCGTCAACGAGCTCAAGAGATGAAGGCCAAGATCGAACGGCTGGAGCCGAACACTCCGGTAGCCGTGACTCCCCCGGCCACTGCTACCTCCGTCCGGCAGCCGGGGGCAGCTGGCGGCGGCAGTGGTGGCGCCTCTTCTAGCAGGCAGGCCCTGCCAAACTATGCAGAGGAGACTCAGGCTGCTCAGCAGCTGCTGCTAAGGCAACAGGATGAGACTTTGGATAGGTGAGACATAATTGTTTTTGCCGCACCAGACATCGCATTCTAAAGCTCAGCTCCCACCCTCTCGGATCCTCAGTTGCTGGGCCAGCCTCCCAGATCCTCAGTTGCTGGGCCAGCCTCCCAGATCCTCAGTTGCTGGGCCAGCCTCCCAGATCCTCAGTTGCTGGGCCAGCCTCCCAGATCCCCAGTTGCTGGGCCAGCCTCCCAGATCCTCAGTTGCTGGGCCAGCCTCCCAGATCCCCAGTTGCTAGGCCAGCCTCCCAGATCCCCAGTTGCTGGGCCAGCCTCCCAGATCCTCAGTTGCTGGGCCAGCCTCCCAGATCCCCAGTTGCTAGGCCAGCCTCCCAGATCCTCAGTTGCTGGGCCAGCCTCCCAGATCCTCAATTGCTGGGCCAGCCTCCCAGATCCCCAGTTGCTGGGCCAGCCTCCCAGATCCCCAGTTGCTGGGCCAGCCTCCCAGATCCTCAGTTGCTGGGCCAGCCTCCTAGATCCTCATTTGCTGGACCACCATCCGCCATGGATTCAATCGAAGTGTTGCCGAGCTGTCAATCAACCTGGCATATAAAATAAGGCGCCTTATCCCCCTCACCACCAAACCTTAGACTCAGCGGTGGCATCGGCGCACTCAAAGACATCTCGCACCGCATGAACAGCGAACTGGAAGAGCAGGCAGTGATTTTGGACGAATTCGGGCGAGAGATGGACACCACCGAAAGCAAGCTGGACACCACGATGAAGAAGATGGCCCGAGTGCTGCACATGTCTAACGATAAGCGACAGTGGACTGTGATTGGCGTGTTACTGCTAGTGCTCATAATTCTCATTGTGCTTTTGTTTGTACTGTGAACTGGTTTTGTAACGATGGCTGATTGATGAATTGCAGTTTTCTCATTTTAATTAAAATTGTTTTAGGAGTGCAGATCCTGAGGTCTAAATTAAAGCTTTCTACATGCAGATATCGAATCTAGAAGTCTGGATCCCCATCATCCCAATCCTGATTCCATTCATTTATCCCAATCCTGCTCCCATCTATCCCAATCCTGCTCACATTTATCCCAATCCTGCTCCCATTTATCCCAATCCTGATCCTATTTATCCCAATCCTGCTCCTAATTATTCCAATCCTCATCCTATCTAATCTTAATCCTGACCCCATTTATCCCAATCGTGTTCCCAATTATCCCAATCCTGATCCCATTATCCCAATCGTGCTCCTAATTATCCCATTTATCCTAATCTAGATCCCGTTGATCCCCATCAAAATATTTGTGTTGGATTTTCAGCAGTTCAAGAATCATCATTGGCTCATTTATAACTATAATATAATAAGTAGTCATTTGCTTTTAGAGTTTTAATACTTAAATTATGCTTAAGTCAATGGATTTAAAAGCGTTTAAATTTTCGTGTTACTCTTTCTTTCTCTTTAATGCGTATTTTGAATGTTGCAACAAGGCTTTATTCGATCCGAGCGTAGCTGCTACTTGTCGATTTCGATAACAGTAGTATATGATGTACACGCTAAGACAGATTTTTATTTGGTATCTGACAGCAATACTCTGCATGTATTTGTAATTTAACGAATAATTTGAATATCCGCAGCTGTGATGCTTCTCTCGTTGCTTGTTACCGCAAGGGTAGTCTCAGCACTGCTGTAGTTATTGTATATTAATAATGATACTCTTTGGTTTCCTACAGATATTTATAATGTATAAAACATAATACTGTACTCAGTCAAGCAAGATACATATAATGTGTTCTGTGTTGTTGATGTGTATAACAATAATATTTATTAATGCACTTCCTGTCTAACTATAGCATTGCATATGCATGGTGAACGACAGAGGTTTGAAAAAAGAAATTTTATTAAATTTAATAGTAATAGTAATGACATTCATGGCTAATAAATAAACTTATAGCACAAAAAGTATATAGCACACAGTGCCCGCTTGGTGTACAGCCTAAAATCATATTATTGAAAAATTGCTATCTTTGCCCGCAGTTTTCTTTGTTAAACACATTTGCTTACATTGTACATACTTAATTTGGGTGCTGGAATAAGAGCTGCCGCTATAAATAGGATCAGGGGTGCTAGATGGGGTCAGGGGTGCTAGATTGGGTCAGGGGGTGCTAGATAGGGTCAGGGGTGCTAGATGGGGTCAGGGGTGCTAGATGGGGTCAGGGGTGCTAGATGGGGTCAGGGGTGCTAGATTGGGTCAGGGGGTGCTAGATAGGGTCAGTGGGTGCTAGATAGGGTCAGGGATGCTAGATAGGGTCAGTGGGTGCTAGATAGGGTCAGGGGTGCTAGATGGGGTCAGGGATGCTAGATGGGGTCAGGGGTGCTAGATTGGGTCAGGGGGTGCTAGATAGGGTCAGGGGTGCTAGATTGGGTCAGGGGTGCTAGATGGGGTCAGGGGTGCTAGATGGGGTCAGGGGTGCTAGATTGGGTCAGGGGGTGCTAGATAGGGTCAGTGGGTGCTAGATAGGGTCAGGGATGCTAGATAGGGTCAGTGGGTGCTAGATAGGGTCAGGGGTGCTAGATGGGGTCAGGGATGCTAGATGGGGTCAGGGGTGCTAGATGGGGTCAGGGGTGCTAGATGGGGTCAGGGGTGCTAGATTGGGTCAGGGGGTGCTAGATAGGGTCAGTGGGTGCTAGATAGGGTCAGGGATGCTAGATAGGGTCAGTGGGTGCTAGATAGGGTCAGGGATGCTAGATGGGGTCAGGGGTGCTAGATGGGGTCAGGGGTGCTAGATGGGGTCAGGGGTGCTAGATTGGGTCAGGGGGTGCTAGATAGGGTCAGTGGGTGCTAGATAGGGTCAGGGATGCTAGATAGGGTCACGGGTGCTAGATAGGGTCAGGGGGTGCTAGATGGGGTCAGGGGTGCTAGATGGGGGTCAGGGGTGCTAGATGGAGTCAGTGGGTGCTAAATGGGGTCAGTGGGTGCTATATGGGGTCATGCAGTGCAGTGAAAATTGATGGCGAACTGTCAAACAATTCTAACAGAAAATGAACATACCACAGCAAGCCCAGAAGATATAAACAGGCACAATATCTGCCGATATATTAGGAAACAGAACCAGACAGAACAAGTGTCTAGTAATAAATTTGGTGGAAATTTATTTGCTAAAAGTATGTAGGCTTCCTTTTACAAATTTTAATCCAAACTTAGAAACAGTTTATAGTCAAATTTGTGCCCTAGCGTCTGACAAACAAACAGAGTACATAATAATAACTAATTATAAAAAGGCAGATTGAGATTCTTTCGCATCAAATAAGAATAACAGTTTTAATTTAACAGGTAGCAATGTATATAGATATGCTACCGAACTATAAACTTGTCCAAGTGTCAGAAGCAGTAACGATAGGGTAGAAAACTGGGAGAAAAAACTATTAAACAAATCGATTATATTGATAGTTTACACATGTCATCTGTTATCACTTATCAGGTTTAAAGTTTTTGCGCTCATTTCAGTGACTGATTTGTTGAGTAAATGTCACAGAGCTATACTGGTATGTTGCTTGCCTCTTGCTAATGCTTGATTTGCACAGAATGAGCGCAAGAACTTACCTGTAACACAACCTGATAAGCTAACCAATTAGTACGGAACCGAACTGGAACAGTAGGGAAAAAGAACACAAAGGATTGCAGCTTGATCGAAATTGTTGAAACAACTTTATTTAAATATTTAAAAAACGTAAGAAGACGGACAGGAAACTTTATTATGATTACACAATTATGATAGAGGCATAATTAAATTGGAAAATGCAAGTAAATAATTTATATACACAGAACTGGACAGTTTTAACAGACAGATTTTTAAATAACAAAGAAGTAAAGACAATTTTGATTCAACTTCTAGCAGAGCATAGAAATATGTTTTATGCAACAAACTGAAGCGAATAAAAACACACATTGTGTTCATATTCGACTTTGGGAGTTTGGTGTACAACAGAATGCCAAATACTGACTGCAATATCCTAGCAGTTTTTGGGAAAGGTTTGTTGTCTTTCAAATTGCAGCAATTTTAACAAAATAAAAAAGTACGAAAATTGCATCACAGTGGTAAGTCAGTCGGTAATTACTGATCAATCGAGCTTTTTGAAAATTGAACTCAAATTTTGTGAGCAAACACATTTAAATTCGGGCGATCGAATAATATTGGGCCAGATACTAACTGCACGCAGGTTTGTGTGTTTAGTGCATGAATGCTTTAGGCGCGATAATATGAAGAGACAAATAAATAAGCAAATAAATTCTATTTAACGGTTGCAAGGTGGGCAGTGGGAGCATAATTTACAATTAAATAACACAAAAAAATTAATTGTCAGGCTAAATAACAGCAAAGCAAATTTCATAAGAGGCGATCAAACAAAGATAGCAGAAGCTACAATTTTTATTAGATCATTCAATTTTGGTTTGTCTTAAAAATATACAAAATATCGCTTATAAAAAAACAGCTTGCAGGCTTATCAAAGGAGTTTATGGGCAGTGGGAGGCTTATCAATCAAAGCAGTTTATGGGGCAGTGGGAGGCTTATCAATCAAAGGAGTTTATGGGGTAGCGGGAGGCTTATCAATCAAAGCAGTTTATGGGGCAGTGGGAGGATTATCAATCAAAGCAGTTTATGGGGCAGTGGGAGGCTTATCAATCAAAGCAGTTTATGGGGCAGCGGGAGGCTTATCAATCAAAGCAGTTTATGGGGCAGCGGAAGGCTTATCAATCAAAGCAGTTTATGGGGCAGCGGGAGGCTTATCAATCAAAGCAGTTTATGGGGCAGCGAGCGGACTAACAAAAAAACTTACAGATACATTAAGCTAAGAAATAACAAAGCAAAAATTGTTCAGAAAACAAGAAGCAATTCAAAAGGCAGAGAACGAGTGCTGCCTATATAGAGGAGAGAAAAAAACAGATCAAGTTATATCGATGCACAAGCGCTCATATATGCATTGCGGTGCGAAAGCGACAAATTAAAAGTACAAAAAATGTGGATTGTTTGTACACAGCTGCAACGAAGGATTAAAGGTAATTAATATAAAATATTATACCATCAATATTAATAGATACCTTTTAGCTTTACTAGAAACTTCAACTATGCAGCTGCGACATACAATTTAAAGCAGAAAAACTGAAACCTACAAGTTAATGCCGTGCCATAATAAAAATTTGATTTAGGAGGCTGGCTGTCTTAGCGGCAGACGCAATGTTAAACGGGCAATTTTTACAGAAGGCTCCACCGAAGACGCCTCGGCGGTTGCGTCAGACCGACTGGCTGTTGTTGACTGAGCCGAAGGCGGCGGCGGAGTGTCCCCAGATGAGGAGGAAGTTTTCTCACGCCGATGTCGGTGCTGCTTGCTGTGATTGTGACGTCGTTTTTTCGTCGACGACGAATGAGGATCAACAGAATCGTTGCTATAGCAACGCGGTGGAGGCGGCGAGCTAGTCGAAGCTGAAGAAGACAAAGAAGACGGAGACGTTGGTTGAAGATGCTCGCTCGGCATCGGTCGCTGAGGAGGCGGCGGAGACTGCAGATTAACGCCCAGCGATTTCAAATTCAAGCGCAGCTTCAGGCCGCCACCTTCGCCTGCGACGGGAACGGCTGGCGGCTGTGGCGCCTGTTCAATGGTAAGTTTCTCCTTTTCCTTATCCTCATCATTTTGTAGTTGCTGAGCGAATGGTCGCTTGATAGTGATCTTTAGACTGGGCAATTTCTGCGGCGATTCGTCCGAAGCGACAACCGCCGGCTCAGTCTGCTCCTTGCTGTTCTGTTGTCGAACATTCGAGTCGTGATGCTGGCGATGCTTTTTTGATCGTTTCGATTTCGATTTTAGCGGCGATATTGACGATTCGATTTTGCATTTCGAGACCAACAATTTTTCTTCAGGTTTAGTGTCGTCAAGAACAGCTGATGGAACTGAGTCTGTTACTACACAAGGTGTACCAGTTAATAAAGATACCGTTTTGGCCGCGTTGCTAGCGTCTGCTCCGTTGCTAAGGCCGTTAGACTCCGATTTCAAATTTGGCGATGCAAGTACCACTGGAAGACGCTGTTCCTCTTTTTTGAATTCGAAAATATCCGGTTGACTAACAGCAGACTTTTTACAGGGTGAAGCCTCTTTGACAGGACTGCACTGTACTGAGTTAACGCGACTCTCTTCAGATCTTGTCGAGTCTTGTCGCAATCGTTTGAAAAGATTATCGCCATTGTGCACTGATGAACCGGTTGGCGTTGTTGCTTTTTTAGAATCCAACGACAATGGCGGTGATTTGCTAGGCGATGCGTCTTTATAATTTGTCTCGACTGCTAGGGGCAATTCAAGATCCTGATCAACGGTAGAGGTTGGCTTTACAGTTTTGACAATATCCCTAGGATATTTATTCTCAATATTACTGACTTCATCGGTTGCACTGTTAGTTCTATCAGCACCAATGTCAGCAGGCAACTCCGCCGGTTTTATTGTAACTTCCGCAGTCGATTCAACTTGCTTAGGCGCTGACTTAGTATCTGGCTGAGGTTCCGCTAGAGTAGGCAGCATAAGTCCGGCAGCAGCATCCTCATTTGATTCGGCACCAACAGGCTCAGTAGATGCTGATGACTGACCACCTGTATCCGCCAGTTGACCTGCACCGTTACTAGCACTAGCCAATGCTGAACTTGCAACTGCAGTCTCCGCTACATTTGAACTTGTCGGATGCTCAGGAGGCGGACCGCAAGACATCATCTCGTCTAGCAAGGATTGACAAGAGTCGCCAACATCCGCTGGCCAAGTAGGCGAAAGTGCTATAGCAGCCGCTGCTTCCGCTGCCGCTTCTTCTAGTAGTAATTCGGTGTCGGGATCTTCAACAACATCTTGCTCCTGTTGCGGTTGTTGCTGCTGTCCAACCTTGTCCAAAATACACGCGGCAAAAGCGTCGTCTAATATGCACGATTCTGCTGCTTCTTCCGCTTGCTGGCTAGCGGTATCTGGCATTTGCTGTTGTTGTTGCTGCTCCTGCTGCGACTGGTCTAACAGTGCAGTGTTGGGGCATTCGAATACAGCAGCAGCGTCTGGCAAGTCCAAGAGGCCCAGTTCCCGGAGAAACGATTCGTGACCCTCACCGTCGTCGTTGACTACGTCAGCTGGAATTGCCGAAACAGCCGACGAGGCAGCTGAAGTGGCAACGGCAGCATCTGGCAATGGCGGAGCGGGAGCTAGCACAGGCGAAGCAGAAGCAGCAGAAGGTTCTGAAGCAGACAACTGATCAGAACCATTAGCATTTTCCGCTGTCATTGTCGCTGTCTGCTGCTGCAAGTTGAAGTCGAATTCTAGACCAGCCTCTTGACAGGCTAGCATTAGCAGATCCTGCGCACCTCCGGTTGCACCTCCACCAGAGCTAGTTGTCACTGTAGTATAGCACTCCTCCGATCGGCTATGCGTCAGCGTTGTTTGATAAAACGTCTGACCGTGAAACGAATTGGACGACACTACTGGCATAGCCGAGAATAACACCTGCTGTTGCTGAGTCTGTTGATAAATGAACTGCTGCTGCTGTTGCATGAGCATCTGCTGTTGTTTACGCGCAACAGAAGCGGCAGCGGCGCCAGTGAGTTTACGCTTCGGTGGAAAGACTGCAGTGCTATTAGCGCCCGTAGATACTGGAGCGGCCATCAGCGACTGACTGGCAGACAGGGCGGTTGGTAGAGCGGTGAGGATTTGACCGCCTCCGGGAGCAGCTGAGAATGCAAGACAAGTCGGTAAAGAATTGTGATGCGATAGCAACAATTGCTGCTGTTGCTGCTGCTGCTGTTGATGATGAATACCTGCCCCATTTATAGCTACAGGGGCGGAGTATTGAAACTGATGTTGCAATGGCTGCTGTTGTGGCTGCGGTACCGCAGCAGGCTTCTGTTGCTGCTGAGGCTTAGCACTAACTGGAGGCAGTTTCACAGGCGGCGGCGGTGCCGGACGCGAGGTAGGCCTCGGCGCAATGACGCGAGGTGCTATTTTACGCAGCGGCAGATTCGGCTTTGAAGCTGGTGTAGACATTTTTTCGATTCTTTTTTCTTATCAAAATATAATTTAACCAGCAAGATTGGTTGAGCAAGAGAAACTCAAGAGTTCAGAAATTATCAACCAGTTGATGTCAGCGCTGTTACTATGCCAGTTGCCATGGTGTAGCACACTGGCACCTGGTGGCTTTGTAATTGTTTCCAATAAATTCCAAGAAATGGTTGACAGTCACACCAAGACCAAGCTGGCATTAATTGTATAAAAAGGCTGTCTTAGTCTGATATAGTACTTTTTTGCAAATGAAAAGCACATCATTAAAACTCAATCTGAATGATGATTTGACATAGCAAAAAACATTTATAGCAAATTATATCACATACCGGTAAATGGTAGAATTTCAAAGTATCTCGATAATAATGCTTTGGCTAGACAAAGTAATAAATTTGGTTTATAGATAAGTTTGGTTTATAGATAGGTTTATAGATAAGATAAGAATTTTGATAGATAAGTTCATAGATAAGTAAACTTGGCGTATTTCCTATGTGACATTTTGAAAGTAAAAGCACAACTTTAATATGTAATTTTGCATTAATCTCTATCTCTATCTTCTGATCTTCTCTATCTTCTTCTCTTCTTCTTTTTAATTTCAAATCAACCAAGGATTATTGTATCTGCTTTAATGCTAAAGGTATAAATATTTGAAATACGAGTCTTCCCAATGCTTTCGATGGGAGATCAAACGAGGTTGAATTCTTGACAGGCTGAATTCTAATTGACTCTGCACTTTTTATGAGAAGGCAGTAGGCCAAGCATTGCGCATGCACTCTGGAGAGATGTATACCAGCCAGTGCATTTTAAGATTATTGAAATTTTTTAGGGTTTACAATAATTATGTACGTTCATAGCTCCTTTCACCCGCCGAGAATTTTAGCTACATGTAACCAAAGCATTTCGATCTACAGAGGACTGAAGGCCTAAACCAATTTTGCTCGCGTTTTCACTGAAAGGTCTGTAATTATATGGAAAGAAGACAGTTAAAATTTCCTGTATCTGCTCCAATGCTCCAAAGGAATAAAATATTCGAAAAAACAATGCTTTTAATGGGAGGTCATACCAGGTTGAATTCTTGACTGGCGGAATTCCAAAAATGATTGCGCCACAACTTTGCACTATGTAGACCTCAATACTGACTGCAATGAAAATAATGCTCAGCGGCTGCGTGTGTACATTATGACTGAGTGGCGGACTGCATAGATAATTTCCATTTATAGATTTCACCCAGCTATGCACACTAACTGTGCACACTGAGCAGCCTATCACTGCTATGCATTTAACCAGATTATTTCTCTAGAGGATAAAAGATTATTGCATTTGATGAGACATTATAACTGCACTAGATGATTGGGGGATGCTTGATATTGGGGAGGCAAGAGGCTTGCTCTTGGGAAGGGGGGGGGGGTACTTGTTATCTTGGGGTGCTATCTGGGGGATGCTTGCTATTGCATTGGGGGGGGGGGCTTGCTGTTTTATTTGGGCGTATGCTTGCTATCTTGAGGGGGGGTAGTTGCTTTCTATCTGGGGGATGCTATCTTGGGGGGGTAGTTGCTTTCTATCTGGGGGATGCTATCTTGGGGGGTAGTTGCTTTCTATCTGGGGGATGCTATCTTGGGGGGTAGTTGCTTTCTATCTGGGGGATGCTATCTTGGGGGGGGGGGGTAGTTGCTTTCTATCTGGGGGATGCTTGCTATCTGGGGGATACTTGCTACCTTGGAGGAGGGGTGCTTGCTACCGGCGAATGCTTGCGGGGACAACTGCCGATTTCTGGGAGGGGGGGGGGTTAACTTCAAACTTCTGAGGCGATAGTAGTAGCCGCCTAATGCCATGGCACTTTAGGAGTGGTGTCAATTTGGGAATAGTAGTGCTAATCTGAGAGGAGTGAGGCTAATCTGGGGGAGTAGTGCTAACCTGGGGAGGGGTAGTGCTAACCTGGAGGAGTTGTGCTAATCTAGGGGAAGTATGGCTAATCTGGGGGAGTGAGGCTTATCTGGGGGAGTGGGGCTAATATGGGAGTGGGGCTAATATGGGAGTGGGGCTAATATGGGGAGTGAGGCTAATATGGGGAAGTGGTGCTAATCTGATATAGGGGGAGTGGGAAAATAGTGCTAATCTGCGGAACTGGGGATAATCTGCGGAAGTGGGGATAATCTGGGAGGAGTAGTGCTACACTCGTAATCTGGGGAGAGTGGGGCTAAAATGTGGGGAGTGAAGCTAATATGGGGGAGTAGTGCTAAACTGGGCGGAGTGCCAATCTAAGAATAGTAATGCTAATCTGGAGAAGCAATGCTAATCTGGAGAAGCAATGCTAATCTGGAGGAGTAGTGCTAAACTAGATGAGAGGGGCTAATATGGGGAGTGGGGCTAATATAGGGAGTGAGGCTAATCTGGGGGAAGTGGGGGCTAATCTGGGGGAGCAGGGCTAATATGGGAAGTGGGGCTAATCTGGAGAAGTGTGCTGCTAATCTTGGGGGAATGGTGCTAATCAGGGGGGGGGAAGGTGATGAACTGGGGAGAGTAGAGGAAATCTGATTGTACGAGGGGAAGTCAAAAAGTAAATGATAATTTTGTTGTAACGCCTAAAATATAAGAGGTATTGAACTGCAACTGGTTTTGTTTTAAAAAAACATCTTTTGTTCTTTATTTTACAGATTTTTGGTTCTTCTAAAGTGATTGATTTCTGCATGATGACGCTCTAATCACAGTGTGCCCTTTCAGCAACTGAAAATAAAAAAATCGAAGCTTGCACTAAGGTGAAGTTTCTTGTAAAACTTGGTTGGAGGCCAGCCGAAGTCATTGACACTTTGAAGGTCTATATGGACACTGCTCCACCAGATCCAACCATTTACTGCTGGATTCAGGCTTTTAAGGAAGGCCGAGAGTCCATGGAAGACACCCAGTGGTCGACAAGGCCCACAACATCGCGCACAAAGGAAAATGTGGCAGCTGTGCAGCAGGTACTTGAGCAGGATCGGTGCGTGAACATAGACAATATTGCTGAGCAAGTGGGCATCTCTCATGGCAGTGCTCATTCCATTGTGATTGACTGTCTTGGTCTGAGCAAGCTGAGTGCCTGCTAGGTCTCGCAGCTGTTGCGGCCTAAACACCGGGTTCAGCACACTGAGTGCGCCATCAGCCTGCTGAACTGCTTGGACGCTGATTCAGAAAACAGTTACAAGCGCTTAGTTACTGGGGATGGAACATGGATATTTCAGTACAATCCCGAGTCCAAGGTCCAATCCAAGGAGTGGCTGCCACGAGGTTCAGCGGGCCCCAAGAAGTTCCATGCAGAAGGGTCTGCAGCGAAGGTCTTGGCGACCATCTTCTGGGATGTTGAGGGAGTAGCGATGCTGGACTTCTTGGAAAGCCAGAAGACCATCAATGCCACCTATTATGAGTCGCTTCTGCAAAAGTTCCACTCCGAACTGGCCAAAAAGCGACCTGGCAAGCAGCACCGTGTGATTCTCTTTCACCACGACAATGCACCAGCCCACACTTCTTGGCTCTGCCGTGAAGCCCTGCGAGATTTCTGCTGGGAAATCCTCCAGCATCCTCCATATAACCCTGATTAAGACTCCTTAAGACTTTTTTTGGTTCCCAAGCTGAAGGAAGCAATCAAAGGAGTCCAACAGGAGGACAAAGAGGCTGCCAAAAAGGCTACTGTACAGTGGCTTGCTGCACAGCCTGCTAAGTTCTACGTGTATGGCCTGGAGAGATGGCGACACCACACGGAGAAGTGCCTGACCCTGGAGGGAGACTATGTAGAGATATTCTTCCATAAAGACTTATACAGGAGATAAGACTATTAAATAGAATTGGGATTGGGCCCCCAAATGAAATCAATTATGCTAGTCTGTGTCTAATGTCCAAAATTTAGCAATAGAAAAATAACGTGATGCTCAATTAAGACAATTAAGTCTATTACCCTATGTAAAAAGAACTAGATTACAAATTTTTAGCTTAAACCAAATAGAAATTGAAAGCTAGCAAGGCTTATAGGGAGAATTTCTAAGATTTCAAGGCTTATAGGGGGATTGTAAAAAAGGTCAGATTTTTTTATTCTAATATTTGTTGCTTTTTGATAGGAGGCATTGATTGGTACTAAAAAACTTGAAACATATTATAGAATACACTTGTATAATAGATGTTTTTTATCCAATAGCTATTTTTGTTCTAAAGTTTTATTTTTATCATAATATAGGGGTTGCTTTTGTTTTTATTGGATATGTGCTTTTCTGTCCTTAATCCACATGAGCCATCCCCTCTTTCTAAATAACCCTATCTTGTTAAATATAATTAGAAAGGCATAATTTTTAGAGTAAATGTTTTTTTAGATGTGTTGTTTGTCTATGCAATACTGCAAAGGTATTGAAGCCAAAATTCTGAACATTGACTTTCTTTGGATATTATTTTTTTGCTCTTAAGAATCATCTGACTCAATAGTTTTAGAGATAGACCAGATTTTTATTTTACTTTTGAATTTCTAAAATTAGACAGAAATTAATCTTTGAAAATTTAAATTAAAATTTCAAATCCTGCAAAAGAAACAATTTTTTTTAATTTTAAAAACTGTTTGAGACATATGCAGAAAAAGAAAAGGACATGCCACATAAGAAAAGTAAAGATTTAGAACAATTTAGAGATTAATGACAAGACAAGAGATATGCAAAGTGCAAATGGGAAATAAGAAACATCTTTTCAATGCAAATACTAGAGTTCTGTTTTTATCTGTTTTCATCATTTAACCAATAATAAGATTTTTCAAATTGGACTTTGATTTCAAGTAAAAAAAAGATTTTGTAAATTGTTAAAAATTGTAAAATCATTAAAAAATAAAAAAAAAGATTTTTTAAATCTATTTTTGCACTGTTTGGCAAATTAATTGTCATTTAAATAGTATTAGTTAATAGCAAATTATCTAAAATGCCAATATGAATATAATGCAACATAACAAAGTCACTTTAAAAAAGCTATTTAAAAAATACAGATATTGGTATTCAAAAACTTTAATTTGTAAAGTCAATATACTTATAAACCTTATATAATATAGCTTATTTTTCAAACAGGATTTCAAATGTAGTCTCAAATATGATTAATTAAAAAATATACCCAATCAAAAAAGGCTTAAAAATTAATAATATGATAATAAAAGGCTTATTAGAATAATAATTAAAATAATAACTTCAATAAAGGTCCTATAACTTCCCAATATATAGAAAAGGAAAACTTAAATACAAAGCAAATATAAACTAGAAAAAACTTTTATAAAATCTAACTTACATTTGGAATAATAACAAATTGTCATTTTTTCAAAAAATATAGGTTTGTGGTGGCCAGACTATATGCAACCAGCAACATCAGTGTAGCTGCACTGGAACCCCCCAACCTCTGTCTAGCTGAGGTGGGATGGGTGTGCACTAGGCTAGCTAGCTTGCTAAGCCAGGGGGAGGGAGTTGGCATAGCCTATCATATCATGCCACCTGTTTGCACCTCCCTAGGCCCCTCAATCTTGCACTATTTATATAAATATAAATATACACACAAAGCAGCACAAAGCCTTCACTGCCATTCCATCTATTGAACTAAAAAAGGCTTTCTGCCTCATTGGTAAGCCCAACTCCTAGAGCAAAATGCTGGGCCTACTTGGTCAGACCTATGCAGTCCTGGCAGCCAACTGCCTTAGCTGACTGCAATGGCAGCACCATAGCCCAGTAGCACTGTAGCCTAGCCGCAGTGGGGGCTGTAGCCTAGCAATAGCACAGCTGCTCTAGTGTGCCAGCGACCCAGGCTCGATTCCAAGTGCAGTCAGTCACATTAATTTAGGGCTGAATTGGAATCTCAGCTTGGCTCTGCTCATGCAATTAATGGCCTTGAGAGCCAACCTTTGAAGGTGCAATGAAGTGTATATGCCTGCCAATAATATAAAGTTAGGGCCACTGTACACTCCTGTGTGAGTATGTGCCTGCATAAATATCCACGTGCTTGTATGCCTGCTCAGGGGAGTTGGCGAAATGGGCAGTAATGCCTCTTGCCAGTTGTGTACCTATGTCACTTAAAGTATGCCAGGGTGCACACAACCCTCTGCCTCTAATAAAAATAATAAAGCCTAGCAGCACTGTAGCCTAGCAACCACAGCAATACACTGTAGCCCAGCAACCATAGCAGTACCCCGCAGCAACAATTGGCCCAGTCAGCCTGCCCCTGGTAGCTCCTTTTGGCCCCCACATTGGACCAACAACTGCCACATGCTGCAGCTCATTCTGGGTTAGCACCACTATTGCTAGCCCAACATCACCAGCCTCTGTGCAGGAGCATTGACACAGCTCATAATGGCAACTGACTGTCAGTTGCCTTGGGTGTAGTCTGGCCGGGCCTTTGCTGCCTTTGGCAGTCTGCTGCCTTCGGTTTCCACCTAGTGCCCTGCTGCCTTTGGTGACCACCTCTTGCACCCTTGCCAACTTCTGCGCCTGCTGCGCGCCACTGCTGTCTTTAGTGCCTAGCTGATTTTGGCGCCCACTCCTTGGGGCCTTTGATGCCTTTGGCACCCATTCCTCTGCAGCTCTGCAGTCTTCAGCACCTCCAATGCTTTTGGCACCCACTCTTTGGCATTCTCGCTACCTTGGCTACCACCTAACGTTCAAGGCCTAGCTTGGTACTAGAGGGAACTGTGTGGCGGCCAGACTGTATACGACTGGCAGCATCAGTGCAGCTACACTGGAACCTCCCAATCTCTGTCTAGCTAAGATGGGGTAGGTGTACACCAGGCTAGCCGGCTTGCTAAGCCAGGGGGGTTGGCATAGCTTATCATGCCACACTACCTGTTTGCACCTCCCTAGGCCCTTCAATCTTGCACTATTTATATAAATATAAATATACACATAAAGCAGCACAAAGCCTTCACTACCATTCCATCTATTGAACTAAAAAAGGCCTAAAAGAAATACAATAACACAAAAATCAATATTATCCATTTAAAAAACACCAATAAAACTTGTATTTGAATCTGTTTTATAGAAAATATAATGCTTTATATATTTTAATTGAAAGTGTCATTAATATACTAAGCCTAGAAAACTAAAAATGCTAATTTTTTATTTGCAAAATATTCTTTCAATGAAGTTTTTGTCTTGTGCCAAATTGTGCAGATTTTTTGTCTTGATTTGAGCCATATTATATTAGTGCAGTACATATTCAATGTCTTTTTGTGTTAGAATTTTCTAAAAAGGCTATCTTCTTAACTATGGCCATAGGGCCCCTAGCTTAAATACAAAAAATATGTAGCATAGCAACTTTGTTGGCTATGATTTAAGAAATTAATTGCTACTTATGATTCTGCCTTAATTACTATTATTACTTAGCATTTGGAATTAGTTGTATTATTTTCATTACTAGTATTACTAATTACTACCCGTGTGGCCATCTGATCAGGTTTTTCGCCCGGTTTTGCTCTGGCTTGCTATGTTTTTTGCCCCATTTCCAGGCAAAGAACATAAACCAGGCGAATTTATCCGGTTTTTCTCTGCCTTTCTAAACCAGGCGAAATTCTGGAGGAAAAACTGTACAAGTGCTCTGGTTTTTTACCCAGTCCTTTGCCAGGTTTGGAACCAGTTTAGTAACGCAGGGAAATCCAGAGTAAAAGCGGATGAAATAACATTTCTGCCTGGAATTTTGCCCGGTTCTTTCTCTGGTTCTTCGACCGGACAAGAGCTGGAGAAAAGAGCTGATGAGAGCCTTTAATTCAGGATTGGGTTGAAAATGGTATGGGAGACATAGTGTATAATTGACAATTGACATGAAGATTTTCTTGTAATTGTATGTCCTGTAATGTGCTCCTGTTTTGTTCTCTTGCAGTATTTTTTCCGCTCATCTTTATATATATCATATGAGCGTCTTTGTATGTTACATTACGAGCATAGTTCACATAAACTGAGAATAAAAATATTGTCATTTTAATGCTGTCATCGCACACATTTCTGAAGGCTGCATGCTACTGTGGGATTCTAACATTGATTTCCTCTTTTACAAAAATGTATAAGCAAAGTCCCATCCCCGAATTGGCCCACTAGGCATAGCGTCCGTAGCAGCCTTTGTTAATAAAGTTCCATGAATTTCCTGTGCTAGTAATTAAGAAACCTGAAATAATTACAATGGAGCGATCACGACGCGACAGACGATTTTATCAGCGGGCGCGACGACTGCAACAAAATATTGACATGGCCTGCGCTGAGTTGACTGACTGACCGCATTCCCCGGTTAGTTGCACTGTACCTAGTACTTTGCGCAGCAGTAGCACTGTCGTTGCAGCATCCTCACAGCTTCTCAGAGGTGCCGAGTCCATAGACACCGGTGACAGTGAGCCCTCCAAGCATGGTGAGTAGCATCGAGGATCTGCAAAAAGCAGCCCCAATATCCGTTGATACAGAAAAACTATCAAGCGTTTCCCACAGACTCCAGTGATGGCAGCAGTAGAGGCGACCAAAGCCGCAGTGACGCTGAGTCCGTAAACAGCGCTGGCCGCAATGGCAGCGACAGTACAGAGACACCCGACTCTGAGCCCTCTCAGCATGGTGAAGTAGCATCGAGGATCTGCAAAATGCGGCCCCGATATCCGTTGATACAGAAAAACTATCGCGCATTTCCCACAGACTCCAGTGACGGCAGCAGTGGAGGCGACCAAAGCCGCAGTGACGCTGAGTCCGTAAACAGTGCTGGCCGCAATGGCAGCGATAGTACAGAGACACCCGACTCTGAGCCCTCTGAGCATGGTGAGTAGCATCGAGGATCTGCAAAATGCAGCCCCAATATCCGCATCTGTGTGTCATATGTGTCATATTGGCGGCCCCAATATCTGTTGATACAGAAAAACTATCGCGCATTTCCCACAGACTCCAGTGACGGCAGCAGTGGAGGCGACCAAAGCCGCAGTGACGCTGAGTCCGTAAACAGTGCTGGCCGCAATGGCAGCGATGGTACAGAGACACCCGACTCTGAGCCCTCTGAGCATGGTGAGTAGCATCGAGGATCTGCAAAATGCAGCCCCAATATCCGCATCTGTGTGTCATATGTGTCATATTGGCGGCCCCAATATCTGTTGATACAGAAAAACTATCGCGCATTTCCCACAGACTCCAGTGACGGCAGCAATGGAGGCGACCAAAGCCGCAGTGACACTGAGTCCATAAACAGTGCTGGCCACAATGGCAGCGACGGTACAGAGACACCCGACTCTGAGCCCTCTGAGCATGGTGAGTAGCATCGAGGATCTGCAAAATGCGGCCCCGATATCCATTGATACAGAAAAACTATTGCGCGTTTCCCATAGACTCCAGTGACGGCAGCAGTGAAGGCGACCAAAGCTGCAGTGACACTGAGTCCATAAACAGTGCTGGCCGCAATGGCAGCGACAGTACAGAGACACCCAATTCTAAGCCCTCTGAGCATGGTGAGTAGCATCGAGGATCTGCAAAATGCGGCCCCAATATCCATTGATACAGAAAAACTATCGCGCATTTCCCACAGACTCCAGTGATGGCAGCAATGGAGGCAACCAAAGCCGCAGTGACACTGAGTCCATAAACAGCGCTGGCCACAATGGCAGCAACGGTACAGAGACACCCGACTCTGAGCCCTCTGAGCATGGTGAGTAGCATCGAGGATCTGCAAAATGCGGCCCCGATATCCATTGATACAGAAAAACTATCGTGCATTTCCCATAGACTCCAGTGACGGCAACAGTGAAGGCGACCAAAGCTGCAGTGACACTGAGTCCATAAACAGCGCTGGCCGCAATGGCAGCGACGGTACAGAGACACCAAACTCTGAGCCCTCTGAGCATGGTGAGTAGCATCAAGGATCTGCAAAATGCGGCCCCAATATCCATTGATACAGAAAACCTATCGCGCGTTTCCCACAGACTCCAGTGACAGCAGTGACGCTGAGTCACTTGACTCCAGCGACAGCGATGGCTAGGAACAGCTAGTTCTTGATCCCTGGCTACAGCTACCGTGGCACAATGGCGAACCCATCATGGGCACCATTGGTGAAGCTGTGTGTCATATCAACGACTGCGCCATTGATCTTGGAATCCCAAGTAAAAAAATAACCAGACTTCTATGTCTTGTGCATTGTCTGGTTCCGGGAAGTCAAATTCCGCGCATTGCAAGAACTATGTGGCGGATGCTAAAGTCCACCCAGAGTTACATCGGCTCCACTAAATGTGTCACTGTGTGCAACGAGTGCTACATAAACTACCAAGGAGACTGCAGTCAAAACGGTGGACATTGCAATGACTACGGATCAATGAGAGTCGCAAACTTGCACGGTCAACCAGCAAGGTAGAGGTGTGTCCAGTCTACTTAAGCATCAACAAGGTTCACGTTCATGTCAAGTTGCCGATCAGTTCTCCAAGCTGCCCTGTGTGCCGTCTTCATGGACAAGGAATTCGCCTGCTGCACACTGTCAGGGCACAAGGCGCCCAGTCAGGCCACTTCTTCACCTGCAAACCTGGGAAAATTAGCTGCAGTACGTGTGTGGCTTGCGAACGCTGGGGTGCAGTGCACTGCCGACAGTCTAAGTCAGGCGTTCACGCAATGCACTGCGACTGCGCGGCAGAGACTGGAACTCTCAACGCGCTCCACCCCTCCCCCCCAGCGGAAGCAGCCAAAACCGCCAAAGCCAAAGGCCACAACAGTCGTCATTATAGACTCCACTGACTCTGCTCAGAGCCGCGAAGTCTGTCAGCCAACCCTCTTGAATACAACAGCTGCATCTGACAGCGATGACGCTGATGACGGCGATGACGCTAGAGATGCCAGAGAGGTCGAAATGCAGCATCTGGAGGGGGACAACGATCAGAGCGCCATGGATGGCAAGTCAGCTGTGGCGACTTTCTGAACATACTTTTGGCCAGTCAGAAGTGATTTTAAATTCCCGCATTTATGCGCCTAGATGACTAGCGACTATGCGCCTACTGACTGTATTGTACAACATCTTTGGAATAAAAAAAAACAGAGGAGTATATTGATCTTATAGGTGATTTGGAACAGTTTAATGAATTGCAAGATGGAACGTTACATAGTTTGTATTAACACTAACTGACAAGTGTCTTACTTCTTTACTCTTCACGGTATCCATTGACAGAAGCGCACTGTAGATGTTTTACTAAGTCGGCACTATATTTTCAAGAGTAGACACAATTCGATAGGGATGCAGGGTTTTTCATCTGGTTTGATTGTCGTGTCGCTTTTGTTAGGTTTTAGTCTGATTTTGCTCCAGATATTCATCCGGTTGGGTCGTTGTGTTGCTTTTGTTAGGTTTTAGTCTGATTTTGCTTTGGATATTCGTCCGGTTGGGTCCATACATGCGCAACTTCTGAAATTACGCTGGCCGTGCGACTTAGTTTTCGATAAAAAATGCGACTTACCTATGAAAGAGCCAAGCAAAAACTTTAGGTAAACGGCAGGAGTAACTATGACCATATTTTTAAAGCTAAATGCCTCGCCAGCTAATTAGTGCTGCGTGCAGATTCCGCGTTTTTATAACAGCTAATTGTAGTGATCCGCTAGTTGATGTTAGGCGTCCCACTTTGTCAGCAGTCTCCCTCGCCCTCGCCCTGGGTTGCTGTCTGCCGCTGGTCAGCTTCCCACCCCCCTTGGCCCGTCTGTTGCTGCCCTTGGCCTGTTCTGCCTTTCTGTGTCTCTGTTCTCAGCCCTCAGCTTCTCTGCTGTGGGCTGTCTCTGTTTCGTTCCCGTCCCGTTTTCCTCTGTCATGTGAGCAAGTCACATGACAGACTCTGCGTTCTTCGAGTCCTAAAGTGCAGTAAACATGTTTACTGCACTCGTTGGCCCTGTTTACCGGGAGAATCACGTGCTTTCGGAACCCTCCCTTCTCTAAGGAGAGGAGTGACTCATGTTGCTAAAAATAGCAACTGAGTCACAGCCGCGTGTACTCTGGCCGGAGACCTCAAGTGACGTCAGTTCTAAAAATAGAACGAGTCACGAGGTCTTGCGCGCACTGAGACCCTGCCTCGAGATCTCAAGTGACGTCAGTTCTAAAAATAGAACAAGTCACGAGGTCTTGTGCGTGGGTGTTTCCCGGCTATAAATAGGACCCCTCTCCCCTTGTTTCCGTCAAGGATTTTGGCTTCTTATCTGCGGAGAATTCACTAAGAACCCGTGTGCGTCAGTGTCTAACTAAGTGCCCTTTGCGTACTGAATCCGTTTGTACTGGTCTGACTGAGACCCCACTAAAGCCCAAGCCTAAGGGAGGCTAACACTGCCTTCCTAGCCACCCCTGAGCCCGGCGGGGATCTGCTGATCAGGACGCCTTGTTCATTAATCTGCAAATCTGCACACTGTGCTGAGTTCGTTGACTTGTTTATTTCGTTCCGACGGGAAGCTCACCTCATCGAAGGCCGAGACCTGAAGGAACTGGTGGCAGCACTACCTACGCTACTGAGAGAGTTGAGAGAACTTCCCACTGAAGAGGCTCAAGATTAAGGTAATCCGCAAGGGCCTAAACCGGGAAGAAAACCCCAAGTATTTCACTGGTGGCAGCGGTGGGATTCAAAGACCTACCAGGCCACCCCGAGAAAAACGCTATCTATTTCACTGGTGGCAGCGGTGGGATCCGACTACGACACACCCAAGCCAACCGCTCTTTCGAGAACGACATCGGCCAGTAACTACTACGAGTTCAACATGTTCAACGAACGAGACGAGAGCCGGTGCAGCAGCCGGCTGGATCAGCACATCAGCAGTTCGAGGCCTGCGGCAGCGGACGCCGCAGCAGCAGCAGCGATCAACGACTTTGGTCAGCAGCCGACGCCGAGGCGAGGTGCCAGAAGCGACGTGTCCGACGACCCGCCAGACGAGCTTCTGCAAGGCCTGGACAACATCGGCCGGAACATCACGCACCAGGACGTGAGGACCATGATGGCAGCTCTGCAGCAGCAGATGGAGCGGCCTGTGAGTAAACAAGTTAAGATTGTGAAGTATACTCCAAGTCAGGACATTCATGTCTGGCTTGCCGCGTTCGAGCAGCGTTGCGAGATGGAGCGCATCGTCGACCCGTTCGAGATGAAGCAACACCTCATCGCGAGTCTCGATTTGGCTACTGCGTATCCAGCCTTGCTTGGTATGAATCTTCCGCGTTTCGCCAGCTACGAGGAGGTCAAGCAACGTCTGATTGAGCGATTTGCCCGTCATGGTGGTGCTGATGAGTATCGAGAACTGTTGCGACGTCGTCAACAAGGCAAGAATGAGTCAGCAGAAGAGTTCGCTGACGCCCTGAGAACTCTGGGTGAACGTGCATATCCTCGAATGCATCCTGAAGACCGCGAGAAGGAGATTACTGATCAATTTCTTGCTGGTATCCGGACGACTCCAGATCTGCGCGAACGGCTGTACTGGGTTCGCCCGAACAATCTTCTTGCTGCGATTCGAGAGCTACGACGACTAGAAGGCGCCAAAGAATTGGCGCACCGATCTGCTCAACCCCCGGTTAGGATGTTGGACGGGGAGGAGGACGGCGACCCGAAGCCCGACGTCACCGCCCAAGCCTTGCTGACTCTAACCGACTTGATTGAGAAACAGCAGCGAATGCTTGATCACCTGGTGCAGCGTGACCAACAGCAGGTAGCCAGTCCGCCAAAGAGAGCGATAATCTGCTATAGCTGCGGACAGCCCGGTCATCGCAACACCCAGTGCCCGATGCGCCAGAACCAGGGAAACGGCCAGGCGGAGAGCGACAACGGCACCGCCCTCGCGAGGTCCAAGCCCAGGCTACTTGGCAGACTCCGAGAGGTCACCAGAAGAAGAGGATGTCGGCTGTGCAGGCGCCAATGCCCAGTCCGACAGTCGCTCGTCAGTAAGTGACGCGGAGTGCGGAGGTTTCGTGGACACCTCCCCGAATCAAAAAATCCATGCGCGTGAGGCCGATCCGTACGTCACAGGTCGAGTGCGAGTCGAGAGTCCCTTTCTTGCTAGACAGCGGCAGCCGGAAAAACTTCCTTGGTTCGTCAACCTGGGCCGCTATTAGACGCCGGATGCCTCGTTGTATTATATCGCATGCTAATCCCGATTGCGTAACTATGTATGACGGGACGCAGCTCCCGCTTGCTTGTAAGGTGACCATCCCGGTGGAGTTCGGTGATGTCGTCGCGGACACCGAATTCCTCGTTACGGTCTCCGATTGTGAAAATTTACTTGGCGTATCATTTATGCGAGAGCACTGCCAGAACTTGGACTTCGCTCAAGGAATGTTGAAGTTTAACAATGGCGCGTGCATCCCGTTCGCTATTCGCGTCGTGAGCTTCAGAACTGCCGAGTGTACACCTCCGAGAAGTGCACCCTGCCGCCTAGAAGTTCAGCGCTGCTTGCCGTCAGACTGGATGACGGCCACCCTGAGAATCGAGGATCGCCATCAATTGTCGAGCTGGTTAAGTCGAGGCTGCATCCCAGCTGCAACGCTCTGGAAGCAGCGCCTGCTCTGATGACGATGCCTGAAGGTCGCGGCTACATTGAGGTCGTCAACACCGCTGACAGCGAAGTGTTTCTGCAAGCCGGTATCCGTGTTGGTGTCGCGACGCCACTCCGAACTGCCGACCTGATGTACTTGAGCGAGACGCCAGAACCTGAAGTGCGACATCTCCCGAAGAACTCTGAAGAGTCCAGCACAGCATGGCTAGATGAAGTCGAGATCAACAGCGAATTGTCCAAAGAACAACATCAAAGAGTGCGAGATCTACTAGTCGAATGTCAAGCGGCCTTCTCCAAGCACCGCTAGACGCCGGCCTGACTCACCTGGTGACCCACGAGATCATCTTGAAGGACCGGACACCAGTTGCGCTACCACCGCGCCGAATCCCGCCTCATCTGAAGGACAAGCTCGACGCCCTGCTAGACGAGATGCTGGCGAAGCACATCATTCGCCCTGCCTACTCGAGCTACAATTCGCCAATGCTCATCGTGCCCAAGAAGGATGGCAACATCCGACTAGTCCACGACTTCAGAGCTCTCAACGACAGGTGTGTGTATCACCCGTATCCGCTGCCGCACATCCAGGAAACCTTCGCGAAGCTTCGTGGTGCTCAGTGGTATTCCAGCCTGGACCTTGCTCAAGGATTCTGGCAGATCCCGCTGCGGACTGCGACCAGCACCTGACGGCGTTCTCAGTAATCGACCGCGGCCAATTCTGTTTTAACGTTCTACCGATGGGTCTCCACGATAGTCCCGGCAGCTTTCAGCGTTGCATCAATAAGCTCCTGGACGGCCTGACGCCAAAGACTGCGCTTGGCTACATGGACGACATCGTGGTGCACTCAGTGACCTTTGAGGAACAGCTGGATAATTTGCGAACTGTACTCCAGCGCATCATCGCAGCCAACCTCAAAGTGAAACCGAAGAAGTGTCATTTGTTCCTCAAGGAGCTGCATTATTTAGGTCACGTCGTGACTCCCGACGGCCTGAAGACCTGTGAGGACAAGATTGCGCAGATCCGTGATTGGCCCGTGCCACAGTCCGTTACTCAACTGAGACAATTCCTAGGCCTCGCCAATTACTACCACAAGTTTGTCGACGGCTACGCTGGAGTGGCTGCGCCGCTGCATGCCCTGACGCGAAAGGACATTGGCAGCCTGCGGCAGCATTGGACTCCCGAGCATCAGTAGCGTTCGACACTTTGAAGAAGAAATTGTGTTCTACTGAAGTTCTCGCTCTGCCTGAATTTAATTCTCATCCTGCAGTGAAGTTTGTCCTCGACACGGATGCCTCTGATATTCGAATAGGCGCTTGCCTTGGACAACTGCAATCCGACGGCGTCGAACGTCCAATTGCATTCTTTAGCCGTAAACTTCGCGATCCTGAGAAGCGCTACACGGTCACGAAGAAAGAGCTGCTTGCAATTGTGGACGCTATGCGACATTTCCGTCATTATTTAATTGGCAAGAATTTGAAGTTCGATCCGATCATCGGGCCTTACTGTGGTTACTGAACCAGACTCAGGTCACAGGTATTTTAGGCCGCTGGATCGAACGCCTAAGCGAGTTCCGCTTCCAGCTCAACCACCGCAAAGGCAAGGACCACGTCAACGCCGACGCCCTGTCAAGAAGACCGGAGACACCACCGATCACCTTCGAGCATGGCCGACTCCTTGAACCACCCGGTTCTGCAGCCCAACCCGGTGCCGGCGACAGCCCAAGACTGAGCGCCGACGTTTCCTGGAAACGGACTTGGACGCGACACCCGAGGCCACTGCCAGAGCAGCCCTCCCGAAGACTGTCCACTCTCGCTCCTTGGAGGCCGAGACTGACCTGGACGAAGACCTGGAAGCCACCGCGCCAGCAGCCTTCCAGCACGACGCCCACCGATGCAGTCAACGCCTGGAGTTCGGCCTGGACGACAACTCAGAGGCCACTGTGACAACAGCCCTCTGCAACGATGCCCACGCCGACTGCCGCTACTTGGAGACCAACCTGGACGAAGACCTTGAGGCCACTGTGGACACAGACCTCCTTGACGACGCCAAGACTACAGGTCTCGGACTCTGGAGACGCCCACGGACCAAGATTCAAAGGCCACCGCACCAGCAGCCCTTCTGATGACGGCCCGCAACGCAACTCCAGGCAAGCAATTTAACTACAACCCGCCGAGCCTTTCGCTGAGATTTCTCGCCGTGTTGACAGAGGCCAGAATCTCGCGCCAGCTGCAAGGTCGAAGCTCTGTCCCCCGGGCCGAC
Source organism: Macrostomum lignano (assembly GCA_002269645.1). NCBI lineage: Eukaryota > Metazoa > Platyhelminthes > Macrostomidae > Macrostomum > Macrostomum lignano. The sequence continues at coordinate 350,771 of NIVC01000163.1, read as the reverse complement.
AGACAGCTGCTCATCGCCTGTGCGGAAAGTCGAGTCCCCCCTTGCGACACCGCCCAGTGCAGGAGAAGACTCACCCAATTTTGACTACGATTGAGCCGACGGCTACAGCTGCCAGCGACGAGGCGTGCTTCACGTGTTGCGTCCCGCCCTACAGCCAAGAGTCGCCTGGGCTAGGCAGTGGAGGCATGCGCGCTGCTCCATCTGCGGATTTTTCTGTCATGAGAGCGATGAAGAGAACTTCGATTCTAGATCAACGGACGTACGCCGACGTTGTGAGACAAAGTCCCTCGGAGCGACCTAATCCTGACGCCGACAAGACGGTGCCGTGTGATCGACCTGGAGCCATTAAAGCGGAGACTGCGGGAGTCATGACCCCTCAGCCATGCCGCGCTGTGCTCACTGATTTTCTGAAGCTGCCGATGACTCGCCAACAGTTCGTTGACGCCCAACGCGCTGACCGAGCCATCAGCTACGTGCTCAACCTGGTCGAGAACGAAGCCCCGAAGCCTGAGTTCGACGCCCGGTTGCGACTGACTAAGGAGCAGCGGAATCTGCTCGGATACTACGAGAACCTGCAGGAGGACAACGGCCTGCTGCTGATTGATCTGACTGATGGCCAGCAGCCGCCAAAGGTTGTTCTGCCTGAGGCCCTTGACGCCCAGGTGCTCCAGGAGCTCCACAGTTCGCCACTGTGTGGACACCTCGGCGAGACGAAGACGTTACTGCGGCTACGAGAACGGTTCTGGAGACCCGGATTTGCCCGTGCTACCAAGACCTTCATCAGTAAGTGCCGCACTTGCCTTGAAAGTAAATCGCGACGGCGAGAGAGAGTTCCGGTCCAGAGCTTCCCAGTTTGCGAAGTTCTGGGTAGAATCCACTGTGATGTAGTAGGACCAATCGCGCAGAAGAGCAAGAGCGGCAACCGCTACATCCTGACTTGTGCGATGCGACGTCGAAGTATCCATTCGCCTACCCGATGAGAAACCAGAAAGCCAAAACAGTCATCAAGCTTCTGCAGGAGCGCTTCATCCCGAGTTCGGTGTACCATGCTGGATCCACACTGACCAAGGCACCAACTTCACCGGCTCAGCCTTCAAGAAGTTCTGCGACCTGTTTGGCATTCGGCATACGACAACAACACCGTACAATCCAGCTTCCAACGGACAAGTCGAGAACCTCAACAAACAGCTGAAGAGTGTCCTCACCTGTCTGCTCGAGCGCAACCACAACGACTGGGACACCTTCCTCCCGGCCTGTCTGATGGCTCTCCGCTCCAGCGTGCACCCGGTGACCGGCTTCACGCCTCACTACCTGGTGTTCGGCCGTGATTTCCGACTCCCGATCGACAACGCGCTGAAGAAGCTGCCCGAGTACGCCGACCTGCCCGACTACGTCAAGGACTTCCAACGTCGCCTGGACGAGGCGACTGAGCTAGCCAAGGAGCGCCTGCATCTGCACCAGCAACTACGAGACGAGCACTATTCGAACCTGCCCGCCGCCAAGAAGCTTCAACCCGGTGATCTGGTCTTCCTAACAACCCGGTACTCGAACCGGATGAGGCGGCGAAGTTTCATCGACCTCGCAAAGCGCTGTACGAAGTCGTCGAGCCCAAGGGCGAGGTCGTCTACAAGATTCGACGGAGACTGCCTAACCCGAGAGCTAGACGAGACGAACTAGTCGTCCATCGCCGGAACCTTCTGCTCGTGCCTGACGCTGACTACACGAGAACTTCGGACCCTGAAGTCGACAAACCGAAGAAACGCCGGCGGCCGCCCGACGTCCCCGACGGCGCAGGACCCGCGACCCTGACGCCAATCCCGAGGACGACCAGGACGACCCCGACGATGACGATGATGACGGCTACGACGCAAGGCCGGCCTTCCGATGGCACTTCCGGCCTTTGGCGATCCCGGAGGTGCAGCCAGGAGGTGGACCGGTCACGACACCAGCGAACCAGGCAAGTGCACTTCGGCGTGAGCCAGTGCCGTATGGTGAATGTCATTTGCATGAGCCTGTTCTTGATGCGTCTATGCCTTCTGTTTCTGTACCGTTCGTTTCTGCTCCCGCCCTTCGTGATGCTTCTTCTGTGGTCCAGACCCCTGGGCCGTCGTTGTGCACCACTCCGGTGGAAGCGACTGTAGAATCGGTAGATGCCGGTAGGCCGGCTAGGAACCGTAGGCAGCCTGAGAGGCTGGTTATTAATCCTAGGGCCAAGACTTATGTTAGTCGCACTGCCCGCAGCTGCGTGCACCGATCAACCCAACGCAGCGATTAACTCTGACTCTGTGGACTTGGTGCTGACAGGCACCCTCTGATTTCTCCCTGCTCTACTTTATGTGGCGCCTCAATAGCGGGCCAGCGCCCCCGCAATGCGTACTCGTTTATCTTCCCGTGAACTGTTGTTCTGATGCAGTTCTGCATCCCCCTTCTCCCCAGTGACGGGCTCTACCGGCTTACTATGGTATCCCGTATATTTAGGCGCCCATTTTCCGGGCCGGCGCCCCCGAACCGCTGTCGGACTGATGTCCTGATTCTGCGTACGCCCGAGGGACTTGCCAGCCCCTCCGATTTTATTATTTTCTAGGGCTCTGCCTTGGCGTGGGCAACCCACTGCATGGTGCTATTCGCGCTTTGCCATTTCGGGCCACAATCCTGACCTTGGCCCAGCCGTGTAATAATTGGTATGCCTTGTGACACTGTCATCCTTTTGCCAGGCATTTGTAATAATTTTATTTAGTAAAATCACTATTTTGTTTATTAAATAAAGCGCGCTTCGCTTTCACTCCGCCTCTTCATTTGAACGGGGAGAGTGTAGTGATCCGCTAGTTGATGTTAGGCGTCCCACTTTGTCAGCAGTCTCCCTCGCCCTCGCCCTGGGTTGCTGTCTGCCGCTGGTCAGCTTCCCACCCCCCTTGGCCCGTCTGTTGCTGCCCTTGGCCTGTTCTGCCTTTCTGCGTCTCTGTTCTCAGCCCTCAGCTTCTCTGCTGTGGGCTGTCTCTGTTTCGTTCCCGTCCCGTTTTCCTCTGTCATGTGAGCAAGTCACATGACAGACTCTGCGTTCTTCGAGTCCTAAAGTGCAGTAAACATGTTTACTGCACTCGTTGGCCCTGTTTACCGGGAGAATCACGTGCTTTCGGAACCCTCCCTTCTCTAAGGAGAGGAGTGACTCATGTTGCTAAAAATAGCAACTGAGTCACAGCCGCGTGTACTCTGGCCGGAGACCTCAAGTGACGTCAGTTCTAAAAATAGAACGAGTCACGAGGTCTTGCGCGCACTGAGACCCTGCCTCGAGATCTCAAGTGACGTCAGTTCTAAAAATAGAACAAGTCACGAGGTCTTGTGCGTGGGTGTTTCCCGGCTATAAATAGGACCCCTCTCCCCTTGTTTCCGTCAAGGATTTTGGCTTCTTATCTGCGGAGAATTCACTAAGAACCCGTGTGCGTCAGTGTCTAACTAAGTGCCCTTTGCGTACTGAATCCGTTTGTACTGGTCTGACTGAGACCCCACTAAAGCCCAAGCCTAAGGGAGGCTAACACTGCCTTCCTAGCCACCCCTGAGCCCGGCGGGGATCTGCTGATCAGGACGCCTTGTTCATTAATCTGCAAATCTGCACACTGTGCTGAGTTCGTTGACTTGTTTATTTCGTTCCGACGGGAAGCTCACCTCATCGAAGGCCGAGACCTGAAGGAACTGGTGGCAGCACTACCTACGCTACTGAGAGAGTTGAGAGAACTTCCCACTGAAGAGGCTCAAGATTAAGGTAATCCGCAAGGGCCTAAACCGGGAAGAAAACCCCAAGTATTTCATAATCAGTGTCATCTAGTGGCGGCATGAAGCAATTAGTAAATTGTCAGTACAGTGTAGTGAGCATACTACAAAAGTCATGATTCATGAATGTCCAGAAGTAAGTGAAGTGAATACAGTGTGACCTATAGCTCAAGAACGATTTGCTAGACGATTTGGCATGGAAGATGAGAGCCCTGATTCAGATGGCTCATCAGATGCAGAATACGAATCCAGTAGAGATACAAGCTGTGAAAACCCACAGATTTTTAAACCACTGAATTCTAATTCCCGGAACTATTTTTGCATAGATTCTAAATTTGAAGTCATGCTCAAACAAAAACTTGTTAACAGTTAGGAAAAAGGCAAAGATGGGAGTAATGCATGTTAAACTAAGATTTGAGGCCTTTGCAAATTCTCTCCATTCCTCAATCTTCTCATCCTCTTTTTCTTTTCTCTCTCATCCCTTATCCCTTCTCTCTTTCCTCTCCTCTCTCTCCTCTCCTCTCCTATCTCTTCTGTCTCCTCTCTACATTCTTATCTCTCCTCTCGTCTCTCTCCATTCCACTCTACTCTCTCATCTTATCTTCCCTCTCGTCTCTCTCCACTCTACTCTCATCTTATCTCTCCTCTCTTTTCTACTCTCTCATCTCTCCTCTCTTCACTCTCCTCTCATCTCCTCTTTATCCTCTCTTCTCTCATCTACTCTCTCCTCTTTCCTCTTTCCTCTCTTCTGATCTCATCCATCATCATTTCTTTCCTCTTTCCTCTAATCTCCTCTTCTCTCTCATCTCTTTTTCCTCCCTCAGCTTTTCTCTCCTCTTCTATCTTTTCTCCCATCGCATCGCTCGCCTCTCCTCTGTTTGCTTATCTCTAATCTTCTATTCCCTCTACTTTGAAGTAAGAAAATATGCACATATTTTTGCTGAAGATAAGAGGAGAGAAGAGGGCATTGAGGAGAAAGGGTAGAGAGAAAGGGGAGAAGAGAGGAGAGTAAAAATGAGAGGAGAGAGAAGAGGGAAAAGGGGGGAGAGAGAAGAGGGGAGGCAAGGTAGAGAAGAAGAGAGAGATGAGAGTTGAAGAGACACCAACCTTGCTACTCGTAGTTAGGAAGTTTCAAAGAACCCGAGGGGCGAGGGCCAGATAGAGGGGCTTCGCGAGCCGGAGTTTGCCGACCCCTGCTCCAGAGTTTAAGAAATCAATGGGAAACTGTTGACGCGGGCTTCTGATTTCAAAGATCTTGTCTGTTGTTGAAGGCTTCTATTCTGTTTTTGCTCTCCTGCCACACTTGCACCTACTACCCCCTGATTGCCTCTGATTGTGACTTACTTCCCTCTTATTGCGACTTAGTTGCTTCTTTTTGCGACTTACCTAATCCTTTTTGCGACTTACCTAATCCTTTTGCGACTTACCTAATCCTTTTGCGACTTACCTAACCCTTTTGCGACTTACCTAATCCTTTTTGCGACTTACCTAACCCTTTTGCGACTTACCTAATCCTTTTGCGACTTACCTAACCCTTTTGCAACTTACCTAATCCTTTTTGCGACTTACCTAATCCTTTTGCGACTTACCTAATCCTTTTGCGACTTACCTAACCCTTTTGCGACTTACCTAATCCTTTTTGCGACTTACTTAATCCTTTTTGCGACTTACCTAATCCTTTTTGCGAGTTACCTAATCCTTTTGCGACTTTGCTGATCCTTTTGCGACTTACCTGATTCTTTTTGCGACTTACCTGATCCTTTTTGCGACTTACCTAATCCTTTTTGCGAGTTACCTAATCCTTTTGCGACTTTGCTGATCCTTTTGCGACTTACCTGATTCTTTTTGCGACTTACCTGATCCTTTTTGCGACTTACCTAATCCTTTTGCGACTTACCTAACCCTTTTGCGACTTACCTAATCCTTTTTGCGACTTACCTAACCCTTTTGCGACTTACCTAATCCTTTTGCGACTTACCTAACCCTTTTGCGACTTACCTGATCCTTTTTGCGACATAGTTTGCTTCTTTTGCGACTTACCTGATTCCTGTTGCGACTTACCAGTACCTGATTATTTTTACAACTTAGTTTGCTTCTTTTGCGAATTGTTTTTCTTTTGCTTCACGATTTTCCCTGAACTGCTCTTTATTTCGCTTTCCTCTTGCCTTTCTTGGTTCTTGTGTTTTTCTGTTTTTGGTTGACTCAATTTTGCGACTTACCCCTGGTCAGCCACGATTTACGGTGGCCGGATCGGCCAGGTCGGCCAGCAGTTGCGCATGTATGGTTGGGTCGTTGTGTCGCTTTTGTTAGGTTTTAGTCTGATTTTGCCCTGGTTATTTGCCGGGTTCTGCTATTACACTTTTATCTGGTCATTTGTCAGGTTTTATTCAGGGTACTCATCAGTTTGAGTAGCCGAAGAGAAACCCGAGAAAATACCTGATGTCCTCTATGAAATTCCTGACGAACAACCAGACAAAACTGCTGTCTTCGTCCATTTTTGAGACCACTTTCCCGAGGATTTTTGGGTTTTTAGATAGGAAAAATGTATTACAAACCAGGCAAAAATCCCGATCGCCTACCGGGCAAAAAACCTGATCAGATGGCCACACGGGTATAGATCTTATTAATATATTTATTCTGGTTATTGAACATGGTTATTGAAACTTCTCATTATTGAGTCTAATTTTTACACATTGCATCCTCCCTGCACTTTGCCTCATAAAATGGTGCATAGCATAGAAAGGTACAAGTACAAGACAGGAAGCAGTCAGACAAAATTTAGACTAGATGGATGTATACTAGAGTTAAAGTAGTATAACAATATATTAAACAAAAAAGTAAGAGTAAAAAGTCGGCATAGTTCTAGTTTACTTTGTTATATTATTCTGCCTTTCATTAAATTATTTTACCCCATTTTTCTATCAATTTCAGGTTCAAGGTCAAGTCAAGTCTTAAACAGGATAATAAACAGAGGCCCAGTACAGCATGGCACCAAAGGGGTTGTTATGGTACCAGTACATGCGGCGCCAGATGTACTCCTCAAGATGGGCCTCAAAAAGCGCATTGCTCATTCCATGCATGGCGCATAGGCGCCTCTTGGCCAGGGCCCACATCCCCTCGATGTGGTTTGTGTGCACTGTTGGGTCAGCCGGATCCATGAAATATAGATGGTGGTTTACCACTGCATGATTCTGTAGCCCAGCATAGGCCAGCTAGCCATCGGTAATGATACAGGTCCTAGGTAGCATGTGGCGTTGCAAGAAAATACATGAAATTAATATAACGAAGTAAAGTAGAATTATGAAATAATATAACGAAGTAAACTAGAACTATGCCAAAAAGTCTTTAAAATCTAGAAATATCCCATAGTCTGGATCATGGCAGGCGTACGCCGGAGTGAAAATTCGTCTCTTTTCAATTTTACGCCGACGTAAAGTTCAAAAATTTTTTACGCCAAGTTAAAAGTTGTTTATACGCCAACTTTTTAAAGAATTTGTATTTTTTAAAACTTAAAAATAATTATTTACTTGAAAACGGCTGACTTTTTCCAAAAACTAATATTCTTTGTTTTAATTTTGTTTTTCTCATAAATTTCGTTAATATTTTTTGTTTTGTTAACCGTTTATATTCAGAAGAGCTTTGGTTAATTGATATTTAACTACACGATTGCATCAGCCCTGAACTTTTCTATTTCTTGTACGCCGGTTGTTTACACTTCATGTTGAACCTGAATATTCTATACGCCAAATGTACGCCAAGATTGTCAGCAAGTGCAAAATTACGCCGGAAAATTCCGGCGTAAAGGCCACCTTCCGGACTATGGGAAATATCATATTCATAAAAATATAAACATATATAAATAGTAATATCTATTTAACTAGACAAATAGGCCTAGTGAAATGGCTATTTATCTGGTAACCAGACAAATAACCATGTTGCTATTCGTCTGGTCACTGGACAAATAACAACTGCCTATAGTATTAGAATCTATAGGCCTAATTGTAATAAAATTTAATTCCTATATTGCTAAAATGTAAACCTATCACCTAGCTTTTTTCATGTATGCTCTGACATGACACTGATAGGATAGGGATCTTGTAATTCCATATAAAAAATAGCCATACTCCCATAGCCATAGCATTTAAGGATAGGCCCCTAGTGTGTGGCCTAGTAGAGACTGTAGAGTTAATAAATTTGATGTTTACTATTGTTTAGCTAGGCCTAATCTAAAAATAAATAGATTCCTTAGCCTAACCAGTACATACAGTATAGAGTTGCCTAACTACAACACTACACAAGGCCTGCAAATTATCTAACGCTAGTCAAGCTAAGAGGCAAATGCAACTTAAAAACTACTAAGGAATGAGTTCAAATACTACTTTTTATTTGTTCTTGAATCTGCGGAACTACTTTAAATTGCAGGATTTTTTGCGGCATTAAAAGGCATCGTAATAATTTTTTTACTTTCTAGAGAAGGCACTATTTTAAATTTAAAAAATCTCATTGCGTTCAGCTCAAAAATTTAGTTTATCCAGTTTAAGCCTTAAAAATAAGGACAAATTTTCAAAAAAGACATTTTCCAGGAACGAGGATTTTAAAAGTTGCGGTAACTTCTATTAAACTTAACTCCCTTTCCATAATTCCATGAGCTCCTGAAATCTTTAAAGTGTCTTAAAGCTGCATCCACTATTTAAGTTTATTGGGTAGTAATCAGTATACCTCTGTTTTACATCTTTACAGTTAATTTCGAATCCGTCCTGACAGTGTCTTTATGCAGTGGGTTCACGCCGTTGAGTTTTAAGTTTATCTTTAGATCACTACTAAAAGCATTATTCCTGTTTAATAATAGCCTTTGATAATAAAAATAATAATAATACACTTGGATATAACCCTAATTTATTTGTATAGCTTCAGTTAACTTGTTGTTTGTATAAACGTCAGTAGTAAATTCTAGAAATTACGAACACAATGTCAGTCTCATTGTCTGCAAATAAAGAGAATAAAAAAGTTCGTGTGTGGCTTGATGGCTGGTAAGTAATGGAAGACTAAGAAATCGACATCAATGGTATAATATAATGTAGCTTTATATTATGTATATAAACAAGGGTATTGAATATAAATAATAAAGTATGTAGAATTACATTTACTAAATCAAATATGGAATTTAATTACTTATTGTTATTCCAAAGGCATAATAACTTAGCTAATAAAGAGGCTTAATAACTTTAAGTATTGTTTTAAATAGAATTATTTAAATTATTATTTCTTATTCACGATTATTTATCCCTTATGCCATGATTAACTTTAATTATATATATATATTGACTAAGGTATTGTTCAAGACTATTACTCCTATGCTTTTTAGAATTTTGATGCAAATGATTTTTGGTATATAGTATTTTTAGTACTACAGTTTGCTTTCCAATGCCTAAATTATAAAAAAAGCAATGCCAACAATAGAAAATTGGCTATAAATGGAATGGTACAATATTAAAAAAATTCTTTTTATAATGGTATACCAAAATTTTATATACCATTAATACAGGAGATATCCTATAAAAGTTCTTGGAATTTTTGCTCCAGCTCCTCTGTACCTTGACTTGACTAAATTTTATGTTTTATTTATCAAACTAAAGATAATTTTTTCAACAAAAAAATCATTTGAATTTCCTTTCTATCTGGTTAAAGTTAGGAGTTACACTAAGAAATGTGAAGGAAATTTAATACCACTATACCCTTTTGTCTAGGTGGTATTTGGCAATAAGCCTTTTAACAACAATTTAATTTAATTCAATCAATTAGAAAGCTGTGGAAATGTCTATGGATAGAACAAATAAAATTGTTGATCAGATCTAGTGGTACTAGCACTTGCTTATTCTATACTTAAGTACTTGCTTTTGGCTAAAGATTCAAAAATCAAGGTCAGTTAATCATGTGCCATTGGACAGTATTAAGGGACAATTATTTTCCAACAAGACTACATTTATAAATTAGTTCAAATATTTTCTTTACAACTTGAATCAAACATTAAACAGTTGCTGTCAATAAAATTCAATTCTCTTTTATAGTTTTGACATCATTCATTTTGGTCATGCCAATGCTATTCGACAGGTGAGTATTATAAAAGAAAAGTGAAATTCTGTTATCTTTTATAAAAATAAATTTTCTTTGCATTGCTGCATTGCAGGCTAAAGCACTTGGCGATGTTCTGGTTGTTGGGGTCCACTCTGATGAGGAGATCGCTCAGCACAAGGGCCCACCAGTTCTCAATGAGACCGAACGGTGCAGGATTGTGCGTGCCATAAAATGGGTGGACGAGGTGCGACATTGCTGGACAGCTGAGTTCCCTGTTACTACTGTGCTGATGGGCCAGCCTCCTAGATTCTCAGTTGCTGGGCCAGCCTCCCAGATTCTCAGTTGCTGGGCCAGCCTCCCAGATCCTCAGTTGCTGGGCCAGCCTCCCAGATTCTCAATTGCTGGGCCAGCCTCCTAGATCCTCAGTTTCTTGGGCGTCGCAGCCTCTCAGTCCCTGTATTTAACATCCAGCTACAAAAGTTTAAGCACAATATTTCAGGTGGTAGAGAATGTGCCCTACATCACCTCGGTGGCGACATTGGACAAGTACAATTGCGACTTCTGTGCTCACGGGGGTAAGCATATCTGGTTATTGCATTGCCAACCAACCAAGCATTGAGTTCTCTGATTAAAGCTTAATAACATTATTACTACTACAGTATAATAGTTATATTACTAGCTTATTGTCGATCTCAATTTTCAGACGATCTGACAACATCCGCTGATGGTCGAGACAGCTACGAGGAAGTCAAAGCTGTCGGTCGATTCAAGTGAGTTCATTTTGTCTGTGAGGCTGGCAGCCAAACCCTTGTGTTCTGCTGGTCAGCCACCGCCCTCTCTCCCCTCCCCCAGCTGGTCAGCCACCGCCCTCTCTCCCCTCCCCCAGCTGGTCAGCCACCCCACCGCCCTCTCTCCCCTCCCCCAGCTGGTCAGCCACCCCACCGCCCTCTCTCCCCTCCCCCAGCTGGTCAGCCACCCCACCGCCCTCTCTCCCCTCCCCCAGCTGGTCAGCCACCGCCCTCTCTCCCCTCCCCCAGCTGGTCAGCCACCCCACCGCCCTCTCTCCCCTCCCCCAGCTGGTCAGCCACTGCCCTCTCTCCCCTCCCCCAGCTGGTCAGCCACCCCACCGCCCTCTCTCCCCTCCCCCAGCTGGTCAGCCACCGCCCTCACTCCCCTCCTCCAGTTGTTCAGCCACCGCCCTCTCTCCCCTCCCCCAGCTGGTCAGCCACCGCCCTCTCTCCCCTCCCCCAGCTGTTCAGCCACCGCCCTCTCTCCCCTCTCCCAGCTGTTCAGCCACCGCCCTCTCTCCCCTCTCCCAGCTGGTCAGCCACCCCACCGCCCTCTCTCCCCTCCCCCAGCTGTTCAGCCACCCCACCGCCCTCTCTCCCCTCCCCCACCTGTTCAGCCACCGCCCTCTCTCCCCTCCCCCACCTGTTCAGCCACCGCCCTCTCTCCCCTCTCCCAGCTGGTCAGCCACCCCACCGCCCTCTCTCCCCTCCCCCAGCTGTTCAGCCACCCCACCGCCCTCTCTCCCCTCCCCCACCTGTTCAGCCACCGCCCTCTCTCTCCCCTCCCCCAGCTGGTCAGCCACCACCCCACGTCCCCACCCCATCTCTCGCAGGGAGTTCAAGCGAACAGCGGGTGTCTCAACCACCGACCTGGTTGGCCGGATGCTGCTGGCGACCCGATCGCATCACAGCTCAACACTGACAGTTGGCGAAGCTGAAAAAGCCACTTTTGCTCAAATGGCTTCGGTAAGCAAGCATAGTTTTCTTATCGTCCGCTTAAATTTGTGACGACTTCCTAAACTCCTATCTAGATATTGAGGTGATGTACATACCGGTATATTAACTAATTAACTTTTCCCAACTGCGAAATATATAGAACGATTATTGATAATACTATAGAAATCAATAAATAAAAATAGATGTTGCTATATTAGTTTAGAGTCAATCAATGTTAATTTTGGTAATTTTGTTAATTTTGTTTTGTTAATGTTAATGTTAATTTTGTTAATTAATCAATAAATAAAAATAGATGTTGCTATATTTGTTTAGAGTGTGTCTATGCACGTCATCATGATATGTAAATGATGTATTCTTTTATACTTAGATTTTAGTTGTAGGCATTTTGTAATTAGCATTTTTATTTGTTACATGCTACTAACTATTCATTGTTAGTAGCATATTGCGCACCTTCTATGAATTCTTCAATTCTTCAATAATTCGACTGTAAAAAATTGTCCATTTTAGAGCGAAGTTGTAAGTGTTTTCCGTGGAATGTATTATTATGCCTGCTGTTGTTATGTATATTTTTTGTTTCTTTGTTAGTATGCTATGAAATGCTTTTCTTAAAGTTTAAAGTACAAAAGATTCTGCTTTAAAAATGATTAAACCATTGTTAAGCATGAGATGTTTCACTTACAAAATAATTTGTTAATTTTTCAAGTTAAATAATTAATTTATACTTTTCCGAATTGTTATAAGCTACTTTAAGTAGTTGTGCATTTTCAGCGAATGGCCTGGAATCATAGAATAATTAATTATCCAATTAACAAAATAGTTAACTTTTCCAAAATAGGCCTAAACGTGTGATTTCTGCCATTGATTTCATTTTGATGTTTATTTTTCTTTTTGTGTGGCTGCTTTTTTATTTTCATATACTAAAAAGCTCTTGACTTGTCCGCTTTGCAGACCTCTAGATCATTCAGTTCCCTTATCTAGATCCTTCAGTTCCCTTGTCTAGATCCTTCAGTTCCCTTATCTAGATCCTTCAGTTCCCTTGCCTAGATCCTTCAGTTCCCTTGTCTAGATCCTTCAGTTCCCTTATCTAGATCCTTCAGTTCCCTTATCTAGATCCTTCAGTTCCCTTATCTAGATCCTTCAGTTCCCTTGTCTAGATCCTTCAGTTCCCTTATCTAGATCCTTCAGTTACATTTTCTAGATTCTTCAGTTCCCTTATCTAGATCCTTCAGTTCCCTTATCTAGATCCTTCAGTTCCCTTATCTAGGTCCTTCACTTCCCTTATCTAGATACTTCAGTTCCCTTATCTAGATCCTTCAGTTCCCTTATCTAGATCCTTCAGTTACTTTATCTAGGTCCTTCAGTTCCCTTATCTAGATCTTTCAGTTCCCTTATGTATATCCTTCAGTTCCTTTATCTAGATCCTTCAGTTCCCTTATCTAGATCCTTCAGTTCCCTTATCTAGATCCTTCAGTTCCCTTATCTAGATCCTTCAGTTCCCTTATCTAGATCCTTCAGTTCCCTTATCTAGATCCTTCAGTTCCCTTATCTAGATCCTTCAGTTCCCTTATTTAGATCCTTCAGTTTCCTTGTCTAGATCCTTCAGTTCCCTTATTTAGATCCTTCAGTTTCCTTGTCTAGATCCTTCAGTTCCCTTATCTAGATTATTCAGTTCCCTTATCTAGATCCTTCAGTTCCCTTATTTAGATCCTTTAGTTCCCTTATCTAGATCCTTCAGTTTTTTATCTACATCCTTCAGTTTTCTTATCTAGATCCTTCAGTTTAGCTCTTGTTAAGCTACCTATTTTCAGGTACTTCTATAGTAAGTTCTTTGATTATGTAATTTAGTTTCGAATAAAACTTTTCTAATTTGTTTCTGTTGTATTTTAGTAACTAGTAATTATTGAATTTGAATACATGCAAATATGTTTTCTTTTTATCAATTTTTCAGTCTCCGAACAGCCAGAACAGCCCCTACACGAAAACCTGCCAATTTGTGCCAACTACCCAACAGCTGGTCGAGTTTTCCACTGGCCGAGCCCCGGCCCCGGGCGAAAAAGTTGCTTACGTTTGCGGCTCCTTTGATCTGTTTCGTGAGTGTCCGAGATTTTTATTTGGCGTTTGATGTTTGTATCAAATTCGATTTTACCATAGACAAACTTTGGATGAGGAAGAAGCCACTGCTACAGAACTGCTCTCGGCCATAGACAATACGAGAGCCAATCAAAGCCACTGTCACAGAACTGCTCTCGGCCATAGACAATACGAGAGCCAATCAAAGCCTCTGCCACATATCTGCTCTCGGCCATAGACAATGTGAGAGCCAATCAAAGCCTCTGCCACATATCTGCTCTCGGCCATAGACAATGCGAGAGCCAATCAAAGCCTCTGCCACATATCTGCTCTCGGCCATAGACAATGTGAGAGCCAATCAAAGCCTCTGCCAAATATCTGCTCTCGGCCATAGACAATGCGAGAGCTAATCAAAGCCACTGTCACAGAACTGCTCTCGGCCATAGACAATAAAGCCAATCAAAGCCACTGCCACAGAACTGCACTCGGCCATAGACAATGCGAGAGCCAATCAAAGCCACTGTCACAGAACTGCTCTCGGCCATAGACAATAAAGCCAATCAAAGCCACTGTCACAGAACTGCTCTCGGCCATAGACAATGCGAGAGCCAATCAAAGCCACTGTCACAGAACTGCTCTCGGCCATAGACAATAAAGCCAATCAAAGCCACTGCCACAGAATTGCACTCGGCCATAGACAATGCGAGAGCCAATCAAAGCCATTGCCACAGAACTGCACTCGGCCATAGACAATGCGAGAGCCAATCAAAGCCATTGCCACAGAACTGCACTCGACCATATGCAATAAAGCCAATCAAAATGGCTCTGATCACTCTGTCCAATCAGATTTGAAGTTCTCTTGTACGTTAGGACTGTTGTAGAGGGCTTTTGACCGTAGAGAGTGAAATCTTTATAGAACAGGTTTTAAGTTATAAAGCACTCCCCAGACTTATCTAAATCAAGTATAAATATTTGAAGCATATTATAATTAATGATAAATATTTCCATTTCCAGACGTCGGCCATGTCGCTTTCCTAGAGAAGTGCTACGCAATGGCCACTTACATCATAGTGGGCGTGCATTCTGACTCAGTTGTGAATTCTTATCGCGGTGCCAATTATCCCATCATGACTGTGTTCGAGCGGGTGCTGTCCGTGCTGTCTTGCCGAGTGAGTAGTGAATGGCTAAGAACCAACTGACTAAAGAGAGCGCCTAGGGTGGGATTCACAGCCACGAGGGCCAGCCTCCAAGAGGGTCAGCCTACAAGCCTGACCGATTAGAAAGTCAGGACCGATGTACACCCTGTGTGAGCGTGCGTGGCGTGCCTGCGTACAGTATTAGCGCGCTTGAATGTGCACAGGAGTCAGTGGAATGGGCAGAAGTACAGTAAATGTACTTTTAAATCGACGCCACAAAAAAATTCCAGTACGTGGCCAACGTGGTGATTGACGCGCCATATTGTGTTACTGAGGAGCTGATTAAGCAGTTCAAGGTGAGAACATTTTTAACTTGTTACTTTTTACTGACTGATAGATATAGACGCTATTAAATAGCCTGGACATGGACTGCTGCTTCATAGAGTTTAAACGTCTAATGGGATTTCCTGCCTTCTTCTTCAAAAAGAAACTATATGCAGCTCTGCGCGAAATGACTCTGACAGACAGACAGACAGACTGATAGGCAGACAGACAGACAGACAGACTGACTGATAAGCAGACAGGCAGGCAGGCAGACAGACAGACAGACAGACAGACAGACAGACAGACTGATAGGCAGACAGACAGACAGACAGACAGACAGACAGACAGACAGACAGACAGACAGACAGACAGAAAGACAGACAGACAGACAGACAGAAAGACAGACACAAAGACAGCCACCCCGCCCGGCCGCAGGTGGACCTGGTCATCAGCGGCAGCCGCACAGCCGTGTCCGCCAGCACAGACGGGTCGGACCCGTTCGGCCAGGCCAAGCGGCTGGGTGTGTACCGGGAGGTGGACAGCGGCACGGACATGACTGCCTACACAGTCATCGAACGAATCATCGCCAATCGAATCAAATTTGAGGAGCGCAACAGAAAGAAAGAGCAGAAAGAGATGACGGCTTTGCTAGCTAAAAGCAATGAGGCCAATGGAAAATGACGTGTGCCCATCAATAGTAAGAATTCTGTCAGTATACTCGTATATGCTATAACTGCCGAGTTACTATCTCTCTTGTTACTAATACTATTATTAATATTTTTGTTGCTTTTTCTAGTTGCTTTCTAATTTTTCATATTTTAGCGCTTTTTCTTGTACGACAATTCGTTTATGCTAGATGCTTTTTTGTTTGCATGATTGAGAATTTTTTAATTTTACAATTGACCTAGTTTTACCTACTCTTGACCTACTCTCATGACCCAGTTGGTCAGGTGATGACTCTCATGACCCAGTTGGTCAGGTGATGACTCTCATGACCCAGTTGGTCAGGTGATGACTCCCATGACCCAGTTGGTCAGGTGATGACTCTCATGACCCAGTTGGTCAGGTGATGACTCTCATGACCCAGTTGGTCAGGTGATGACTCTCATGACCCAGTTGGTCAGGTGATGACTCTCATGACCCAGTTGGTCAGGTGATGACTCTCATGACCCAGTTTGTCAGGTGATGACTCTCATGACCCAGTTGGTCAGGTGATGACTCTCATGACCCAGTTGGTCAGGTGCTGACTCTCATGACCCAGTTGGTCAGGTGATGACTCTCATGACCCAGTTTGTCAGGTGATGACTCTCATGACCCAGTTGGTCAGGTGATGACTCTCATGACCTAGTTAGTTGGTCAGGTGATGACTCTCATGACCTAGTTAGTTGGTCAGGTGATGACTCTCATGACCCTGGTCAGGTGATGACTCTCATGACCCAGTTTGTCAGGTGATGACTCTCATGACCCAGTTGGTCAGGTGATGACTCTCATGACCCAGTTGGTCAGGTGATGACTCTCATGACCCAGTTGGTCAGGTGATGACTCTCATGACCCAGTTGGTCAGGTGCTGACTCTCATGACCCAGTTGGTCAGGTGATGACTCTCATGACCCAGTTTGTCAGGTGATGACTCTCATGACCCAGTTGGTCAGGTGATGACTCTCATGACCCAGTTGGTCAGGTGATGACTCTCATGACCTAGTTAGTTGGTCAGGTGATGACTCTCATGACCCTGGTCAGGTGATGACTCTCATGACCCAGTTTGTCAGGTGATGACTCTCATGACCCAGTTGGTCAGGTGATGACTCTCATGACCCAGTTGGTCAGGTGATGACTCTCATGACCCAGTTGGTCAGGTGATGACTCTCATGACCCAGTTGGTCAGGTGATGACTCTCATGACCCAGTTTGTCAGGTGATGACTCTCATGACCCAGTTGGTCAGGTGATGACTCTCATGACCCAGTTGGTCAGGTGATGACTCTCATGACCCAGTTGGTCAGGTGATGACTCTCATGACCCAGTTGGTCAGGTGATGACTCTCATGACCCAGTTTGTCAGGTGATGACTCTCATGACCCAGTTGGTCAGGTGATGACTCTCATGACCCAGTTGGTCAGGTGATGACTCTCATGACCCAGTTGGTCAGGTGATGTCTCTCATGACCCAGTTTGTCAGGTGATGACTCTCATGACCCAGTTGGTCAGGTGATGACTCTCATGACCCAGTTGGTCAGGTGATGACTCTCATGACCCAGTTGGTCAGGTGATGACTCTCATGACCCAGTTGGTCAGGTGATGACTCTCATGACCCAGTTGGTCAGGTGATGACTCTCATGTTCCAGTTTGTCAGTTGATGACTCTCATGACCCAGTTGGTCAGGTGATGACTCTCATGACCCAGTTGGTCAGGTGATGACTCTCATGTTCCAGTTTGTCAGTTGATGACTCTCATGACCCAGTTGGTCAGGTGATGACTCTCATGACCCAGTTGGTCAGGTGATGACTCTCATGTTCCAGTTTGTCAGTTGATGACTCTCATGACCCAGTTTTCATCCCCAAAATCGCAGGCCATTAGTTCTAGTCCCAGTCACAATTTAGTCATTGTCATATTTTCAGTCTCATCGAACGATTTTATTTTATTGGAAATTTTTTATGTTTAATTTTTTAGGTAATCAGTTCTGAAGTCGATATTTGCTACATATTTTCCTTTTTAATAACTTAAGAAAGATTATAAATCACTCACTGTTCTAGCCAAGTATTGATCTAATCACTCAGTTCTTTTGTTAAGCAACTTGAGATCAAAATTAATCAGATTTTTTGACAACTGTTTTCAAATAATTATTCTTGTTTTCTAATTTAGAAAAACTAAAAAAATAATTTTTTAAATATTTCTGCATTTTTGTTAGCAGAATTTTCAGTTATTTTTTTAAAGTTCTATCCAAGACTCGACTTACGAGTATTAATTTATCAGCCATGTGATTAAATTTCATAAAATTATTTTTTCTTGTGCCTAAATATATTCATACGAGCTAGAATATTCAAATTAATTTCAGATTGACTTTATGCCTTTTAATTTGCGATTTCATCGTGAGCTTTTAACACTCTGGTTCCAGCTCTTATTCTGTCTAACAGGTACACAATTCTGTCTAACAGGTACACCATTCTGTCTAACAGGTACACCATTCTGTCTAATAGGTACACTATTCTATCTAACAGGGTATACCATACTTTCTAACAGGTACACCATTCTGTCTAAAAGGTACACAATTCTGTCTAACAGGTACACCATTCTGTCTAACAGTTACACCATTCTGTCTAACAGGTACACCATTCTGTCTAACAGTTACACCATTCTGTCTAAAAGGTACACAATTCTGTCTAACAGGTACACCATTCTGTCTAACAGTTACACCATTCTGTCTAACAGGTACACCATTCTGTCTAACAGTTACACCATTCTGTCTAACAGTTACACCATTCTGTCTAACAGGTACACCATTCTGTCTAACAGTTACACCATTCTGTCTAACAGTTACACCATTCTGTCTAACAGGTACACCATTCTGTCTAACAGGTCATCATTCTGTCTAACAGGTATTCCATTCTGTCTAGCAGGTATTCCATTCTGTCTAACAGGTACACCATTCTGTCTAACAGGTATACCATTCTGTCTAACAGGTACACCATTCTGTCTAACAGGTATACCTTTCTGTCTAACAGGTACACCATTCTGTCTAACAGGTACACCATTCTGTCTAGCAGGTATTCCGTTCTGTCTAACAGGTATTCGAACTCTAACAGGCTTTGATTTGCCACATCTACAAAACGCATATTTTTATTTCCTACACAGCATCTGTCACGTGACTTGAAATACTCGGCCATATCAAGTGTATCAGTTAGCAATAATAACCAAAGTGTTTATGTTAAACGTTTCGATTTATACGAGCGTATATTTGCTTAGCAGATCGAATCTACCTGTGAAGCCCGTTAAGTACCTATTTTGTGTTTCATGCTTGATTGAGGCTTAGCGTCTCTTTGAGGATGCAACGTATCCTTAACAGAATACAAAATGCTACTGCAGATTTATTTGCTATTTTTAACCATTTTTGCTTGCATTGCATGTTTCGCAGCATATATCCCTTTTGTTTGTGCAAGATGCATAGAGCCATAAATACGATTGGCGTATTAAATACTCGTAATATGTTTACCTTCCATTTGCTACTTCCGGTATAATTTATTGGTAAGCATCCTTAAACTTGTAGAAAATTTAATTCATTTGTATTGCTTTCTATCTGTGCCACGTAAAACTTCTGTCAGACAAAAAAAGTAAATTGAAAAAGAACAATACAACAGTTAAATATAGAGGTTTTGAAGATTTTGAAAAATATTATCTAGAATACAGAAGAATAATAATAGATTTTCCTTGAGTACAGTTAGAGAATTTATATTGCATGCATAGAATGAACTACCAACATCGGGTATTCCATTGTGTCTAACAGGTAGTTAATTCGGTCTAACAGGTATTTAGTTCTGTCTAACAGGTATTTAATTCTATCTAAGAGATATTTATTTCTGTCTAACAGGTAGTTAATTCTGTCTAACAGGTATTTAGTTCTGTATAACAGGTATTCAATTCTGTTTAACAGGTATTTAGTTCAGTCTAACAGATATTTTATTCTGTTTAACAGGTATTTAATTCTATCTAAGAGATATTTATTTCTGTCTAACAGGTATTTAGTTCTATCTAAGAGATATTTATTTCTGTCTAACAGGTATTTAATTCTATCTAAGAGATATTTATTTCTGTCTAACAGGTATTTAGTTCTATCTAAGAGATATTTATTTCTGTCTAACAGGTATTTAATTCTATCTAAGAGATATTTATTTCTGTCTAACAGGTATTTAATTCTATCTAAGAGATATTTATTTCTGTCTAACAGGTATTTAGTTCTGTCTAACAGGTATTAAATTCTGTCTAACAGGTAGTTAATTCTGTATAACAGGTATTTAGTTCTGACTAACAGTTATTCCAATGTCCAACAGCAACAGTTGTTTGCTTGACTAATAACTCCTGTAATTGGAGGTGGGAATTGCTAATTTTGAAATTCCACGTAATAGTGCACAACAACAAATATTAAGGGCAGTAACAAGTATTTATCGGTTTAACACAGTGTTTCAGGCTAGAATAACATGATGCGCGAAGAAGTTTTTGTTTTTAGTTAATTGTAATTTTTTCACAACATCAATTCATTCTCGAAGTGCATTCGAATTTTATAGATCTTCAATCGAACGGAACGCAGTGTTGTCTTTACCCTTGACGTCTTCGTGCTCTTTAATCAGACGAACAAAGACTTGATCGAGCGACATCTGGTAGAACGTGAAGTATTGAATGCTTAGAGCGGCTTGGTTCTCGGTGAGCCAAGCCAGGGCATCCGACAAGCTGCTACCAATGGAATCCTGGGGCACCAGAAACTGGACGCGATTAGAAAGCTCCTCAGAGATTTTGCAGTGCGGAAACTTTTCCATGACGGCGTTGATCACGCGACGCATCTTGTCGCGCACCTGGCTTGGCTGCAGATCGCTTGTGACGTTAAGCAGAATGTCAAGCGTATAGGCATGTCCGTATCTGGCGTGTTGGGTTGGTTTACATTGATAACCAAAGATGTATATACGGGCGTAATTCAACTAGCCAGCTAGCCCAGTTTATTCTTACCTAAATGTTAAGGCGCGCTATTGGAAGAATATTCATATCCATTATATTTCTCTCTGCATACGTTGTAGGTGGTCGAAAATTCTAGAATGCTCGCGTGATTCTATGGCTATGTTGGCGTCTTCCCGTGTCATCGGACCTTTTTTAAATGGAAAGCCTGGTCTCCCTAAGAAAATTTCTCGGCTCAATCTCTTGATAGTTTTTCTGCGTTGCTTGTCCCCTCCCCTACTCTTCTCTACGGATGTGGCACAGATCTAAGCGCAAGGACCATTAGTCCAAGGACCATGTATCAAATAGCAGGCAGGAATGCTACCAAGCAACCACACTTACCGACTTCTCAACTGTTGTATTGTGCCGAACGCAATCATGTAGCCGTGGTTCATGATCCCGACGCGGCTGCAGAGTGCTTCCACTTCTTCCATGCTGTGGGTTGTCACCACCACTGACCGCTGGTCGTTCGCCATGCCGCGAATAGCACTCCAAATTAGACGCTTGGCCTCCGGATCGACACCTGTCGAGGCCTCGTCAATGACGACCAGGGAAGGATTGCCCAGAAGAGAAATTGCCAGGCAGAGACGGCGCTTGTTACCACCCGACAGCTGTTCCGCTTGCTTATCGCGGTGCTCGCTGAGGCCCAGGCCGTTCACCAGGTTTGGAATCTGCTTAGCGGCCACGTTTTTGGGCACGCCACGGATTCTAGAATAGAATTCCAGATGCTCCATCACTGTGATGCTGTCGAACAAAGGATTGTGCTGAGGACAATAGCCAACTGCTCCATTGGTGGCACCGTCGCTTCCAGACATCCAGATATCGTGGGAGCACACCTCGCAGCTGCCGCCCGTGGCCACCTCCTCGCCAACAACAACAGCTAGAGTGGTTGTCTTGCCGGCTCCGTTAGGCCCAAGTAGGCCGAATATTTCACCCGAGATGGCTCCAAATGACACGCCCTTCACCGCTAGCACTCCGTTGTCGTACTTTTTCTCTAGACTTTGAACCTCCAGCACATTTTGTCTACTCCTGTTGGACTGGCCAATGCGC
Source organism: Macrostomum lignano (assembly GCA_002269645.1). Taxonomy (NCBI): domain Eukaryota; kingdom Metazoa; phylum Platyhelminthes; family Macrostomidae; genus Macrostomum; species Macrostomum lignano. The sequence continues at coordinate 328,908 of NIVC01000163.1, read as the reverse complement.
TCGATTTCCTGCTTGACTCCTGCATCCGAGCTCTGGTTCAGCATCTGCTGCTGAATGTTTGTCTTCCGTCGCAGAGCCCTGCCGCACGCTGACGCAATCTCCGATCTGTTCTCCATCATTGCAATGAACGCAATCAGCAGAACTATGTGAGCAATCACCGCTATTAGCGAATGGAGAACGTAAGGATTGGAGAAGTATACGTATGCCTGGTTTGGTATGTCGCTAATGCTATCTAGATTGTAATAAGACGTTGCATAGATGGACAACTTCACGACAAAGAAGACTAGTGAAACGGTGGCAAACGGAGGCAACAACCATATTGTTATAATGCTGGCCAAGTAGCTGAATTGCACAGCCGACACGGCACTGCTAAGCCACATAGCGATGAAGAAGTAGATCACTGTCACTATCGGGTTGGGTTTCTTTAGGAGAATTCCGATCGAGTAGACCCACAACTGGTTGCTGGCGCACCCGATAAACAGGCAGGGCAGACCAGCGCCAGCTATGAAAAACGCGTTTCCATAGTTACGGGGAATAATGGCAGCAAACAGGATAGCTGACAGAAGAACAAAAACAGCGTACTGGCACCAGTGGAGCAGAAACGTGTTGAACCAATAGCCAATACTTCTCATTCCCATTGAGCGAAGATGATAGCGCACCTTGGAGTCCTTGTCCTCGAGGGGATCGCTGATGTATGTCACTGGGATAATTGAGAAGATGAAAACAAAAATAAATATTCCCATTACAGGATAAACGCTAGTTTGATAGCTACGAATTGCAACCGGAAACACGAAGTTTCGGATGCTACCAAGGCCAAAGTACGTAGCCAGCGAAGAATAGCTGTCTAACAGTTGGGCGATTTTCGATTCTTGAAACGGCGAATACTGGTTAGAGAAGACGCCAACGTAGAGGGTTCGGTTTGAATTATTATTTTCTGCCTGATTCCACGACGTCGAATACACAATAGGACAGGAATAGTGCAGAATGCAAGTACCGTTAAGTGCGCTTAGTGTGTCCGGCTGAGTGAGAAACGAAGAGATGTCTGTAGATCGGCTTTTATTCAGCACAACCATACGACTTTCAGAATAACAGTTAAAAAGTTGGCAACAAGTAGTTTTGTTTAGATGGTTTTGATCTTCGACATCCTTGATGCACGTAGCTTCTGTTTGAGAACTTTGGCTGCTTATATTTTGTCTTGGCGGGATTATCCTCTGCGGAAGGCTTCGCTCTAAAAACAGAGCTCCAATTAGCGCGGCAAGAAGTATGATTGGAAAGATAAACCGACAACACAGCTTTAGCTTGGCTCTCTTGAGCCGCGTAAGGTTTAGCTTCATCAGTGCGCCAAACTGTTCCGGTGAAGTCGCCGATGTAACATTGCTTCCCTGAGACTTTAGCATTGTCTGCAGCTCGTTCTGCGCCTCTCTACTAGCGCTGGCTTGATGCTCTGCAAAGTTGCTTAACTGACCAGACTGGAACGCTGCCTCAATTTCTGCAAGATTTACGTCCTTCAGCCGGATGAAGATGTCGTCTAGAGTAGCCTGGGACAAGCCAAACGCCTCTACTAAATCGGTTTGGTTTTCCAGCACTCGAACAACACCAGGGAGCGCGTCCAATTCGCTGGCCGGAAGCATCAGTTCTACTTCTGTCCGGAACTGATTTTGCAGCTTGACGGACGAGCACGCGTGTCGAAGCAGCGCCAGCAACTTAGTGAGCACTTGCTCCGACTTGAGCGACACATTCAGCACAAAGCCACAGCCGAACGCGTGCTTGAGGAAAAGTGACGAACCGGCGCAGATGAGCGAGCCGCTGGACAAGAAGATTTTGCGGTCGGCTAGAATGTCCGCCTCGTCCATGAACTGGGTGCACAGAACGATAGCGCGACCGACTTTGTATTCCTGCAGAATTTGCCAAAGCCGTCGCCTCGACACTGGGTCAAGTCCGCTGGTTGGCTCGTCCAGGAAGATCACTTTTGGTTCGCCGATCAGCGACAGGATGGTGCAGAGTTTGCGCTTCTGCCCACCGCTAAGCTCTGTCGCCTTCTTATTGACTTTGTCATCCAGATCGAGTCTTGACAGTAGGTCGGCAACTTCGGATTTCCGCTCAGGCAGAGTGTAGCCCCGACTAATTAGGGCGAGCTCGATGCACTGCATGACAGTTAAGTCGCTGCACAGAACATTGGTCTGATGGCAAATGCCGAGATGTCCCCTTAGCGTCAAGCGCTGCAATGGGTCAGTTACCAATCGGCCATCGATTACGGCTTTTCCGTCGGTGGGATTCTCCTCGCCAATGAGGATCTTGAGCAGCGTGGTCTTTCCGGCCCCGTTGTGTCCAATTAGTGCAGTGATTTGTCCGTCGTACAAGGTGCCTAGAAAAATAGGGAAGAAACGATTAGAAATCCACTTTAGTTAGGGTGCAACTGGTGCAACCACTTCGCTCAAAGTTGTGGAAACTGACGTTTTTAAGACCAATTTTCAAGCAAACTTACACGATATCCTGTTCAAGGCAGCGACAATCTGCAAGGAACTGCAGGGGTACTCCTTCTTTCGATAGATTTTGTCAACGCCGCGAACTTTTACTCTTGGCCGCAGGCCCTCAGACACTGGCTCGATATTGAGCCGGTTCAACTCCATCTGGCTGTCCTGCATTGTTGGATTTAAAACGCCGCTTCGAATCCAAAACCGACGTTGAAATATAAAGTTAGCGGGCAGGCGATATCCGTTGCCGTTTGGCGTCAAAAAGTCGATGTAGATGCTGAGTAGAATTAGAAGTACCGGCACCAAGGAGCTCACAATTGTAACCGCAAGATAATAGCCTGTTATGGCGGCTTGCTCAAACAGAACGCGTATTAACAACTCGCCAAGGTGGCTAAACGGAAACACTATCAGAACGTAGCGAGCAATTCTGGAGTTTTGATCCTCCCCCATCAGGCTAAGTCGAATAACCAATATGAGAACAACGTGGACCACCGTGACAAGGACCATTAGTAGAAGAGTGATGAAGAATGACTTAATCAGCGAACTGAACATGTAGCCAAGAGCTGACAGGTAAATACTGAACAGAACTACCAAGAAGAATGTTGCAAGCAAACTTTCAGCCGGAAAAATTGAGCACTGCAGACCGAATGCCAATACTGTCACACCGCCAAACACCAGCATCTCTAGGACAGTCAAAAACCACATGGCAGTCCAATAGGCACCCACTGATAGGCCATTTTGATGCATCAGTTGCAGAAATCCGTCTTGTTTTAGTCTACTAATACAAGAAACGTTGCCTAGCGTGACAAAAAATGTCATCCCAGTGGAAATCAAAACCATTTGAAGCATCAGCATAGTTGGAAAGATTAACCGATAGATCGAGCCATTGTTCTTTGTGCAGACTGAATCCTGCGATTGTGTTGGCATCGGTGCGGTCAACTTGTCCCCCGAATTCAGCTGACGGGCTTGCTGACTCAACAGGCTAAAAAATTGAACGTTTCTAAACGCTGTGCCATTAGTGCTTAGGGATTGAGCCACGAGCTGCACCGCATACGGACAGCCGAGATCCGAGTTGTCAGCTAGCAGGCAACTCACCATAACTCTGTTTAACAGGCTGGCAGCTTCGTAATCAGCGTAGCTCAACACCTTCGATCCAGTCGAGCTGTGCAGAGCGCGCAGGTACTTCGCATCGCAGTCCGACTTCGATGAGCAGTCGGTCAGGAAGCTGTCCTTGTCGGACGGTCGACTCTGCCTCTTGGCAACAATGTCTAGCAGCGCCTGCGTCTGCAACAGCCCACTGTCGGCCACCAATCGGCTGCCGCTGACGAAATCCTCGACACCAAACGTTTGCAAGCCGACGATGGACTCGGTGCTAGGTGCGAAAGCATTGCTAATTATCGGGTACAGGTAGGTGTTGGACACAAGGCAGGCGATGGGGAACACGCAGTAGAGAAAACGATAGGACTTCAACCAAATTAACAGCTTGAAGATGAACAAAGCCTGTCTGAAGAACTCCATTACCAATCGCTTGCTTGGTTTTGCCTTTCGTTGAAAGAAAGGCAAGGGTGGAGTTTTCAGAACCAGTTCTTAGTTGGCGCAGCAGTGTGTTTTAATACAGCTGCAGATAAAAGCAGAAAAAGATTACATTTCAGCCGAGCCAGCCCGATTTTATGAGTCAAAACTCTGGTGACGAAAAACTCTTATCGGCATTGGCATTGGTTTATTTGATTCTGGCGACGAGATTTTATTTGGTTGGCTATTTTGGCGAGTGACTCAGCGAATGGCGACTTAGCAACCCGAGCTTCGCTGCGCCAAACACTGCCTCTGTGGGCACAAGATACGGCACCGCCCCGGTCCGAGTCACGTGTATATATTATTTAGCTGTAGTGGCTGTGGTCGGTTTGGTCCCCGCTCCACAGTCCAATTCTGCTTATACGTTCTTACAAGTATGATAAGAGATACTTTCAGGCATCGGGACGCACAGACTCGACCTGGCACTGTGTGGTGTTGGGACACTCACGGCGTGCTTCTAGGTTACTCTGATGTACTGTATCAGTAGCTCAACAAATAACTGTATGAAAATCAGTACACAGGCGTTAGGACGCACTGCTTTAAATCTGAATAGCCGCAGTTCTGACAACCCCGGAAATGAGCAACACTACGACAGCTCTTACCAATGTGGTCAATCAGTCGAAAGTCGGGTCGAGCTTGCTTAATTTGCTGTTTTCTTCTTCTAGCTGCTGGATCTCTAATCTCTAGCTTTGTATGGTCTGTATCTGAATGTATTCTCTAATCTCTATCCGGCTTTCTCCGAACTTTGTCTGTTTAGTTTTAATTTTAATTTAACGAACATAGGAATGCAACCGCACCAAAGAGAAGGGCTGAGAGCGGCGAGAGAGCCTTTTTTAGGCCAATTGAGACGCACTGAAACATAAATACTGCCAAACCGGCTTAAACAGAGAGAAAAAGGGGGTGAGTGACATAGAGAAGCCTCGCCCAGCCAATCGGAGCCGCCCAGCGCAGCTAAAACAGCCGAACGACCAATCAGGCCGCGGGGGGGGAGGCGGGAGGGCGAGGGCTCAAACAAAGGGCCGGAGCACCCACCCCTAACCAGCCAGAACTGGTCACCCGGGGAGGCCGCCTCAGACAAGGGGTAGCAGGACAAAAAATGCAGATTGCACTACATAGCTAACTTATAGAATCCCGGGTTCGCTTGCTTTTGTATTGCACAGCGAATAATTTAATAGTCTGAAATTAATGCAGACTCTCAATGGAATCCAGGTAGGCAGGCAGAGAGAGACACTAAGACAGACAGAAACACAGACCGACAGACACTAAGACAGACAGACACACAGATACTAAGACACTAAGACAAACAAGCGAACAGACAGGCAGATGAAAAATATACTAATAGACTAATGTGAAATGCACAGTCTTCAGCTGGCATCGCATGAAGTACAGGTAGCACAAAATTTGTGCATTTAGATCGTACAGACTGCAGATATTCTAGGATTTGCACGCAAGTTAATGCTTACTTTACACTAGCTTCGTAGGCCTCAGTATAAATTGCATGAGCCCCACCCCTCCCCTTACGCCCCTCTCCTCCCCACCTCCGGTGCGCGCGTAGAGCTTTTAAGCCCGTTGTTTTCAGGCTTGAAAATTGCTTTGATTTTTTCTGGATTCTAGTTTTACACGGTTTTATTTTCAATTTATTCTCCAACTGCTATTTCGACACACTGCGCAAATACGAAAATGCAACATGCGAAAATGCAACATGCAAAAATGCAACATGCGAATATTTCATACACTCGAAATTTCACGTCGAAATCTCTAGCAAGGGACTTCAAAGGTCGAAGTTCACAACGCCGAAAATTCCTGCATGGTTTTTGTTATATTACGTTTTTGACGTTATATATTGTTGTAGCCTAGTGGGGGGGGTTGTAGCCTAGTGGGGGGGTTGTATAGCCTAGTGGGGGTTGTAGCCTAGTGGGGGGTTGTAGCCTAGTGGGGTTGTAGCCTAGTGGGGGGGGGGTTGTAGCCTAGTGGGGGTTGTAGCCTAGTTGGGGTTGTAGCCTAGTGGGGGTTGTAGCTTAGTGGGGGGGGCGGGTTGTAGCCTAGTGGGGGGTTTTAGCCTAGTGGGGGGTTGTAGCCTAGTGGGGGTTGTAGCCTAGTGGGGGTTGTAGCCTAGTGGGGGGGGGGCGGGTTGTAGCCTAGTGGGGGTTTTAGCCTAGTGGGGGGGGGGTTGTAGCCTAGTGGGGGGTTGTAGCCTAGTGGGGGTTGTAGTCTATTGGGGATTGTAGCCTAGTGGGGGTTTTAGCCTAGTGGGGGGTTTTAGCCTAGTGGGGGGGGGGGTTGTAGCCTAGTGGGGGTTGTAGCCTAGTGGGGGTTGTAGCCTAGTGGGGTTGTAGCCTAGTGGGGGGGTTGTAGCCTAGTGGGGGTTGTAGCCTAGTGGGGGTTGTAGCCTAGTGGGGGGGTTGTAGCCTAGTGGGGGTTGTAGCCTAGTGGGGGGGGTTGTAGCCTAGTGGGGGGGTGGTTGGAGCGTCGGACTCACGACTGGAAGGTCGGGGGTTCGATTCTCGACCATTTATGAACACTTTGTGTCCTTGAGCAAGACACTTAACTCTGCATTGCTTCAGTTCACCCAGCTGTAAAATGGGTGCCAGCATTAGCTGGGGTAACTGAGGGTGTATGTGGCGACGCCCCAGTCCTTGGACTGAACAGCCGTACGCAGCCTTCAGATGAGACGCGCAATAGCTGCGGCTGAGCTGTCGGTTGCGCATCTGCCTATTGGGGTAGGTTCAACCTTGTAAAATTACTAGCTTTTTGACGTTGTGAAATTTCGAGTTTGTGAAAGCACCCCCTCTCTGCCACCCAGTCGCCTTTTTGTTTCTTCTGGTAGGGCTGCGGGTTAGCATCGTTACGGATTTTAGCATTCTAAAACTGATTTCTTTTATTTCAGAAGCTTCTTATTGCAGATTTCAAACAACACGACTGGCATATAAAGACTGATATCGCAATTCTTGAAATTATATCAGATCTTTTGGCCACAGCCCAACTATGCCAAATTTGGCCATAGCTATACGAGCTATTCTACAAATGCTAGGGTCTACGCGTAGTTGGCCGTGTTGTGAAAATTACATAAACAATGTGCCCATGTATACTTAGTTTAGCATCCTGATGGGTCACTCTGTGACCATCATTATTAGCACAACCGTTTGGGTTAGAAAAATTATTTAGACCTAAAATGTTTTGTTTACAGATACTCAACAAGTTAAGCATTGTATGGTTTATATAGTTCATAGATACCAGAGAAATTTGGCTATGCTCAGTTTAAGTCACGGACAGTTCAAACTATGGACAGTTTAGTCACGGACAGTTTAGTCATGGACAGTTTAGTCATGGACAGTTTAGTCATGGACAGTTTAGTCATGGACAGTTTAGTCATGAACAGTTTAGTCACGGAAAGTTTAGTCACGGACAGTTTAAGTCATGGACAGTTTAGTCACGGAAAGTTTAGTCACGGACAGTTTAGTCATGGACAGTTTAGTCATGGACAGTTTAGTCATGAACAGTTTAGTCACGGAAAGTTTAGTCACGGACAGTTTAAGTCATGGACAGTTTAGTCATGGACAGTTTAGTCATGGACAGTTTAGTCATGGACAGTTTAGTCATGGACAGTTTAGTCATGAACAGTTTAGTCACGGAAAGTTTAGTCACGGACAGTTTAAGTCATGGACAGTTTAGTCACGGAAAGTTTAGTCACGGACAGTTTAAGTCATGGACAGTTTAGTCACGGAAAGTTTAGTCACGGAAAGTTTAGTCATGAACAGTTTAGTCACGGACAGTTTAAGTCATGGACAGTTTAAGTCATGGACAGTTTAAGCCATGGAAAGTTTAAGCCATGGACAGTTTAAGCTATGGACAGTTTAAGCTATGGACAGTTTAAGCCATGGGCAGTTTAAGTCATGGACAGTTTAAGTCATGGACAGTTTAAGTCATGGACAGTTTAAGCCATGGACAGTTTAAGCCATGGATAGTTTAAGCCATGGACAGTTTAAGCCATGGACAGTTTAATCCACGGACAGTATAAGCCATGGAAAAATTATAATGTTATAGAAAAATTATTGACAAAAGTTTTGATAAAACTTAAACTCAAACTCAAAATTTAATAGCGGTGACTCCCATTGTCTGTATTGAAAATTTTCAAATACGTGATAAAATTAGTAAGAACGATACTTAAACAATTGTTAAGAAGCATGAAAATAACAATAGAAACTACGTCTGGTAGGTTTGTACTTTTAGCTTCTTAAAATTCTCGTATAAAAATAATGCAGGCAAGCTGAGAAATTTTCAATTCAATGAATTTCTTATTGTGAATTTCTTTTTCTGTCAGCTTACAGTTTTTTGTTTTACTTAAAAAACCGCATTAAAATAAATGTACAAACTATTTCATCCAATAAAGTACTAACACTTAAAGACTTCACTAGAAGATCCCAGATACTGAAATAACGGATTTGTTAAGAGTTCTCATTAGTACTGAGTACTGAGTATGTAGTCAGTCAGGTGAAGTCAGTCAGGCGCCCAATGACTGTGAGGAAGCTGCTTGCGCAGTGCTGAGAGTGTGGAGGTGTGGTTGCAGCTAGAAACAATTCAGTTCAAATAGCTCTATAAAACGCAAAAAAAACAGAAACAAAAACACACTCGCGGAAGTAAACCTTGGTACAGTTCCCTACGCTCAACCCTCTCCTGGCTTGCTCTGAAACCAGCCGAACAGGATGACGAACGCAACCAGACTGGCTGGACAGGCCACCAGCCCAACAGCCGTCGCTCCAATCATTGCTGTGCCCAAACAGGCGGCACTGAGCCTGGCCAAAGTGAGGCTCAGCCAGCACACATCGGCAACTAGAGTGCCCGTCCACAGGCCGGCCACGCACAGCACGCCCCGACGGCTGAACCAACCAGCGTCGCGGTCTCCATTGCTGGCAACAGGATCCTCCCGATTCTGGCTGGACCGCTGCGGCGGCAGCAAAGCCAACAGCAGACTGGCCAGCAGCGTCGCCAGAGACGCCGCTAGAACGGCGAACGCGCAGCCGATCAAGTTTGAGCAGCGTCGTTTAAGCATGAGCACGTCTAGCGCGGCCAGAGCCGCTCCGTGCACCAAGAGAATCGCCGAACACGCGACTAGCTTGGCCCGGTCGCGCATCAGATCGCCAGCCGGTAGAGCGTCGAGGCCTCGGCGCTGCCTGTACAGCTGGTTCTGACGGTACCGCTGCTGCTGCGGCTGCGATGATGCGTCCACGGAAGACGGATCGAGAGTGGCTGTGGAGCCGGCAGCGACGCCCTGACCAGCAGCTGCGGTGCCAGTCGACGTTGTCTCAAATAGGATGGACATTTTCTGATAGCATGCAGGCCGTGATCTGGTTGTTAATTTGTCTCTGTCTTTCGAACGTGTCGAACGTTTGTCTCCCTCTGGGCCGTGAGATGATGATTTTTATCTGCGGATAAGATATGTTCTCATGGCTACAAGCCAATCGTCTTACCCAAAAGAGGATTCTACAAAGCTTGGGGATATTTCTTGGATATTGCCTGTCCCTTGTAGTTGGCCACTCTGCATTAAATATTAATCCCCAGCTGGGATCCACCCCTCCCTCCCTGTTCCCTAAACGCAATTGACCGCCAATCCTCACCGGGAAACGCTGGCCCATGGAGTTGCTCTGCTGCTATTCGACGCCACTTGAAGCCTCCGCTCGTCTCCGAGTGTCTCCCATTACAAACTATCCATCCTGCTCCCCGCCTTGGTTGCTTTATTTACAGCCAGTTCAAACTGGTTGGTCTTCGCTTAATGCAGTAAGTAGTGGCTTTAGACCTGCCTATTATTGATTCGGTTAGGGAATTTGAGAGCTTTTGGGCGCAAAGACACAACAAAGTTAATCTTCCATGTTTTAATGGATCATATCATATAAGTCCAAAGTCTACAGTAGCTATTTGGAAAGTACGAGTAACCAATGACTGAAAGAACTCAATTTTCTAAGCTAAGATCGTGACCATTCGTAGAAGAAGAAGGGGTTGATGACCACAGAACAAAGGGTGTTGGGGCTTGAGCACCATTGAACTGGGGTAGCTCGTATTGGGGGCTTGAGCACCATGGAACAGGAGTTTGATCATACATTTATTAAATCAGAGGCCTTTAAGAACTGCTTTTGATATAACGCACGCACATATAACACACCTATATTAGCACATAATGTACCACGTCATATTACACACAACAACACTATATTAAGCCAATTAACAGAACATTAGCCATATTAAGGTTGCTCTTACAATAAAAATACATTAGGAAGCACAGATTGGCTAAAGACAATTAGAAGTACCGATCCTGATAGGTACACAGTAGTGCTGTATTGACTATTGACTCGGCAGGGAGTTATTACACTAGAGCAGCATAACTCTTTCAGTTTCCATGGAGAGAACGGTAGACGAAGAGAGAGAGAGAGAGACAGACAGAGAGGAAAGGGTAGCCCATTCCCCGAGGAAACAGCTAGTATCCCGTCCACCAGACACCATTTTGCAAATAGCTAGTGATGTGATTCTCTCTGCCTTCGACCAGGCACCGCTCTGCATCCGGTTTAGCTGGTTGGACCATCTGAGCCCTCTTGAGCCAGCCGGTATGATCCGATAAGCCGAATGTGCGACAGCTCTCACTCCGCATCTTCTTGATTGAGTCCTCTGACATCGATAAGAGCGGCTTAGCGCGACTCCAAGTCACGGCGCCACTGTCAAGATAAGCATTTAAATGACGTTCAAACGTCTCTCAAAAATCAGTAAAATGTTAGATATGTTTATTGTTTAACGTAGTAACATTTTTTACTTGCCATCATCTTGAATCGCATGTGGAGTGGACTAAAGGAACAAATTCGATAATAACTGTCAATGCTAATTGACGCACGAAGATGGATTATTGCCCGCGTGTCAGTGTTCATCGTCCGAACAGATTCCAGTTCAAATGCCGAAAATTCTTTGCAACCAGGACGGTCGATGCAGATCTTTTTCCGCGACATTGACGGTCGCGAGTTCGGGTTTCTTCCGGCTGACCGAAGCGAATCGTCTGGACAGTAACTGGCAACAGGTCAGGTGCATCAGAGTCAGGCACAGCTCGCCCAGCTCCATCAGAGTGATGATAGACACCCCGATCCATAAGCCTGTGACGATCGTGATGATTGATGAGGAATCGATTATGTCGACAAGGTCTAACTGTGTCTTCGGATTTCTAGCGTTTTAGGGTCTGTCCGTCTGTCCGTCTGTCTGTCTGTCTGTCTGTGTCTGTGTCTGTCTGTCTGTGTCTGTGTCTGTCTGTCTCTGTCTGTGTCTGTGTCTGTCTGTTTGTCTGTCTATCTATCTGTCTGTCTGTCTGTCTGTCTGTCTGTCTGTCTGTCTGTCTGTCTGTCTGTCTGTCTGTCTGTCTGTCTGTCTGTCTGTCTGTCTGTCTGTCTGTCTGTCTGTCTGTCTGTCTGTCTGTCTGTCTGTCTGTCTGTCTGTCTGTCTGTCTGTCTGTCTGTCTGTCTGTCTGTCTGTCTGTCTGCCTGTCTGTCTGTCTGTCTGTCTGTCTGTCTGTCTGTCTGTCTGTCTGTCTGTCTGTCTGTCTGTCTGTCTGTCTGTCTGTCTGTCTGTCTGTCTGTCTGTCTGTCTGTCTTACCTAGGCTGCCACCAAGGTCCGAGAACAGGTTCCGCATTGGGTAGGCGAAGTCTTCCACAGCAGTGTTGACCCGCATCGAGGCCACAAAGAGGTCGATAACACAGAATCTCGACGTTAATCGACTCTCCAAATTATTTTTAAGCTCACGGATTCGAACTAGCGACCTGCCGTCGGCCTCCGCCTGAGCGATCAGCCGATCCAGGTAGCCCTGCACCACCGCCAGGTTATCAGTCGGCGCTGAGTTGGCGGACGGCCAGCTGGCGAGGGCCTGTCGAAGGCGGTTTTGCCGCTGGGAGCAGGGGAGCCGGCAGTGGTCGGTGGACACTCCCTGCGGTGCGATTCAGTGCTTGGCGCTATTCGACTAATTGAGATCTTTCCAGTCATTGCGTATCGCTAAATCCAGGATTGTAAAATTCAAATACGACAGGCTTCGATTCCAAGATTTTGTCTTAGTCTGCTCTGCTAATACCAAATCTGAGAACCCAATTAGCAATTCCGGATCCAATCGCAATTTCCACTTCCTATACCGTACTTCTAACATTTCAGTCCTTGATCCAGTGGTACCTAATCCTCTCTGTTCCCCATCTTCACTTAAATCTCAATCCCTAAATCCGAATATGAACTCTAGATCCCACTCCTAGATACCCTTCTCTCCAAGATCCCCTTCTCACATCGAGATCCCAGATCTCAGATCCCAGATCTCAGATCCCAGATCTCAGATCCCAGATCTCAGATCCCAGATCTCAGATCCCAGATCTCAGATCCCAGATCTCAGATCCCAGATCTCAGATCCCAGATCTCAGATCCCAGATCTCAGATCCCAGATCTCAGATCCCAGATCTCAGATCCCAGATCTCAGATCCCAGATCTCAGATCCCAGATCTCAGATCCCAGATCTCAGATCCCAGATCTCAGATCCCAGATCTCAGATCCCAGATCTCAGATCCCAGATCTCAGATCCCAGATCTCAGATCCCAGATCTCAGATCCCAGATCTCAGATCCCAGATCTCAGATCCCAGATCTCAGATCCCAGATCTCAGATCCCAGATCTCAGATCCCAGATCTCAGATCCCAGATCTCAGATCCCAGATCTCAGATCCCAGATCTCAGATCCCAGATCTCAGATCCCAGATCTCAGATCCCAGATCTCAGATCCCAGATCTCAGATCCCAGATCTCAGATCCCAGATCTCAGATCCCAGATCTCAGATCCCAGATCTCAGATCCCAGATCTCAGATCCCAGATCTCAGATCCCAGATCTCAGATCCCAGATCTCAGATCCCAGATCTCAGATCCCAGATCTCAGATCCCAGATCTCAGATCCCAGATCTCAGATCCCAGATCTCAGATCCCAGATCTCAGATCCCAGATCTCAGATCCCAGATCTCAGATCCCAGATCTCAGATCCCAGATCTCAGATCCCAGATCTCAGATCCCAGATCTCAGATCCCAGATCTCAGATCCCAGATCTCAGATCCCAGATCTCAGATCCCAGATCTCAGATCCCAGATCTCAGATCCCAGATCTCAGATCCCAGATCTCAGATCCCAGATCTCAGATCCCAGATCTCAGATCCCAGATCTCAGATCCCAGATCTCAGATCCCAGATCTCAGATCCCAGATCTCAGATCCCAGATCTCAGATCCCAGATCTCAGATCCCAGATCTCAGATCCCAGATCTCAGATCCCAGATCTCAGATCCCAGATCTCAGATCCCAGATCTCAGATCCCAGATCTCAGATCCCAGATCTCAGATCCCAGATCTCAATCCCTAAATCCGAATATGAACTCTAGATCCCACTCCTAGATACCCTTCTCTCCAAGATCCCCTTCTCACATCGAGATCCCAGATCTCAGATCCCAGATCCCAGATTACCTCTGTGCTCTGCCTGTGCCGCACGAGTCGGTAGCACTTGAGCATGCTGCCAGTGGCATTATAGATCGGCCAGTTATCCATCAGGTAGTCAGTCAACGGTCCCATCTGACCTGTTGCATTCATTATCGTGTAGTAATAAGCGTATTTGTTCGCATCGACGAATAGGTCGCGAAAAAATACCTGCAGTGTAATAAAGTGTCTATTTTTAGAGTGTTTCCAAGTGATACATAATGAAATGTATTATTAAACGGTAGCTTGTTGTATTGAAAAATAACGGAGTTCATAAATACTGCTAGATTGCGACTCTTAGTGCGGACCGCATGCTAGAACTCCTTCTAAAGTGGAGCAGTTCTCATTCAAGCTGATCGAAGTGCTTATATAGTGGTTGATGGGTTCGAGATGCTTCAGATCGAGAGCTGAGACAACTCGCAAAATGAATAAATGTTTTCTACAACGGATGCTCTCCTCAGGCAGCTGATGTCTCTATTCGTGACAACCCACCTCCTCAGGCAGCTGATGTCTCTATTCGTGACAACCCACCTCCTCAGGCAGCTGATGTCTCTATTCGTGACAACCCACCTCCTCAGGCAGCTGATGTCTCTATTCGTGACAACCCACCTCCTCAGGCAGCTGATGTCTCTATTCGTGACAACCCACCTCCTCAGGCAGCTGATGTCTCTATTCGTGACAACCCACCTCCTCAGGCAGCTGATGTCTCTATTCGTGACAACCCACCTCCTCAGGCAGCTGATGGTCTATTCGTGACAACCCACCTCCTCAGGCAGCTGATGTCTCTATTCGTGACAACCCACCTCCTCAGGCAGCTGATGGCAGGGAGGCCAAACCGTCAGCATGTCAGCTGGCAAGGCCAGATGGGTGCCCAAACATCCGCAGGTTTCAGCAAACTCCTCCTGCTTGGCTCGAACAGCGCAATCCTGCAGAGTGCCAAAAAACGTGACGTTCTCAAAGTCGCCAGGTCTGGAATAGTCCCAGGTGTAGGTGGCGTTGGGCAGCTTCTCACAGCACGGCGAAGTCCTTCGCGACAGCTTTCTCTCAACGGACGTCTCCAAACCAACGGAGGTCTTGTAGCCCAATGGAGCGCTGAACGACTGACTGGCAAAGTCTGGCTTTGTTCCTACAAAAAATTCCAAAGTCAGAGTCCTCATTTATACCAGGTATTTCTACTCCTAACAAAATCGAACGGTCAAAGTTGCTAGTAGACGACACTCTCGTCACCTGGTTCGTGCAAAGCAACCCTGAATCCGGGCATGCTTTCAATCTGTTGCTCCTCGGTTAAGAAGGCCTTGGAATACTGATACAGCAGCAGGTACAGGCCGTTGCCTTCCCCAGATTCAACGATGGTTCGATTGCGAGGCGTCAGCGAGATGCAGAGGAATCTTCAACAAGGTTAATTAGCAGTGCTCAAATCAATGTACTGTATTTGAGTAGCATGATTTCCAGTAGTGGGATTTTCATTAGCGGGATTTCCAGTAGCGGGATATCCTCTAGCGGGATTTCCAGTAGCAGGATATCCTCTAGCGGGATTCCCAGTGGCGGGATTCCCACTAGCGGGGTTCCTACTAACGGGATTCCCAGTAACGGGATTCCCAGTAGCGGGATTTCCAGTAGCGGGATTTCCAGTAGCGGGATATCCTCTAGCGGGATTTCCAGTAGCAGGATATCCTCTAGCGGGATTCCCAGTGGCGGGATTCCCCTAGCGGGATTCCTACTAACGGGATTCCCAGTAACGGGATTCCCAGTAGCGAGATTTCCAGTTGCGGGATTGCCAGCGTCGAAAAAGTTCTTTATTAGGTCTAAAACTAGTTGCCGTTGAAACACTAACCTCTCTTCGTCTTTGTAGTAAGTAAAATTAGCATAGGCGCACGGCCCAGAATTGAAACGACAGTAGATGACAGTCTCGTGACTTTCCTGGAACAGACCGGGCTGTCTGTACGCCAGACTTTTCAAGGCCAGTTTACCATCCTCGTAGGCAGCGAAGGCTTCCAATGGCACGGACGCATTCCAGTCAGATGACGTCAGAGTGTGATAGAGTCTCGGTATGTCGTAAATCATGTCTTCTATTGTTCGATTGAAAGCTGGAATAAAGTTGTGCTCTATAATAGTGCATATAGTAGATCCGTTTCCGAACGCTAATTAAATTTCGCTAGAGAACTACACTACTGATAGTATAATCTATGGAATTGAATTTTATTTACAGGCCTTTTAGAGAGCCAACCTTTTTCGGGCACTTAATAGACCGTTTATTTATTATCAGTGAATACGATCATCACATCAAGCTGGCATGGCATGTTTTTGGTCCGTAGTGGGGGTCGCCATCATAAACCCAAAATATCATAACTCCCAAAAAAACCAAAATAGTGTTGGGCATTGCTACAACTCTCGGGTTTTTGATATTTCGAGTTTATGATAGTTCGGGTTCATGATATTTCGTGTTTTTATGATATTTCGAATTGATGATATTTCGTGTTTATGATATTTCAGGTTGATGATATTTCGTGTTTATGATATTTCGAATTGATGATATTTCGGGTTTATGATATTTCGGGTTGATGATATTTCGGGTTTTATGATATTTCGGGTTTTATGATATTTCGGGTTTATGATATTTCGGGTTTATGATATTTCGGGTTGATGATATTTCGGGTTAATGATATTTCGTGTTTTTATGATATTTCGAATTGATGATATTTCGTGTTTATGATATTCGAGGTTTATGATATTTCGGGTTGATGATATTTCGGGTTAATGATATTTCGTGTTTTTATGATATTTCGAATTGATGATATTTCGTGTTTATGATATTCGAGGTTTATGATATTTCGGGTTGATGATATTTCGGGTTTTTATGATATTTTGGGTTTTATGATATTTCGGGTTTTATGATATTTCGGGTTGATGATATTTCGGGTTGATGATATTTCGGGTTTTTATGATATTTCGAATTAATGATATTTCAGGTTTATGATATTTCACGTTTATGATATTTCGGGTTTATTTTCTAGACAGATTTTCTCGTCTCAAAACTGTTCATCTACTATCAGTAGTCTCTGCTACCTAGAAGTGCAAATTGTTTAAAAAAATTATCTAAAAATAAAAGTGCTGGGAGTTCTGGAATTCTAGGAAAGGTTGAAGAAGGCCGTTTGCTTTCCTTAACAAAAAGTCCTGTGCTTTAGAGAAAGCTTGCCATTTGACATGAGCTACAGCGACACTCCTTTTTTGTCGCGTCAAGTGTCTTGACATCCAAGGCAAACCGCGTGATGTCCAGCAATTCATCAATATCCTCTCAATCAGTAGGACTGTCGCGCATTACTTAACACAAAGTCTAGTACGAGTGTAAGTACCGCAGGCAAATAATCGTACAGATTCAGTCACATGGCTAAATGGATAAATCGTGTTTGACATTACACTACATTACATGATTATGTTGCCGAGTCACAAGTGGTCTAGCTGCAAGTGCTCTCTTGTTTGAGTAAGATTTATCCATCTAAATGATTGGTTAAGTGCAGGCAAACTCTCTCCTATGGTCCCTCGGTAGATTGCTATTCCCTGACATGGTCCTTGGGTAGGTTACTACTCCTTGACATGGTCCTTGGGTAGGTTACTACTCCCTAATATGGTCCTTCGGTAGATAGCTACTCCCTGATATGGTCCTTCGGTAGATAGCTACTCCCTGATATGGTCCTTCGGTAGATTGCTACTCCCTGATATGGTCCTTCGGTAGATTGCTACTCCCTGATATGGTCCTTCGGTAGATTGCTACTCCCTGATATGGTCCTTCGGTAGATTGCTACTCCCTGATATGGTCCTTCGGTAGATAGCTACTCCTTGACATGGTCCTTCGGTAGGTTACTACTCCTTGACATGGTCCTTCGGTAGATTGCTACTCCCTGATATATAGGAACTTCTTAATATGGTCTTTGGCCTATTAAGATACATATATTGGGTGGTTAGAGTTGCACCGCCAAGTGTTGAATTTTAAAATTGAAAGTTACGAGTACTTACCTTTCACAGTATACCGACTAGTAATAGACAATGGATTGTCTCGCACAATGAAGTCGTTCGGACAAACTGTCACATCCGGGAACTCAAAGTTATCACCGTCGGATAGAAGCAGCTCAGTGGTGACCGGGTACTCCAGGTAGCGCTGGGTCAGCTGGGTGAGGTGCCAGGTGAAACCGCCGAACGCTAGCAGAACGAGACAGGCCCAGGTGAGTCGCTGCGGCACCGGGGCAGCTGCCTGAGCAACTCGGGCTACGCCGTGCGCCGTGGTGTCCCTGGCGAATTCTTGGAGCGCTGCGCTGAGACGAAATCTCCAGTTTCGACGGTTGATGCTCATGTTTATTGTTTGACCTGCATGCGCGAAGGGATTTGTTTGCATTGTTGAACTCATACAGACTAACTGATCATTTCATTATCATGACTGAACTTAATAAGCTTCTGACACCTATATTTTGATGCCACATCCTGATACCTATGTTTTGGTGCCACCTCCTGACACCTCGTTTGGCGCCATTTTCCGACACCTCATTAGGCACCACTTCGTGACAATTATGCTTTAAGCGCCACCTCCTGACACCTATGTTTTAAGCGCCACCTCCTGACACCTATGTTTTAAGCGCCACCTCCTGACACCTATGTTTTAAGCGCCACCTCCTGACACCTATGTTTTAAGCGCCACCTCCTGACACCTATGTTTTAAGCGCCGCCTCCTGACACCTATGTTTTGGCGCCACCTCCTGACACCTATGTTTTGGCGCCACCTCCTGACACCTATAGTTTGGCGCCACCTCCTGACACCTATAGTTTGACGCCACCTCCTGACACCTATAGTTTGGCGCCACCTCCTGACACCTATAGTTTGGCGCCACCTCCTGACACCTATAGTTTGGCGCCACCTCCTGACACCTATAGTTTGGCGCCACCTTCTGACAGCCATTCGGCGCCCGTTTATTCGCCCATTTCTCTCACCCCTTTATCGTAGCCACTTCCTGACGGTCATTTTTAGTCCCAAACAATCGTCTGAATTCCTAAAAAAATTTCTGTGCAAGGCTCAGCAAGAAGGACCAGAAGCCTATCTAATCTCCGTTCTGCCCGAGCGCTTACCGATTTATTAATAACTCAAAAATCGTCCGGAAAAATTGGCACGTGGCGAGTAATCGCCTCTCTTATTCTATTTTGGACGTTGTAAATAATTTAGCAGCGGATGCTTTTATCTCGGACAAATCAATTCTTTCTCTATTGAAAAAGCCGAACTCTGAGCCGGAGTTTCCCCACTAAATACCGATAAGATATACGAGCCAAAGTGGCAAGCTCTGCTTAAGCTGCTGGGATGATAACGAATCAAAATCTCCATCGGGATTTGATTGGACCAGAATCCCCATCTGACGCCTGCCATCTGACGGAATTTCAAGGGTTAGAAAGCCACAGAATCGCTTCGAATACTCGTAGCAAAGCTGTGCAACAGAAGCCTCATCAAGCCATGACGAAGCCGCCCGAGTTCCAGCCTCCTCCGAAGTCTCTATGCAGCCACAATTCAGACGCTGTATCAACAGCTCTGGTCACCTTTGCCGGCCGGACTAGCGCTCACGGTGTTCGCCGGCTCATTCAAGACGACAATTTGCACCGAGCAGTCTGGTGCTGCCTCATCGCTGCAGGCTTCTGCGGTTTCTGCGTGCACCTCAGCCAGCTGGTCAGTCGCTACCTGATGTATCCGGTCAGCACTGAGTTCCTCACCGACGAAGTCGATCTGCAGTTTCCGGCTGTCACCATCTGTCCAACAGGGTTCATCCTGGAAAGTGGCGCAGTTATTGCTAGCAACTTCACCATTAAAGGTGAGGAGTCTCATGACAATTTAGTGGGGGCCGCATCTCTGATGCGCGAGTACCAGGGGCGCCAGCAACAGGGGCGCCAGCAACAGGGGCGCCAGCACCAGGGGCATCAGCACCAGGGACCCTGAGCTATCTACCAGCAAAGCTGAGGATCGCAGAGTCGGAGGGCAGAGGTAACTCTTTCCTTGACGTTCTATACTTTAAAGGTTTCTAGGAAACAAAGTCCTGTATTTATATTAAATATGACGAAACGAATTAAGTACAACTATTCTGCTCTATCAAACAGTCTCAAATTTGACCTTTCAACCCTTCCTCAAAAATTCGCAGGCAAGCCACGAGGCTTAACCCATATGATCTACGACGTTCCCCGTCTGTTCCACCAACTGCAACTGCCAACAGACTTCAATTCTAGCGTCCCAATTGAAGCCTTCGACGCCTATGAGGACGGCAAGCTGGCGTTGAAAAGTGTCGCCTATCGTAACGCCGAAGTGTTTCAACAGGCACACGAGACGGTGCTGTACTGCAGGTACAACTCCGAGGCATGCAGCTATCGGAATTTCTCCATCTATAAAGACGAGCAAAGGTGAGAACATGCTGGGTATAAGACAGCTCGCGAGCTAATTATAGTACGCTCGTAAAAGGACTTTCTTTGGTCAACTTGTCTCAGATTGTTTTCGTGGAAACTTGTCAGGTGTGAGTCTGCAAGTCTACGGGGGCAGTGACATTAATACTTGACTAAATGAATAGCTCATCAATCATTCATTCAATCAATCAATCAAACTTTGGTTAGCTCGTGACTTTGGAAGTACACTTTTCGAATTGGTTTTTCTCATTTGCATGTTTAATATTTTATATCGAACTTTCTTGATTGAGAGCTGAGTGCAGAAAAGTTGAAAAAACACCTCATTTATACTCAGCAACACTGAAAAGTCGCCACTCTATGCGCCAGTGAGCAATTTCTCTAGGACTATTCTAAAAATAAAAGATGCGAGAAAACTGATCGGGGTAGCTTCAATCCGTCCAACCCTCGCACACCGCTCCACCGACTTCATTCCTCAACTCAAGTCTGCCGCGGCGTAGCTGAGTTGCGTCACTCGCAAAGATTGAGAGACTTTTTACCTGCACTCTCAAAGTGACAACCACAGACGGAATCTTCTGTGATAGCGACTTTTCGATGTTGCTGCAGAGTACTGCTTGTATTATAAAAAGTGGTCAAGTAAAAAATATGTTGCAGTGCGTGGGCTGCAAGTGCCTTATCAGTCGGAAAGCTCTGCAAGCCGACCAGGTGCTCAAGGTGCATTTGAGTCTTATGTAAGTACTTGAAGCCCTCAGTGCACAAACGGAAATCGGCAACACCTTATTCGGAAGGCAAGCACAGGAAGCAGAAATAGAAGCATTTGCAGGAAAAGGGGAAAGAAATGTGAAAGCTGCGGCCCCCACACAGAGGTCCATGTCAAGGTGATTTCTGAGACTATAAATACGGCAGCCCTGCAGAAAGCCCATGGCAAAAACAACCCAGTATTCTCTAGATAAATCTGCTGTCCAGTCAAGTAACAGAATGCTCTGCAGCGAAAATCTTCTGCTGCTTGCGCTCGTGAGCAGCTGCTGCTGCCTTCAGTCCCTGTCTGCCAGGCGCTTCGGCCCTCAGCCCGCATCCTTCAGAGCGCTGAGTCGCCCAGCTCAGTCCGGAGTATCCAGCGCGCTCCGCAGTCAGCTGGGGCAGCTGGCTTCGCCCCTGCCTGGCGGAGTCGTCTGCCCGACGTGTCTGCTGGTGGCACCGCAAGCCAGCAGTCGGCTGGTTCAGGGCTCGGTGGCCCGGCAGGAGTTGCAGCAGGCCATCAGGTCTCGCGGACTGCCTCAGGAGGTGGCGAACCGCCTGGCTGCCCTGGCCTTCGCTCGCTCCGTCTCCTTCCACACGTTCTCTTTCACCGTGAGCGCCCTGGTCGGCCGTGGCCACTACGAGACCTTCGTCGGGGCTGGCCGGCGCCTCGACGATGTCAGCGTGGAGTTCGGCATCGTGCACAGCGTCGCCACCGCCCAGCTGGTTGCCAAGACAACGCCTGTGCCGATGCGAAGCTGCAAGCGCCGGTGGTTCATCAGGAGGTGCCGCTCCTGGACGCAGCAGGTGCCGCGGGGCCTCACGGCCGAGGAGCTGCGGCAGGTGGAGGCTGGGCTGAGGCACTTCGCCATCGCTGCCGCGGCAAGTCGGGTGGCCGCCAGCTCCGGCATGCTGCGCAGCCGCCGATCCGCCGAGGAGGTCGCCAGCGATGCTCCCGAGGCACCGGAGGTGGTGGAAGAACTGCAGCTGGAGGTTTCGACGACCGCAGGCCCAACGGCTGCAACCTCGGAGGACGGCGGCAACGCCACGCTGGTGGAGCTGGTCAGAACCGGATTCGACCGCCTGGCCATTTCCGCTACCAGCCAGACTCTGCGCCGCATCCCAGTCTCCATGGCAACCGCCTTCGCCTCCGTGTTCACCCGCTCGCTCGGGCTGCCGAAGTCTCTCGCCGGGCCTCTCAGAGTCGCCGTGATCGAAGCGGCCGTGACAGCGACAGCTGACGGCGCACTGAAGCAGATCAGCGCGCTGTTCAACAGCGAGGACGACCCCGCCGCCATCCGCTTCACCCAGTTAGGCCTCGTTCGGCGACAGAGCAGCTTCGACTTGACCTCGGCGACTGTCCGACTGGAGGCCCGGTTCGCCGACAGACTGCAGCTGCTGGTCAGTCAGGAAGGCGACGACGAAGTCATTCGAATCCGACGGCTGCCTGCTCAGGTGAGTCACCACGACGTTCGGCAGGCGCTGCGGCTGCTGCGGGCCGCCGCTGAGGGCCACCTTTCCGGGAAACTGCTGCCGGCGCTTCCGGAGGAGAGCCGGCGTTTCTAGGAAAGTCTTAAATTGAACCCGCGCCAACTGCCTGCAATGGAACTTAAACTGTTTATCTTGCCGATCTTACATTAATTGATCTTTAATACGAGCATTGCAGAATCTGTCAGCTGCGATTTCAAGCACCATATTGTACCTGCACGTAATAATGACCATCTTAATTTCGGAATGAAAAGTAAATTTAAGCCCAAATTACCCCAATTTGATTATAAAATTGAACTTTAAACTGTGCCGTTTTATTTTTTATTATTTCAAAATTCAAGTATAGCTTAGTGGGTATTCCAAGTTCCAACAATGTACATGCATCTCTCATTTGACAGTGACTATACTCTTGCATACTTACTTGCTGATCTGCTTTTTAACCTCTTGTACATGCATCAAAATTCCTGCCACTATTTAGAGATGTGAGGGACACTTCTTTTTCATCGGCCTGTCTATTAGTAACGACTGGCTGATCGTGGTGGTTTGTTTTGGGTTTATCGATTTTTTTAGTCCGTCTCTCAACCCCACTTATTTATTTCCTACCCATGCCTTTAATAACATTTTATCACTGCTTACTGGCTCAGGACAGTCCCACTGACTGAGTAAGCGGGTTTCTTGGGCTATCGATTTTTTATTTGATAGTCTGCCCCTCCTCCCCCACAGTTGTCTTACCCTATCCTAACCGTACTTTATCACTGCTTATTGGCTCAGGACAGTCCCACTGACTGAGCGAGCGGGTTTCTTGGGCTATCGATTTTTTATTTGATAGTCTGCCCCTCCTCCCCCACAGTTGTCTTACCCTATCCTAACCGTACTTTATCACTGCTTTCTGGCTCAGGACGTCCCACTGACTGAGCGAGCGGGTTTCTTGGGCTATCGATTTTTTATTTGATAGTCTGCCCCTCCTCCCCCACAGTTGTCTTACCCTATCCGAACCCTACTTTATCACTGCAATACTGGCTCCCATTATCGACTGATAAAGAGAGCGGCTTTCTTAGGGTTATCGATTTTTTATTTGACGGTTTGCCCCTCCTCCGCTCCAGTTGTATCTTACCCCATCCCAATCCCAACCCTACTTTATCACTGCTAACTGGTGTTGTTGTGAATTGGGTTTTCTTTTAATTTCCTGACATACACTAAGCAAAATGTTAGTTTCCTCACTGAAACCAGTTACCAGTAGTCATTTTTGGTCAATTTTTCTCAGATATCAGCCCCAAGTGACGCAATTAAAAACACGCACACGGTTCTCGTCGGAACTGGTGGGTGATACAATTTGCATCACCAATCTGTGTGACACAAGCGTTGCAACTGCATGCTAGTCACAGTCAACTCAGCTTAACTTGCAGTCTATTGACTCTGCAATTCTCGTATTATTACTGTCTATTAAATTATTTCTCTATTTTTATAGCTGCACTGTCACGTTATTGGCGTAGCAGTGGCGATAGCCCTCAAAAGGGCCGTTTGACGAGAGTACTGACGTTATTACTTAGTCCCAAAAGGATGGTGAACTCAACAATGGCAGAGTAGATTTTGTAGCGGTAGCACTTGGCAATGGCGGTAGGTAAAAAAAGACGCCAACTGGTTTATAATTATCAATGTTAATATTATTACAGAAGCTTATGACGTTATGGGGCACTGGCGGCTGCAACAATGGGTTGATGTAATTTAGTCGTATAGATGAAAGTTGAGTAGATGATGATAATTGGGATGAAGCCGAGTAGCAAGTGATGGCTGTGAGCACAGTGATGGCAGTGAGCAGCAAGTAGGCAACAGACAAAGTGGCGAGATTGGGCGTCGGCCCGTAGCAGTACACAGTGGAGCAAGAGTGCGTAGACAGTCTGGCCCAGACAGAGTGGAGCCGTGGCGAGAGATAAGGAGAGCGAGGAAGCCAAAGAAAGTGAAAAAAAACCCCAGCCCGCCGCCAGGCGGGGTTAATAAAGGAGCGCAGGAGGGTTAACATAATATATGCGGAGAGTTATCATTGGCTGGCGAGGGAAAAACAAGAAACGGAAATTATTGATGGCGCGAGACTCTACAGGCGTACGCAAAGCTTACAAAGTACGCAGTGATTTAGCAATTGATACAGATTAGTTGCGCGCTACTACAAGTAAACGTGAGAATACACAACTGGAAATTTTAAATGAAAAATTGTAAGGAAAATTACAGTCCAACGGCCCTTTTGCGGGACCACTTTAAACTAGCAACGTCACAGCACTGTATTTGTGGCATCATTTAAATAAGACAATATATACTCGGCAACATCGAAGTCGCTATCACAGAAGATTCCGTCTGTGGTTGTCACTTTGAGAGTGCAGGTATAGTCTCTCAATCTTTGCTACTTAAAACTTACCCCGATCAGTTTTCTCGTGTCTTTTTTTTCAGAATAGTCCTAGAGAAATTGCTCACTGGCGCATAGAGTGGCGACTTTTCAGTGTTGCTGAGTATACGAGCGTACGTACGAGCAAAAACCAAAATTTCGAATTAGTTTGGTAGCAAAAACGACCTTACTACAGGTTTATCTGCCTGACCTTCAGTCCGGTCAATCGCACTGTAGTTCAACCGGGCGAAGGCAACGGACTTTACCTGCTATTGCACAGCAATGCAACCGCATTTTTAACCAACGAACAACTGCTGGATTCGATGAATGGCTTCAAAGTGGTGCTGCATGAGCCAGGTGAACTGATATTACTGCACTCGGTTAAAGAGGCAAACTTTAATTTATTGACTAAGAATCACTAGCTACTACTTCCTGCCACGAGCGTATTAGCAACATCTTTCCAATAAATAAATGTAGGTGAAAAGCCTGACTTCAGCTATTCGTTTAACGCGCCACTGGGCTACAAAACTTCGGCTCAACTGCAATCCAGCATCGATTACAACATTGACCGAGTGCCTTCGCCGTGCTGTGAGAAGCTGCCCAACGCCACCTACACCTGGGACTATTCCAGACCTGGCGACTTTGAGAACGTCACGTTTTTTGGCACTCTGCAGGATTGCATCATTCGAGCTAAGCAGAAGGAGTTTGCTGAAACCTGCGGATGTTTGGGCACCCATCTGGCCTTGCCAGCTGACATGCTGACGGTTTGGCCTCCCTGCCATCAGCTGCCTGAGGAGGTGGGTTGCCGCGGATAGAGAGAGACATCAGGTGCATGAGGAGGTGGGTTGTCAGGGATAGAGAGGGACATCAGCAGCCTGAGAAGGTGAGTTGTCAGGGCTAGAGAGAGGCATCAGCTGCCTGAGGAGGTACATGTTAAGGCATCGGCAGATCAAAGCAGTGGATAGTTATCGAAAATAACGATGCTGCAAGAAATCATTCCGACGTTCATACCAACACTGTATCATTTCACTGCAGTTTTTCTATCGTGACGTATATTTCGAGTCCGACAACTTGTCGACAATTTTCTACACTATTACCAATTCGAGCTGGGTGTACTTCCCACTGTCCGACTACCTGGTTGAGCAGAGACCTATCTATGAAGAAATTGCTCGTCGCTTCACTTGCTACAAACGAGTCCACGAGAGACAGAGGACTTCGGGTCTGTCAACCGACTGTAAACATCGCTGTCTCACTACTGAGCACAATGTGGTCACTACGCTGGCCGCCTGGCCCTCCGTCAACTCAAACTGGGATACTAACGAACAGGTGCTGAAGGCCTACCTAAACAGACTGATACAACTGGTTAGAGAGGATAATTTAACTGTGTCAAGATTGCAGCGCGTATACGACGAGCTGGCGCAGAGGCTCAGCCAGCACCAGTTCACGGTGGTCGACCTCTATCCAAGATCGATTCGGGCCACCGTATCCCGTGAAGACTGGGCCTACCCGCTCAGGAACCTTTTCTCAGATTTAGGCGGCATTTTTGGTGAGTAGGTAGATCATAACCATGTCATATAGACAGCTTACTTAGTTACTACTACAGGCGGCGGGGGCGCAGGCGCCACGATTAGACTCATCTCGCAACCCCAAGGTGAAAGAAACCAAGTTTGAACCCCTTAGTCCCCTTAGTCCCCGCAGTCCCAGCCAGTAGTCGGCAGGATTTCAAAGGAGGCATGACGACCTTCATCCGGCCTAGCTGTATCTCGGACGAAGGCGCGAAGATCGCGGATGTTGTCTTGGGTGGTCACTCGTCCATCCTTTGGGGGTGGCCGAGGTGTTTGTGCCGCACCTTATCGAAGTATTCTCCGCAGTCTCCTCTCCAATGCCATAGAAGATGATGGGGTAACCGGTTCGCAACGAGATATATCTATGGAAGAATCCATGGCCGGTAGGACTATGCACATCTCCCTGAGGTCCGTTCTCCTTGCCGTTAGTTCCAAAATCGAGAGTTCCAAAAAGCGCCATCCTAAGCGAGCAATTTGCTTGCAGGAAGTTTGTCGACATCGAGAGAGCTTTTGAGAATGTTCTCTGTAGCACATAGACTACTTGAACACTACTGCGTACACAGAGCATAACTTAGAAACAACTGTAGTTGTCAAGACTTCCAAGCTGATTTCTGTCTAGATCTGTCACCTAAACCTCTAGAGCATGAAGTGAGAGTTACCAGCAAACCTAGAATCGCTCAAACCGACCCATAACCTTTGAGGGACAAAATTCATCAGATACGAGCGTACAAGCATGTCTATGACTTAAAGTGCGGCACGCTTGCCTTTACAGGACTGTGGATCGGTGTATCCATCATTACCCTAATCGAGGTTATCGAGCTAATGGTCCAAGTCACCTATTACAGTCTGGTAAAATGGAACATTCGGCGAACTAGAAATGCCAAAGGTAGCAACAATAACAACAGGATTCATCCTTGCTCAACCGTATCCAGCGTGCTTAACAGTCGCAAAGCTTCAGACGCGACCATCAGCTCTGAAAACAGCTGCTGCAGTCACTATGAGCCGCCCAGAGATATCTACTCGAATCCAATTGTAGAATCGGATCTGCCTTCTAAGCAGCAGATACCGGACAACCAGCCTGTCGCGATAGCGAATTCTGGCGGTGGATTCAAAAGCACGGACGACCCGAACTTTGATGTGATCAGGTACAATCAGTCATGGTTCCAGCGACTGTTCGCTCTGTGATCTCCCTGCATGAGTCACTCTTCATTCTTAAAGCATCAACGAAAATTGAAGTAAACTAAACAAAGAGAAGTATACTTATTTGACATATATTTATCTTAGGATTGTGTTTTTTTCGCGTTTAAACTTCCTCGATAAACTATCGAGTAACTGCGTCGAGCGTCGGAAAATGGGACGATTTACAATTTGTAGTCAATTATTACTTTTATTAGATTAATATTATATTCGATTAATTCTACCTGGATTCGTGAATATAACTGAAATTATTAATAATAATTCTTTGAAACTTTGAAGCCCTCGAGTTCTTTGAAACTTTACAATAGCAATCCGACCCGCTCAATGTTCGCATCTTCTCAGTTCTCTTCTCTCTTCTCAATTATATCTCTCCTCTTATCTCATCCCTCATCTCTCATCTCCCAGCTCCTATTTCCTCTTCTCTCTTTCTTCCCTTTCTAGCCCACCACACAAGTAGTCCAATCGCGGTTTAAAAAAGTAACAAAATAAAATTTCACGACGTTTAAAGTTTTGAGTGCATTGATTTTGTCAGAAGTTTACAAACAGACCTTTGTGGTGGTATTAATATTTAGTACAATAAGTAGGCAAATAAACAATAAACATACTGGAACTCTGAGATTTTGGGATATTGGCAAGGATTAAAACAGGGAATTTTACTATAAGTAAGGAAATCATTAAATTGAAAAAAGAAAAGAGAGTTAATTGTAAGCCAACAAAGGCTACTGTTGCTGTAATAAATGTGTTTTAATAAATTTCTAGAGCACGCAAATTAAAAAAAACACTCCGGATTAAATGTGGAAACATCAACGTACGAAAGCAAGCTTTTTGCGTTTTAAATAAAAAAAGCGGATGCCACCATCAACTTTAAGAAAATTATTAAAAGTATTATAAAAATTATTAAAGACATATACGCTCGTATAAATACATTGCATCGTCGCAATATAACCGCTATATAAATAAAAGACACAAAACATACGCTTAAAATTTTTAAGTGTACCACTAATACAATCAAATATATAGCAACATACGGTCGCAATATGTACCGTAAAAAATAAAAAGCAAAATTATAAAGTGGTGCCAACTTTGTTTTATTTACTTCAAGTATTTACTTATGAATTAATTCAAATAACAACAAAAATAAGAGTAGATACAGTAGCTTCTAATAAATAGTTAGCTATGATATTCAAGCTGAATAGTAAGATTTCAAAAATGAATTTTTAATTAATCAACTTTTCCAAGCAGTGCAGGTTAATCGGTTTTTTAAACTTCAAACAATATTCCATGCTTCAAAGGCCAATAACAGCAAGTAGACTATAAAGACACCGACTTATTAATTATCACCATACCCTCCCTCACAGACTTACCGATTTAAATAAAAAGCCTCTTATATGTACCGCTTGGCCATAAAACGTTCAGAAGTTTAAAATACAACATTGTCAGCGAAAAGTTATTACTTATCAATCTTAATCATCATCATAGTCGCTCTCAGGTCGGTCAGTCTCTTTGTCCGGATCGCTCGGATCAGTTGGAAATTTCTCCCCGTCGAACAGACTCAGGGATACTGCAATGAGAACGTTGTCCATATTTTTTATTAAGTTATTTTTAGTTCAATTTGAAAGTGCTTGTAGGACAAGCGTTTAAACCGAAAGGATACGTCTAACCTTGATTTTTCTTCGGGCCGAACCGCTCAGGTCCATCTGGTCTGCCCCAGATCTCAGCTCTAACGTTCGGGTCCATGAGCACCAGCTGCTGCGGAGTGTCGTACTCGTTGAACAGCAGCAGAACGCTGGTGCCGTTTTGCAGCGCAATGAATTGTTTAAACTGCATATGGGGATTGTAAAATGATTAAGTGATGGTTTTTAATAAAATGCTATTGTGAAAACATTAGATTACACAGGAGATAGAATCAAGATACAGATAATGTACTCGTAGCTTCACTCTAAAGTATCCAGATCAAAGATTTCGGGTTTTCAGAATCCACCGTACCGTTTGGAGAGTTTTTGCATACATAAGTCATAATCCACCTTAGTTCCAGGATTTAATAAATCAAAAATCACTTTGGTGTCCAGGGGTTTCATTTTACGAGCTATATTGTATCGGAAAAGGCCTATAATTAAAAGGACACTTTATCAGTCGAACCCACCGAATCCATCATCTTGTACGTGGCCATGTGGGTGCACTCGACCGACCAGCAGCCTTTGCCATCGTCAGCTGCAGTCTCTGTGACGTCCAGCTTCCAGTATTTGAAGCTCATCTCGGCGTCGTCGTCGCAGACAGACACAAAGTACATCGCGTAATTTTTAGTCTGGCCCGAAGATTGTACGCCATCAGTGTCCAAGCTGCATCTGGGCGCGAACATGTCCGAGATCATGTGATCGTGCGCTTTCTGCCGGGTCAAGGGCGTGGACTGCTCCAGGTGCCAAACTCGAACGTAGCCGTCATCATGTCCGGTAACAACGAACCGACCGCCCAGGCTGGCAAAGTACAGGGTGTCCATATCGTCCAGCTTACCCATGGCTTTGTCGGCGAATTCTTGGTCGAATAGTACGCGTTCTTTGACGCGCGTCCGAAGATTCCAGACGGTCAGGCAGGAGATACTGCGCAAACGGCCGGTTTTTGGTCCCACCTTTTGGTTGTTGAATTTTAGTCTTTATTCAGTTTGCACTTAGACCCTATACGTCGTACCCCTCTTTTAGAACGTTGCTTGATTTTCGCTTGATACGAGCTATTCCCCGTCTAATTTACAGAATCGATTCACAAAGTCATTCCTAGTCCAGGTTGCAGGGATTAGTCCTAGTCCAAGTCACAATAATTTCTAATCTACGCTTCATAAGCATTCCTAGTCCATATCATAGGATCAGTCCTGATACAGATCAAAGGATCACTATTGGTCCAGGCCAGATTATATCGAGTGCCAACTTGTATTCTCGAGCTCATTAGTTTAATTGACACTAAAAATATTAGTGCCTACTGAATGAATATGCAAAGGTAATTAACTCACCTTAGCTTCTGCAAGCGTCACCAACAGTTCTTCATCGTCTGTGGCAAATGCGTCATAAAGCGACAGATCGGTTCTGGTGCCGTCTTTTAAGTCGAAAACTTTGTCAGTCGTGTTTCCACTGTCGTCCTCGTCTCGTCTCAGCTGGTAGCACACGAACTTATCGTTTTTATTTTCGTCGCACATGATTACATAACGACCCTCGGGTGTGACAATCATCTCGGAGATGACTTGAGTTGGTTGAGAGCCAAACACATCCGGTAGGACAATGCTAGCTTTTCCCGTCACTGCGTCGTGCAGTTTCAAACTGCGCTGCGACCGACTGATTGAGACGATTTCTAGGAAGTTTAAACATACGAGCGTATTTTTGAGCAGATTAGCGGAGCCAACTAGCTTGTACTATTCCGTTGACATTGATGCACTATAAAATGCAAATCAGGCTTTAAAAATATTGATAAAAATGGATGCGAATTTCCTGAGTACCGCATACAGGGGCACAAATTTCTTGAAATTGTCCTAAATTTCATAGATAATACATTTTGTTCGAGGCTATAGAGCTCAATGACTGATATCTTCGAAAATTGTTGCAGTCACTTTTACACGCTCGAAGCTTTAACACTACTAGTTCGAAGTTTCCATCGAATGCACTGTCTTGTTTCAATAACAAATACATGTATATCATTTCTCATTCTGTTTAAGGTCTCAAAAGTCATTACAGTAGTCCTGACTTTCTTGTCAAAAACTTGTACTAACTTTGCGCCTCGAGGGGGGTTGTTGACCCTCGTGGGTGAGAATCGATTGTGGATGACTCTAAGTAACTAGTTGAGTATGGTATGGTTACTTGTCAATAAATTTTGATGAAAAACATTCTAATTTACTTATTATTACATTCCAGATTTCCTTGAAATCGGTTTGTTTCATCAACTGTTTCAACTATACAGCGAGAAATCTTTCTAGTGCTCCTATTATATCATGATATATCATGAACAAGTGGGCCGACATACTGAGCACTGGACTGAGTACAGTGGCAATTTCTGTTGCTACGTAGTCCAATCAGATGCATCTGACTATAATGCATCTACGCGCATCAAATATTCTATATTGTATATTAGATAGCTGTACATAAATATGCATACATTATACTAGATTCCAATCCCCACTCAGAGTATAGTCAACAACTCAGCCAAGCAATCATGTACAATCTCGTAGCTTTGCTGACTCTGTGCTTAGCCACTGCTGCTTCTGCTGTTCAGCTGCACGAAGTCGACAGCCAAAGCTGGTCAGGCGATAAAGTGCGCGAGTTCCGTCTATCTTTCATCGACCAAGCCAACGATTTGCTGGAGTGCGCCGTTTTTGCAGCCAAGTGCTTTTTAGGTGAGGAAAATATTAATGCTTTACTGCCGGACTATTTTTTGGATTCAAGCAAAACTTTTCCGACACGTTTTTTCCAGCGAGGAAAACTCGTTGCCTCAGACTCCCGCGGAGCAGCCCTGCGATTTCATAATCAATAAAAGTAGGTGACCAACTTCTAGCGATTAGAAATAATTTTGCAAGAAATTCAAGTATCAGCAAAACGATATACCCCGGTATTTCAGGTTTTCGTGACATCGCTGCAAACTTGTTGGATAACAATTCAGCACGGAGTCGACAACACAACCGATTTTTATCGCAACTGGACCGAATATGCGGTTGGATTTGGCCAGGAGCCGAGCAGAAACTTCTGGATTGGTGCGTACCTGTGCAAGGAGCCTCAGAAGTTTCCGTTTCAGTGAGTCGTAATACTAGCGAGAACTAAAAATTGCATCTATTTGATTGGAGGTTAAACTACGAGTACAAGTGTTTTAGGGGATTGTAGCCTAGCGGAACAATTTGTATCCTTGAGCAGGACACAATTAACTCTGCATTGCTTCAGTTCACCCAGCTCTAAAATGGGTGCCAGCATTAGCTGGGGTAATTGAGGCTGTGTGGCGACCCCCCAAGTCCTTGGACTGAACAGCCGTACGCAGCCTTCAGATGCGCCGCGCAATAGCTGCGGCTGAGCTGTCGGTTGCACATCTGGCCCAATTAGGGCAGGTGTAATAAACTATGATCATTATTAGTTTACCTAAACTGAATGGAGGCCATAGATACTGACTCTAGCACTGCTAGAACGAAATTGGGTCTCACGTTGGTTCGCCGAAACGCCAATCATATCGATTGTGCCACCGGAAGCTCCTTGCGTCTCCATGGTAACAGTTGCGCCAATCAGATCCAACAGGTAGCCTTTGCGATTGTGCTCAATTAGCACCGTTGAGTCGTTGTACTTGCTCACTGTCCAGGACCGCTTTGTGGGCATGCAGAACTGGGCAAAGTGGTCGGTTGGAAATTGGGCATTGCTCTTTTGCTTTGAATTGAAAGGGGTCAGATATTTATGATGATTCTAGGGGATTATTGGATGAGGCTAAATCACCCCACAACTGGATTTTTAAAATGGTAGCTGTGTAGTCGTGTTCCTTCCTTACCTCTCTAACCTTGTCCTCTTTGACAGTGTCATAGACTACTAGCAGACTGTCAGTGCGCTTATCTTTGCCTGGCTCCTTGATAGTTCTGAGTCCGGAGTACACAATGTACCTTTCATCGGAATCCAAGACAAAGCTGTTTCTGCAATTGGAGTGACATGTGATTGGCGTAACTTTACATCAATTACATCATTAGGGACCTGGGATCAAGGATCTGGGATCGAGGATCTGGGATCGAGGATCTGGGATCGAGGATCTGGGATCGAGGATCTGGGATCGAGGATCTGGGATCGAGGATCTGGGATCGAGGATCTGGGATCGAGGATCTGGGATCGAGGATCTGGGATCGAGGATCTGGGATCGAGGATCTGGGATCGAGGATCTGGGATCGAGGATCTGGGATCGAGGATCTGGGATCGAGGATCTGGGATCGAGGATCTGGGATCGAGGATCTGGGATCGAGGATCTGGGATCGAGGATCTGGGATCGAGGATCTGGGATCGAGGATCTGGGATCGAGGATCTGGGATCGAGGATCTGGGATCGAGGATCTGGGATCGAGGATCTGGGATCGAGGATCTGGGATCGAGGATCTGGGATCGAGGATCTGGGATCGAGGATCTGGGATCGAGGATCTGGGATCGAGGATCTGGGATCGAGGATCTGGGATCGAGGATCTGGGATCGAGGATCTGGGATCGAGGATCTGGGATCGAGGATCTGGGATCGAGGATCTGGGATCGAGGATCTGGGATCGAGGATCTGGGATCGAGGATCTGGGATCGAGGATCTGGGATCGAGGATCTGGGATCGAGGATCTGGGATCGAGGATCTGGGATCGAGGATCTGGGATCGAGGATCTGGGATCGAGGATCTGGGATCGAGGATCTGGGATCGAGGATCTGGGATCGAGGATCTGGGATCGAGGATCTGGGATCGAGGATCTGGGATCGAGGATCTGGGATCGAGGATCTGGGATCGAGGATCTGGGATCGAGGATCTGGGATCGAGGATCTGGGATCGAGGATCTGGGATCGAGGATCTGGGATCGAGGATCTGGGATCGAGGATCTGGGATCGAGGATCTGGGATCGAGGATCTGGGATCGAGGATCTGGGATCGAGGATCTGGGATCGAGGATTAGTTTACACTATGCTCACTTCCAGCTGTAACTAGCATTTTCCTGAACCGCCTCCTTGGCCTGTCCACTCTCGGTCGCAGCTGCGGCCTCCTTGGTCCTGTCGAACATGTACAGGCAAGCGTCGGTACAGACGGTGACGACTTTCTGCAACGCCGAGTCGACTCGAATGGCGTTGATTGACACCCGAGACGGGTGCGGGCAGCACTGGCTGTAGCTTTCATTGCGGCTGTCCCACAACAGCACGCAGGGCTGGTGGGCCCTCTCGCTGGGCAAGATCAGATATCGGTCGTTCACCCAGTGCCGACCTTTAAAAGTACAAATCGGAAAGTTGACCCAAATTACAGGGTGAGACGGGGATTACGGTCTACTAAAGTACACACAAAGATTGGGAAGGAGAATCCTTGCTTCGCGACAGTGCTCAAAGCTCATGTTGCTCATTAACTATCACCAATGGTTGGGCCGGATATCACGAGCTCCTAAAGTACAGGGGATAAGGATGTGGCAATCTACCAAAGTGTACATACGTGTGTGCTAGGTTGCCCGTCCATGAACCCTTACTCTTAACCTCACTCACCTAAATTGTCCTGTATCAGACTGAAATGCAAATAAAGTTTTCACATTTAGCTTATTTAATAAGAGCGCGTATTCAAAGTAAGCAAACTAACAAATAATTTTTCAATCAATCAATCAATCCACCAACCAACCAATCAATCAATCAATCAATCAATCCACCAATCAATCAATCAATCAACCAATCAATCAAACAATCAAACAATCAAACAATCAATCAATCAATCAATCCACCAATCAATCAATCAATCAACCAATCAATCAAACAATCAAACAATCAAACAATCAATCAATCAATCAATCCACCAATCAAACAATCAAACAATCAATCAATCAAACAATCAAACAATCAATCAATCAATCAATCAATCAATCCACCAAGCAACCAATCAATTAATCAATCAATCAACCAATCAATCAAACAATCAAACAATCAAACAATCAAACAATCAATCAACCAATCAATCAATCAATCAATCAACCAATCAATCAATCAATCAAACAATCAAACAATCAAACAATCAATCAATCAATCAATCCACCAATCAATCAATCAATCCACCAATCAATCAATCAATCCACCAATCAATCAATCAATCAATCAATCAATCAATCAATCAATCAATCAATCAATCAATTAGTTAAAAAACTAACAAAATCCTTACTCGCCCGACCGAATAAGGCCATCAGAGCAGCTAGTAAGCGACACCACTTTGATGACGTCAAGACTCGGCAGCTGGCAAAAGTGCACTTCTTTCTTGTCAGTCTCCAAGAACAGGCACTGGCTCTCGTTCCGGTCGATGTAGAGACCATCGATTGATTCGTCGGACTCACCAGCGTCCATTTCTTCGTCCGATCGCTCGCGAAAGTATATCTTGAGCTGCAGGAACTGCAGCTTTTGCAAATCGAACTGATAGATTGACATTTGCATCTTCGGTTCAACAACTAGCAGGTATTTGTCGATGCCTGGGAGGTAATTTTTAATTTAATTTTAATCAGGGATCGGGATCAGGGATCGGGATCAGGGATCGGGATCAGGGATCGGGATCAGGGATCGGGATCAGGGATCGGGATCAGGGATCGGGATCAGGGATCGGGATCAGGGATCGGGATCAGGGATCGGGATCAGGGATCGGGATCAGGGATCGGGATCAGGGATCGGGATCAGGGATCGGGATCAGGGATCGGGATCAGGGATCGGGATCAGGGATCGGGATCAGGGATCGGGATCAGGGATCGGGATCAGGGATCGGGATCAGGGATCGGGATCAGGGATCGGGATCAGGGATCGGGATCAGGGATCGGGATCAGGGATCGGGATCAGGGATCGGGATCAGGGATCGGGATCAGGGATCGGGATCAGGGATCGGGATCAGGGATCGGGATCAGGGATCGGGATCAGGGATCGGGATCAGGGATCGGGATCAGGGATCGGGATCAGGGATCGGGATCAGGGATCGGGATCAGGGATCGGGATCAGGGATCGGGATCAGGGATCGGGATCAGGGATCGGGATCAGGGATCGGGATCAGGGATCGGGATCAGGGATCGGGATCAGGGATCGGGATCAGGGATCGGGATCAGGGATCGGGATCAGGGATCGGGATCAGGGATCGGGATCAGGGATCGGGATCAGGGATCGGGATCAGGGATCGGGATCAGGGATCGGGATCAGGGATCGGGATCAGGGATCGGGATCAGGGATCGGGATCAGGGATCGGGATCAGGGATCGGGATCAGGGATCGGGATCAGGGATCGGGATCAGGGATCGGGATCAGGGATCGGGATCAGGGATCGGGATCAGGGATCGGGATCAGGGATCGGGATCAGGGATCGGGATCAGGGATCGGGATCAGGGATCGGGATCAGGGATCGGGATCAGGGATCGGGATCAGGGATCGGGATCAGGGATCGGGATCAGGGATCGGGATCAGGGATCGGGATCAGGGATCGGGATCAGGGATCGGGATCAGGGATCGGGATCAGGGATCGGGATCAGGGATCGGGATCAGGGATCGGGATCAGGGATCGGGATCAGGGATCGGGATCAGGGATCGGGATCAGGGATCGGGATCAGGGATCGGGATCAGGGATCGGGATCAGGGATCGGGATCAGGGATCGGGATCAGGGATCGGGATCAGGGATCGGGATCAGGGATCGGGATCAGGGATCGGGATCAGGGATCGGGATCAGGGATCGGGATCAGGGATCGGGATCAGGGATCGGGATCAGGGATCGGGATCAGGGATCGGGATCAGGGATCGGGATCAGGGATCGGGATCAGGGATCGGGATCAGGGATCGGGATCAGGGATCGGGATCAGGGATCGGGATCAGGGATCGGGATCAGGGATCGGGATCAGGGATCGGGATCAGGGATCGGGATCAGGGATCGGGATCAGGGATCGGGATCAGAGATCGGGATCAGAGATCGGGATCAGGGATCGGGATCAGGGATCGGGATCAGAGATCGGGATCAGGGATCGGGATCAGGGATAATAATGGTTTTGCTTAAATGATTTTAGCTCGTTAAACGAATTCCTTTTAATTAATTCTACTATTAGTAGAGTAGCAAGCACGGAAAATATTATCCGCTGCTGCCTACCTGCAACCGGTGTAGCCGTATTATACGAATTTAATCCGGTGAAAACTTTGTCAATCTTTGCAGCGGCGGCGCTATGGGCCAAGTCGATTCTGCCGACCTCCGTCCAGTCATCGCAGCTCAGTATGTGCAGATACGGATTGCCGAACACCACCAGCTGGCTGCCGCCTCGAATCGGGTGGACAAAGATCCGATTGTCGATTGTGCGACGACCAGCGTCTTTGACTGGCGACGCTGAGAACTGACCGTCGGCTCGTTTGAACGCGCGAACGTAGACGCCGGAGCCGAATCTGTTTTTTTTTCAAATTGAACTAATTTTAAATTAGTGCGCTTTTTGTCGCTTTTAGCGATGTTCCATAAAGTTTAACTTACTGCAGTACAGCGAATCCGGAGGATACGGTAACCACAGCCTGCCTGTCCTGGTTCACAAAGTA
Organism: Macrostomum lignano; assembly: GCA_002269645.1. Taxonomy (NCBI): domain Eukaryota; kingdom Metazoa; phylum Platyhelminthes; family Macrostomidae; genus Macrostomum; species Macrostomum lignano. The sequence continues at coordinate 291,326 of NIVC01000163.1, read as the reverse complement.
GACTGCCGGGTCCAAATCCTCACCCAGTTGCACCGTGCGCAGGCAGGAGCCCTTGTCCAGGTCCCAGAAACTCACCGCGCTCTCCTCACCGACTGAGTTTGCGGTTTTGGGTGGGGAGAACTGGCGATGAGACAGACAGACAGACAGACAGACAGACAGACAGACAGACAGACAGACAGACAGACAGACAGACACCGAGACACTGCCGCACAGACAGGCAAGTACAGACCAAAACAGACCTGTCACAGCCTTGCTGAAGTCCTCACTGACAGCTAGAGCCACCACGGATTTCTTATGCTTGGCCAGGGAGAACATCAGGCCCTGCTGCAGTCCTCCTGCCTGAACGTCTCCGATCGAGTCGGCGCCACGTCGAACGATTTCAATTGGCGCGAAGATCTTGCAGTTGGTGGCCGAGGCAGCGTCGGCCAACAGTTTGGCTCGGATCAGCTGATTGTCCTCGTCGCTGGCGGGCGGCAGGCGGGTCAGCAGCTGCAGCGGCAGCAGGTCGGGCTCGAAGGCGAGCGTCTGATGCGACTGGTTGAACAGCGAGCCGAGCGAGTTGAGCAGCTGGTCATCCGGCCAGACCTGCAGCGCGGCTCTGAACGCTTCGATGCAGGCGTCGACGCCTTTGGCTTTGGCCAGCGAGTGCAGAAATTCGAAATTGGCCAAGCAGTGGGATTTCAGCGAGTCAATGTCGCCAGCTAGCAACAGGTGATGCGGCAGTTCCACCAGTTTCCGACGGTTGAATTCGCCGCCTTCGAAGCGAGTCGGCTGGTCGGGGACGTAGCGCAGGGCCGAGCCCTCCTGGCCGGAGCCTTTGGCGCTGAGGTCCACGAAGGGCTTCGGTTTGGCTGTTTGAGATTGAGTTTAGCAGTGTTTAGACAGGTTATTGCTGCTTGTTTCCATGGCGTTGCTAAGGCGGGATACTGTCAGACTAACTGGTTTCTATAGCGTTGCTATCGCTAGAAATATCGGCCAGGGCTGTTCCGTGCGGCCTTTCGAGCTGACGAGAGCTTCGGGACCGAGGCCCTGTACGATCGGGCCAAGCTGCAGCGTCCGTCCACCATCCTGCGCCGGCGGCGACTTAAACTGGCGGGCCACGTGATCCGGGCCGAGGGCTACTGCCCCCAACCTGTTCAGGACGTCCTGCTGCTCACCTTGCAGGGTCCGTTCAGGCGGGGTCAGGCCCGATCCCGTCGATACGTGGACTGCCTGTTGTGCGACGCCGGGGCGCCCGACTGCCAACGGAGCGGACTTTGTTCGCTCTCAGGCTCTGCGGCGCGCCATCTGACGCGCCCTGCCCTAACTGTGACCTTTTGCTCGCATGGCTGCGTATTTTGTTGTTCTTCTTGTTGTATAGCGTTGCTAAGGGGGTGGTACTGTCAGACTAACTGGTTTTCATGGCATTGCTAAGGCGTAGTACTGTCATTGGTTTATATGGCGTTGCCAAAGCGTGGTACTGCCAGACTCATCGGTTTCTATGGCGTTGCTAAGGCTATTGTTTATTTCGTGCAAAGTCGAAATCAGTTAATAAACCATAAATTCGAACTTACCAGCCCAGACTCCAGTAAAAAACTCTGCCATCAGCTGGTGCATTTGTTCCACCGTGTCAGCATCGGAGCAGAATCTGTCGACTGCGGCCTCGAGGAATTGCCGATGATACCAGCGCAGTGTGGGGACACCTTCTGAGCCCTGCTCAACTGTCGCATAAAAGGATAATTTGATTCAATACATGATTTTATTGAGTTTAGTTCATAGTCTAATATACCTTAGAATGAGAATGAAAGCTAGCAACCCTGGTTACAGACGCTACAGCCCTAGCAACAGAAGCTATAGCCCTAGCAACAGACGCAGCAGCCCTAGCAACAGACGCTACATCCCTAGCAACACACGCGACAGCCCTAGCAACAGACGTTACATGCTTAACAACAGACACTTCACCCTAGCAACAGACGCTACATCCCTAGCAACAGACGTGATAGCCCTAGCAACAAACGCGACAGCCCTAGCAACAAACGTTACATGTCTAGCAACAGACCTTACACTTAGCAACAGACGCTACATACTTAGCAAAAGACGCTACAGCCCTAGCAACAGACGCTACATCCCTAGCAACAGAAACTACACCCTAGCAACAGACACTACACCCTAGCAACAAACGCTACGTCCATAGCAACAAACGTTATACTTAAAAACAGACGCTACAGCCCTAGCAACAGATGTTACGTGCCTAGCAACAGACGCTACAGCCCTAGCAACAGACACTACACCCTAGCAACAGACGTTACACTTAGCAACAGACGCTACATCCCTAGCAACAGACGTGATAGCCCTAGCAACAAACGCGACAGCCCTAGCAACAAACGTTACATGTCTAGCAACAGACCTTACACTTAGCAACAGACGCTACATACTTAGCAAAAGACGCTACAGCCCTAGCAACAGACGCTACATCCCTAGCAACAGAAACTACACCCTAGCAACAGACACTACACCCTAGCAACAAACGCTACGTCCATAGCAACAAACGTTATACTTAAAAACAGACGCTACAGCCCTAGCAACAGATGTTACGTGCCTAGCAACAGACGCTACAGCCCTAGCAACAGACACTACACCCTAGCAACAGACGTTACACTTAGCAACAGACGCTACAGCCTTAGCACCGCTACATCCCTAGCAAAAAACGCTTCACCTCGAGCAGCTGAAAGCTAATCTTAGAAATCCCAAATTTATCCCAATATCAACACTCCGCTGCTGCATTCGATTCGGCACTCACCCAAATAGTCTTGCAGGTCAAAAATCACCCGGTTGATGGCCAGAGGCGGCAGCCGTCGCACCGGTGGCATCCAGTACTCGAAGGTGTCATTCAGCACGTCGTCATCCAACGCCAGAATGTCCTCCAGTTCGTTCTCCGACAGTCCGGCGTAGCTCACGGTGAGGTAGCCGAGGGCTCTCCGGACCAGCAGTACGCCGTGCTTGCGCTCGATTCCGGCAAACAGCTGCGAGATGATCTCGCGCACTGTGGGCGCTGTTTGAGAGCGAGACTTGTGGGCTGAATCTGTCCACTCCCAGATCCTGATCCACTCCCAGATCCTGATACACTCCCAGATCCTGATACACTCCCAGATCCTGATACACTCCCAGATCCTGATACACTCCCAGATCCTGATACACTCCCAGATCCTGATACACTCCCAGATCCTGATACACTCCCAGATCCTGATACACTCCCAGATCCTGATACACTCCCAGATCCTGATACACTCCCAGATCTTGATACACTCCCAGATCCTGATACACTCCCAGATCCTGATACACTCCCAGATCCTGATACACTCCCAGATCCTGATACACTCCCAGATCCTGATACACTCCCAGATCCTGATACACTCCCAGATCTTGATACACTCCCAGATCCTGATACACTCCCAGATCCTGATACACTCCCAGATCCTGATACACTCCCAGATCCTGATACACTCCCAGATCCTGATACACTCCCAGATCCTGATACACTCCCAGATCCTGATACACTCCCAGATCCTGATACACTCCCAGATCCTGATACACTTCCAGATCCTCAATTGCTAGGGCCAGCCTCCCAGATCCTCAGTTGCTGGGCCAGCCTCCCAGATCCTCAGTTGCAGGGACAGCCTCCCAGATCCTCAGTTGCTGGACAGGCCTCCCAGATCCTTAGTTCAGGGACAGCCTCCCAGATCCTCAGTTGCTGGACCAGCATCCCAGATCCGCCGCCCTCTCATATTTTCCTTTGTTGTCTCACTAATCTCCAAGATTCCCAGTTTCAGGTGCTAACATCATCCAC
>NIVC01000163.1:217500-285000 GCA_002269645.1 Macrostomum lignano | reverse complement strand
TTGCTCAGATAGCAGAGGACTCAATGGGGAATTGCTCAGATAGCAGAGGACTCAATGGGGAATTGCTCAGATAGCAGAGGACTCAATGGGGAATTGCTCAGATAGCAGAGGACTCAATGGGGAATTGCTCAGATAGCAGAGGACTCAATGGGGAATTGCTCAGATAGCAGAGGACTCAATGGGGAATTGCTCAGATAGCAGAGGACTCAATGAGGGAATTGCTCAGATAGCAGAGGACTCAATGGGGAATTGCTCAGATAGCAGAGGACTCAATGGGGAATTGCTCAGATAGCAGAGGACTCAATGGGGAATTGCTCAGATAGCAGAGGACTCAATGGGGAATTGCTCAGATAGCAGAGGACTCAATGGGGAATTGCTCAGATAGCAGAGGACTCAATGAGGGAATTGCTCAGATAGCAGAGGACTCAATGGGGAATTACTCAGATAGCAGAGGACTCAATGGGGAATTGCTCAGATAGCAGAGGACTCAATGAGGGAATTGCTCAGATAGCAGAGGACTCAATGGGGAATTGCTCAGATAGCAGAGGACTCAATGGGGAATTGCTCAGATAGCAGAGGACTCAATGAGGGAATTGCTCAGATAGCAGAGGACTCAATGGGGAATTGCTCAGATAGCAGAGGACTCAATGGGGAATTGCTCAGATAGCAGAGGACTCAATGAGGGAATTGCTCAGATAGCAGAGGACTCAATGAGGAATTGCTCAGATAGGGAAGGACTCAATGAGGGAATTGCTCAGATAGCAGAGGACTCAATGAGGGAATTGCACAGATAGCAGAGGACTCAATGAGGGAATTGCTCAGATGGCAGAGGACTCAAAGGGAGTTGTTACTTTTATGACCGAGGACTCAATTAGAAGAAACTATAAAAGAATAAAAAGAAAACATCCACTAAGGTTTTGCTCCATCTTTACCGTTAGGCGACCAGTGCACGGTGAACCTGGAAATGTTCTCAGCCGGCAGTACAGATGGGATTTTCTCCCGTTTCAAACGCGCCAATCGGTCTTGAATTCCGCTCGACACCGCTGACGGATCGTTGACGCTTTCTGTGCAGAAATAAGATTAAAAAGCGGAATTTGCTTTGGTTGCTACTTACAGGCTTAGTTAGTAGTGTAAATAGAGTTAAGTATGAGCTTACCGCGAAATCGTTTAAGTAGATCGGTCTCTGGCTGGTTGTCAATGTCAACAATGTCGCGATAGAACCAAATGCACTGCACCTTGGGATTCTTGGCCTTGATAATGCCTTCCTGTATCTCCGTTTCTGTGACTAAATTTCAACATTTACAATATACGAGTATCAATGCGTTATTAAAGTATATAAAGTAAAATTTCATTTTGTTTTAACGCACCAGACATAAAGTACTTCTCCATCTGGCTCGGCGGAAGAACTTTCTTGACGGCTTTTAAAAGAGATTCTTGCATTATCTCGCACTCTTGCCAGAATAATTTGCCGAACTGAGAAACAAGAAAATCAAATAAAATTGTATTGCTGCAGCTTGAGAGATGACAAAGAGCGAGGAGACAAAGGAGAGATGAGAGAGCGAAGAGATGAGGGAGTATAGATATAAGAGAGTGGAGATAGGAGAGATAAAAAAGGAGGGAGAGAGATAAGAGAGTGGAGAGAGAAGAGATGAGAGAGTGGAAAGATGAGAGTGAGAGGGTGGAGAGATGAAAGAGGAGAGTTAAGAGAGGAGAGAGAGACTGGAGAGATGAGAGATGATGAGAGTGGAGAGATGAGAGATGATGAGAGTGGAGAGATGAGAGATGAGAGATGAGATGAGAGAGTGGAGAGATGAGAGATGAGAGAAAAGAGATGAGAGATGAGAGATGAGAGATGAGAGATGAGAGATGAGAGAGTGAAGAGATGAGAGATGAGAGATGAGAGATGAGAGATGAGAGATGAGAGATGATAGATGAGAGATGAGAGAGTGAAGAGATGAGAGATGAGAGATGAGAGAGTGGAGAGATGAAAGTGGAGAGACGAGAGAGGTGGCGCACGCACAGTAGACAAAATACGTTTTTATGTTTTGCTTTCAGAGAATGGTTATTGAAACTCTCAAATCCGCACCTTGCGCCTCTCGGCAGGGGTTGCATCCTCGTTGTAGCCTTCAATGACTGAGCTGATTGACTGCAGCACATAAGACAGTGGTACCGAGTTCGAGTCCAGTTTGAACCACCTGAGCGGCATGACAGAATTTTTAAATCACTCTCAGAAAATTTCATTCTGAATGTCCTTTGGTACCTAAATCTTCCCTAATCCAACCTGGCTATTTCTAGTCAAACCTGAACCTCTCCAAACACACCTGAATATCTCCAAGCACACCTGAATCTCTCCAAGCACACCTGAATCTCTCCAAGCAAGCTTGAATCTCTCCAAGCACACCTGAATCTCTCCAAACACACCTGAATCTCTCCAAGCACACCTGAATCTCTCCAAGCACACCTGAATCTCTCCAAGCACACCTGAATCTCTCCAAGCACACCTGAATCTCTCCAAGCACACCTGAATCTCTCCAAGCACACCTGAATCTCTCCAAGCACACCTGAATCTCTCCAAGCAAGCTTGAATCTCTCCAAGCACACCTGAATCTCTCCAAACACACCTGAATCTCTCCAAGCACACCTGAATCTCTCCAAGCACACCTGAATCTCTCCAAGCACACCTGAATCTCTCCAAGCAAGCTTGAATCTCTCCAAGCACACCTGAATCTCTTCAAGCAAGCTTGAATCTCTCCAAGCACACCTGAATCCCTCCAAACACACCTGAATCTCTCCAAGCACACCTGAATCTCTCCAAGCACACCTGAATCTCTCCAAGCAAGCTTGAATCTCTCCAAGCACACCTGAATCTCTCCAAGCAAGCTTGAATCTCTCCAAGCAAGCTTGAATCTCTCCAAGCACACCTGAATCTCTCCAAACACACCTGAATCTCTCCAAGCACACCTGAATCTCTCCAAGCACACCTGAATCTCTCCAAGCACACCTGAATCTCTCCAAGCAAGCTTGAATCTCTCCAAGCACACCTGAATCTCTTCAAGCAAGCTTGAATCTCTCCAAGCACACCTGAATCCCTCCAAACACACCTGAATCTCTCCAAGCACACCTTAATCTCTCCAATCACACCTGAATTTGCAAGAGTTTCACTCCCACCCCATTGTATAGTTCATCAGAAAGCAGTCCTCACTTGTTAAACAAAGCCTTGGCTGGCTTGTCCAGCTTAGCAACAATCTTGTCAAACTCATCCGCTGCAATCTCCCTAGGAAACGGCCTGTAGCCGTACTTGTGCGATAGAAATGTCTGCAAAACGGTCGGGTGTGGTCACAGAGAACATCGAGCAACGCCATAGTACGATGACAAACAGCATACGAGGTACCGCCTCAAATAGAGCGCTGAGATTTTGCAGCCTAAGGTTTCCCACGACTCTCTCAGTAAGTCCAGTTGCAGCATTTTGCATATGAACATAAGTAAGGTTGCATGCAAAATGCATGCAGAAATAAAATTTGAAACCTCCGTGACACAAGAAAACCTTCCCTGACACAAGGAAACCTTCCCTGACACATGGGAACCTTTCCTGACACATGATGAAACCTTCCCTGACACATGGAAACCTTCCCTGACACATGGAAACCTTCCCTGACGCAAGGAAACCTTCCCAGACACAAGGAAACCTTCCCAGACACATGGAAACCTTCCCAGACACATGGAAACCTCCCCAGACACATGGAAACCTTCCCAGACACAAGGAAACCTTCCCTGACACAAGGAAACCTTCCCAGAATGGAAACCTTCCCAGACACAAGGAAACCTTCCCAGAATGGAAACCTTCCCAGACACATGGAAAACTTCCCTGTCACAAGGAAACCTTCCCTGACACATGGGAACCTTTCCTGACACATGATGAAACCTTCCCTGACACATGGAAAACTTCCCTGTCACAAGGAAACCTTCCCTGACACATGGGAACCTTTCCTGACACATGATGAAACCTTCCCTGACACATGGAAACCTTCCCTGACACATGGAAACCTTCCCTGACACATGGAAACCTTCCCTGACGCAAGGAAACCTTCCCAGACACAAGGAAACCTTCCCAGACACACGGAAACCTTCCCAGACACATGGAAACCTTCCCAGACACATGGAAACCTTCCCAGACACATGGAAACCTTCCCAGACACAAGGAAACCTTCCCTGACACAAAGAAACTTTCCCTGACAAAAGGAAATCTTTCCTGACAATTAAAAGTCATCATTGGCCATCAGAATTCTCACTCACAGCTAAATTAGTCTAATGTCTAATTGAATGAGAAACGCATACCTCAACACAAAAACATTTCTGATATTTGGATAATCTTTCGTCGAACCACAAAATCCATTGTTAATTTAATACGCATTTTATTGGTTCCAACTCACTCACCACAAAAGTCGGCCCCCTAGACAGCTGATTGCAATTGTCAATCTCGGCTAAGCACAGCTCAGTAGTTTTATGATCGTCCACAGTCTCGAATCGGACGCCCCAGCGCATGTCGACTACTTGAAATTCTAAGCCAAGCTGGCGGCAGAATGCCTTCAGCTTGGGGTAGACATCTACCATCAGGCGGTTGCGCTCGTGTTTTGTATCTTATATTGAGATGAAAAAATGTATCATAAATGTAGCACCAGTGATAAATTATTTATTTCACTATTCGTTTCAAAAAATTAATTACCCGTAAAGGTCGAGCTAGTAAAGATGCGAATCACATTCGATAAATTTGGACAGTGAGCGTAGAGGTTGCCATGCATGATGTTTTTATATAGGACCAATTCATTTTTAAACAATTTTCCCTTGAACTGAAGCTTACGCTTTGACCTGTATCGAAAACAATAGCGCAGTGTTTTTTAAAAACTGCTACTTTATATTAATATATCAAGATGTTAATTAGTCTGTATATAGCTATAAAAAATATACCATATTTACAAGAGCATACTTTTCAAAAGCTTACTTCAAAAGGCAAATTCAAATCATTCAAAAAAATTATAAGTTCTCCTAACTACCTAGCTAAAATGCAGTCATTTTTCAAAGAGTTTATTAATTTTTTCTTCAAAAATGTAACTACCAATTTTTAATGAATTCTTTATCATGATTAAAGGTAATTCATTCAAGGAAATACAATCTATAATGCTAGTAAGATGTCAACACTGCTTACGATGTTTCGCTCTCATCACCATTTGACTCTTCGATTCGTTTTTTGTATCGACAAAACATGCTTCAAGTACATTCGTGTAGCTTATTTTCCCGACGACACGTGCTAATAGTTTAGAATTGATCGTTAAAAATTAAATATATATTATTTATTTAAAAAAGATGTAACTAGTAAAAATAAACGGACTAGTACTACTGCATTTACTGCAATTATAAAATAAAAACATTGACAGAAAAAATTACTTGTGCATTCTTGTTTCTCGTTAGCTTTCCTACGGATAAAAATAATTTGCAGTTTTGCATTTGTTAAACAGTAAAAGTTTAACTCCGGATTATTTCAGTAAAAAATGGACATTGCAAATGTCGCTCACAAAAGTGAAATTACTTATTAAAATGCTGCCATAAATGATATCCATTTTTAAATCCAAATCCGTACTATGAATACGCTTTCATTGGATATACCGTACTTGAATTCAATATGAATTCAAGGTAAACTAAAAACGATACTAATGCATACGTTTATATTTACCAAACATTCACAGCTACAAATCAAACATCACGCCAAGGACCATTGTATATAGCTATATACAGTGGTCCTTGCATCACGCCTGTATAATAAAATTGTATAAATTAAGGGCGCAATTTCTAGTTGTCTCTGATCAAAAGTCAATAAAGCCATATGCAATTTACAGCTTCTGTTTTACCCACTCTCTCGATCTATTTGCTTGAGTAAATACAGCAGGTGGACCCAATCAAGTGTCTATGCAAGCTGATTTTCGTGTCCGACTCTGTCACCAGCTGAATACGCACATAGGTCTTTGGTCTTTACTGTGTCTGCTGTGTCCATGACCATACGAGTAAAACGCTAGGTGTTCTACCGGTAACCAAACAAGATAGCCTCTGGAAATCTTTATCCAAATACCAAAAACGCGCTGAGGGGAAACAGTCGATAAGTCGATCGAGTAGATTCGATCGAATAAGATGCAGTCAAAGCTGCATGGACGACTGGAAGATATAAAAGCATGTTGCGTACTATACATATAATTTAAGGACTCAAGAAACTCAGCAAATGTCCCCCACTATATTGATGGAAAAGTAGAAAATGGATATTTTCTGAACACTGGTAAATATTTGAAGGAATGCGGTCACTAAATTTGTACACTAATTCTGCCTGGAAATTTTAATGAAGCCACTTGCATAACTTTTTGACCGCCCCTCGTTCGCAGCCGAAAAGCTCAGAATTGGAAGTCTCTGGAAGCGGTAGATCGTTGCACCTCGCGACTATATTGCATATTCTACATCGCAATCAACTAGTGACTGCGTCTGCCTAGGCCAACAAGCCAGAGCAGCAGCAGCTACGTACGACAATGTCCTTCGGCAGGAGCAACGAAGTCTCAATTGGAGGGCCATTTTTCCCTGACGAAGCTAGCCGCGTCAAATTCCTGCTCGACCTGGCCGTGGACAGAGTTGATCAGTTGCTTGCGTTGAGTCGACGCCTCGGCCGGGAGCAGTCGACAGCCAGCGGCGGCACATAAGCTGGGTGACTGTGACGCAGTGGAGAATGACGATACAGTTTCGCCATTGCCGCAGCCAACTAACCCGTTGCTGATGTCATTCTACCTCCGCGCCTGTCGTTGCAGCTCTCTGATGACGCGGAATCTTCGATCGGCTGGGTACGACCTTAGCGATGTCGAGAAAGACGGCCTGAACTGCCTGCACGCGTACTGCCTCGGCGTAGCATCGCAAACTGTGCCAGACGCAATCAAATTGTTTGTCCACCTGCGAAAAAGAGGTTTTCACTGCTGTCGAACTGCGTCGGATGATGCGTCAACCGTGCGGCATTGGATTGCTACCCTGCGAACTACTCGTCTATCTGGGCAGGCCCGACGTGTTCAACGCAGTCACTCGGTGCGGCATCGCGCCGGCTCTCGAACGCTGGATCGATTCAGCTCAGAGCGTGCGTCGAATCGATCTCAGTCTGTACGATTTCGGCGAGAGAAGCGCCGTATCGCCGCTACTGTTGCTGGTTGACAGGTTCGGCAGAGGCAAACGATCGCTGGAGACGCTCCAACAGCAGGGTGTCTTCCGAGACCCATGCAGACTCTTTACTTAGTCAGTGGTTTCGCAAGGAGTGCAGGTTAGTGATTTTCTGTGCAATCCGGGCATTGGTTTTCAGAGTTCTCATGAAATAAATATTCTTCTATAAAAGTCATTGGAAGCAACGTTAGTACAGAGGAGGATTCTCAAGTGTCAAGAAACTTTTCCTATCCCATTGATTTTAAGATTAGCCCTGTGAACATGTGGTGTGGACATGTTGGTATTACACCGCTCGTCACTAGTAATCAGTATAGCAACAAAGACTTCCAAGTTTTAAGTTCGATGGCTTTTAAACGTTACGAGCGTACATGTGTGGTTTTTAAAGAATTGCGAAGAATCAACATCATTATACACCCTTATTATTCACTTTCTTTAGTCTACCAATCAAGATTCACTCAGAAAAAATGTGTCCTTGAGCAAGACACTTAACTCTGCATTGCTTCAGCTCACCCAGCTGTAAAATGGGTGCCAACATTAGCTGGGGTAATTGAGGGTGTGTGGTGGCCCTCCAGTCCTTGGACCGAACAGCCGTACGCAGCCTTCAGATGCGCCGCGCAATAGCTGCGGCTGAGCTGTCGGTTGCACATCTTCACATCAGGGCAGATGTAGTTATTTATTATTCTTATAATTATTATATTTATCTATCAAATATGCTTTTTGACAGATTTCGTGACTTTACCCATCCATATAAACTGACCCTTAAGAGTACATCTGCACTGATTTCTCTAGTAGGAGAGCCAACAACTATTCAGCGAAATGCGAGCACCTGGCGACAACTCCAGCTTGCTAACTTCTGTTGCCAAGTTCTACTGGACCTTTCTGTTGACGCTGAATGTCGCCACCGATCCAGGCAGACTGCGACCCAGTTTTGACAACCTGCCTACTCTCATTACGCATTTGGCTCTGGTGCTCACGGTGCCAATTTTCTTCATCAATTTCGTGGTCGCCATGTGCACAGATGCACTGGCCAATGCGGATCGTTTTGCCGCGGAATTAGACGCATTTAACCAGATTCAAACAGTGTATTGCTTTGGCAGTCTGAGAGGAGCGTTGCTCAACTCGGTTCTGATAAAATTCTCCAAGCTGTACCCTTCATGCTCAAGAAGACACTGCCGGCAGAAACCGCTGCAAGTCGTCATTAAGTCGCCAGTCACCGCTCTTAGCGCTCATTTGGAACAGGTACAATTTTACAGATGAATTGTAAACAAAAAACTGCGAATGTGCTTACTACATACTACTCCGGCTGTCCGGAAAGTCGCGAGAATGTATTTAAAAAATCAGTCAGAACTATCAGAAAACACGATAACAGCACTAGTTGGTAATGTAATCTCCCCTTGCGTTGATTACAGCTTGGCAATGGTCAACGAGTCGCTGAACCTCTCTTTTCAAGCAATCTTCGTCAAGGCCTCTTGCCCATTGCAACGCAGCTTCTCGAACTTCATTGTGGTCGCTGAACACTCGCCTGGAGAAAAACGGAAGTGTACGGATCAGTCTTCATCCAACTGAACAAAAAACGGTCGCACAAATTGAAGTCTGGGCTGTAAGGACTCTGAAACACCAGCTGAACTCCACGGGACTCCATGTACTGCTGCACAGAACGAGCCACGTGAGGTCGCGCATTGTCCCACTGCCAAAGAACATCCGACAGATGAATTGGCCTTGACTCGAGAGTACGCCATAGGTCTCCGGTGTGCCGAATGAACTCAACTATGCCATTTGCATCAACAGTTTGCTTTGGGGCTGTGGATTCAATGGAGAAGCGCTTGTTTGGAGTAAAAGCAACCAGAAGCATTGTCTTTGCATTGCCGACTGAGTGCCTGACAACCTGGGGCCGATGATTCCCTTGGCCAAGCCAGCACCTGTTGTTTTGCTTTGTGCCAATGTTGTTCAGGTACACCCACGTCTCATCCTCCACCACGTACTTGTCGCAAAAGTTTTCCTTGCCCTCGTTGTAAAAAAGCCTGCGAATTTGCTTGGCACAATTGATGCGAGCAGTCTTGTTCTCCTCGGATAGAGCATGCGGAACCCAGACAGCAGAAACGTTTCGAAGGTGCAAATCCTCGGTCAAAATTTCGTGCACTGTTGTTTTTCCAACTTCCAAAAAGTCAGCGAGGTCTCGGACACTAACTTTTGGATCCTCTTCAATAAGAGCTCGGCAGGTTTCGATCAGTTCCGCTGTCCTTGTTGACCGTGGCCGGCCAGTCCGAGGAGCTGAGACCGGGGGAAATGCTTCGGAACTTCGAATATCATCTGTAAACCGTTGACCGATTTGGTGCAGCATCTCCATAAACTTTGAGCAGCTCGTCATGGCAGCTGAGAGCGGAGATTCCAAGACGGTATCTAGCATAGGCATAACCCTGGACAGCTGGAAGTCTTCCATTTTGAAGAACTTGCTGTCAAAATTTTCAAACTTGATCACCGCGTTGCATTTGCTATTGAGCACTTTATACTGAGCTCGCCCCTGCCCCCAATTTTGCTACTAGAATAACAAGAATTTTCACCATAGACATATATAAGTCTATTATTGAAAATTTCTGTGTGCCACGTCAACAGCTTGCTGCTTTCTTGCTTAATTGACACATTCTCACGACTTTCCGGACAGCCGAAGCTAGATAACAAAGAATATGCACTCTTATTAGCCTAGAGTGTACGGCTTCCGACATGATTCTTATTTGTTGAGAGATAGTACGCACAATTTACTAGCAATAATACAGGCCCTAATTTCCTTTTTAATTGTGCTTTTTATTGTACCACAATTACATTTAGCATTGTGCAATAGAATTAACACTAGCAACTCATCTACTGTTTGCAGGATCTTCTTACTGCTAATGCGGAAATATTTATATCAGTCGCGCAAGGCCGAAGGGTCGGGGGTTCGATTCTCGACCCACTCGGAACAATTCGTGTCCTTGGGCAAGGCACTTAGCTCTGAATTGCTTCAGATCACCTGGGTACCAGCATTTATAGCTGGGGTGAATGAGGGTGTGTGTGGAGACCCCCCCCCAGCCTTCAGATGTGCCGCGCAATCAAGTATAATTATAATATTATTGTTATATGTACTACGAGTCTCATCATACCCAATTTGCATACTCAGACAGGATGTAAAAGCTTGGGTATCAAAACAAACTTCACGTTCAAACGTATTACAGTAAATAAAACTAAGCTTTTAAAAAAAAACAACTTAATGGGCCGTCTTCAGTGCGGTCAATCAATTATTTTAAAACGATTGGCAAGCAAAGAAAAGCAACCATACTCGTTCTCAAGCCTTCTCTGTCTCAAGCGTTCTCAGTCTCAAGCGTTGGACTGCACTTGTTTTCCCGATGGAGCAATACGCCACCAATGTAACAGCGCAGCAGATGTATGCCCCACCAGACTGCGTGCACCAGAGGCATCCCGATGAGAATTAAGCCGAACACAACACCAGTTGTCAGTCCCGGGTTGTTCCAGTCCAAATATAGATAGATTACATTGTTACGATCCGATAGCCAGTAGAATACGCTGAACAAAACGTAAATCACTGCGTAACAAACGGCGTAGATAATATTCACGAAGCGAACCGGAACGCCGCCAAAGAAGGCTTCAATGAACATAAACACAGAGTTGATGCCGTGCTCCAACAGATCTAAGGTGGCAATTGGAGACGAGTTTTCGTACAGCAGAGAGAAGTAAGCTACAGTGACGAGCAGAGCAGCATCCGTGGCGATCGTGTGCAGCAGCCACTGAAGCCGGAAGCCCGACTGTCTAGCCACCGAATCTAGAGCTCTCTTCAATTCGGACCGTTTGCGGACAGCTTTCAATTGGTCGGCAGTTTTATAGCCACAGTCAGTTAAACTGAAAGATTCTCCAGCAGCGATGCTGCAACACCCTGACGAGCACACGCACAATAAGATTGTGTTCACCAGAGCACAAGTAAAGTACAGAGTCATCATAAGGTAGCTCCAGATCGTCAGGTAGGTCAGGTAGAAATAGGAAGTGCTTGAGCTTGAGCTTGCAGTAGGAGAATGAGAACTTGTAGCTGTTTCTGTGCTGGTGCTTGACGAAGCTTTGTTGCCAGATTGGACAGACACATAAATGAAAACCGAGATGCAGGTGCCTCCCATGAGACAGCGCAGAAGCAGAAGTAGCCAGTTCGGGATCCACTGTGGGTTAGCCGCGAGTGTTGGTTATTGTTAGCTGGTATACTTAAAAGACAACACGTGGTCGTTTAATTTTAAGGTCCTGTGACTGGAAAAACTAGCATAGTGATATTCTTTAGCAACAGAAGGCCTTACCTGTGAGTTGACGAAGAATTCATAGTATTTGTATTTTAGACTCAGGTTCTTTTTGATGTCTCGCTCCTTTCTTAGCGCCCGCTTCACTGCTAGACAACCACCTGATGATGGACTGCCACGCGTACGAGTATTTGCGGACTCAATTGAATAGCTTGAAGTACTGTCTGGCATGTTTCAGCCTGAAATCGTGTACTCAAAATGAATAACTCTTACAATAGCCTTTTATTTGCTTCTCTTCTTACGGTTAGCTGCCGTGGTGGAAAGATTTGAGAAGGCCTCAACTTGGGATGCGCACTTTCAACTTGTTTTTTACGTACAGCAATTGCATACGGCTATGGGAATCTGCTTGTACTCTGTTTTTTTGTTAAACTAATCGAG
Source organism: Macrostomum lignano (assembly GCA_002269645.1). Classification (NCBI taxonomy): domain Eukaryota; kingdom Metazoa; phylum Platyhelminthes; family Macrostomidae; genus Macrostomum; species Macrostomum lignano. The sequence continues at coordinate 273,055 of NIVC01000163.1, read as the reverse complement.
CCATTCTGAGTAGAGGTACCGAGACAAAAGGGGAGGCAGTGAAATGTACTGACTAGAAAGATGCCGAACGAGAAGAGATGAGCAAGTGAAGAGATGAGCAAGCTTATACAGTGTCGCTTTTAGACATACATATGGAAGAATGGAGTACTTATGGACTGTGCAAGGCCGCATGCATGGAGAGAATTAAAAAATTAAGCAGTTCTCACCTTATCCAAATCTAGTTAATCATGGTTTAAGGCACATGCAGGGACTACTATACTAAATACTCGGGGACGGAAAACGAGCGATTCATGCAGATTTTGATGGGAGGCCAATTTTATAAGTTCTCTACGGACCGCAATTGTGTCCTCGGATCACTTTATTCGCAGAATTTATCATTCTTTATCCCTCTAGTTATCATATAGTATCACTACACGCCTACCGTACAAAATGCCTCCTTTCGTATTAGGGAAAACCGGATCCGGTTGGTTATGATGGGTCCAAGAAGGGGTGGGTTTCATAAACGCGAAGCTTCACAACCGCGAAACTTCACAACCGCTAATTTTTGCATTCACTTTCATAAACACGAAACTTCACAAACGCGAAACTTCACAAACGCGAAACTTTACAACCGCTAATTTTTGCTTTCACTTTCATAAACACGAAACTTCACAAACGCGAAGCTTCACAACCGCGAAACTTCACAACCGCTAATTTTTGCATTCACTTTCATAAACACGAAACTTCACAAACGCGAAACTTCACAACCGCGAAACTTCACAACCGCTAATTTTTTAATTCACTTTCATAAACACGAAACTTCACAAACGCGAAACTTCACAAACGCGAAACTTTACAACCGCTAATTTTTGCTTTCACTTTCAAAAATGCGAAACTTGATCAACGCGAAACTTCAAAAACACGAAACTTCACTTCCCAACCGCAAAGTGTTTTTTACTCACTCTCAAATACACAATTCAACACGTACATCACAACTCAGAGCAACTGAAGTAACCCACGAGAAATGTCCCATATCTAGCCCATCTGATATTGTCAACCTCTACCCAGCTCTCATAGATATCTGTGTGATGTGTTGTACTTATTGTCGACATGTTGTGAAGCACGAATAACTTTACTATACGCCTCCTGTGTTTTCAATCTGTACGAAAGGCAATGAATGAACTTTATTTAGTTTCTGTATTGCTCACTGTTATTTCCAATATGTACTCATTCAAATAAAAGCTAATGGCGAATTCAGAAAAATACGTTCGAGTGTGGAACAAACCTTTTAATTCAGGGTAGCTATACGAGCTCCCTGATGGAGGCTGAATGAAGGAGGCTCACCTATTGGAAGCTCAGTGATCCTTGTTGCTGATGGCGCTTGTCCTGTTGATCAAACTTGGCTAGCAGATCAATGCTAACAATTTGGCGGCAAATAAAGCGCGGGTTGTGCCTATTGTACTCTGGCGATAGTTGATCTGGTGTTCGAGAATTTAGTAGGCGGATCAGTTGAAATGTATTCAATTTCTCATGCTGAAATCTGGTTGGGACCCTCTGGCGAATAAAGACCCAGATCTCAATGCCTAGGGTCGCCATGCTGGGGGTCAACAAAAATCAACAAGCTGAGGGCTTCAAGTGGCTGGGGGAGGATGTGCAATGCATCCCGACTCGTCAGCTTGCAGACTCCAAGAAGGAAAAATATAGATGAGTGGGCCGATGATTGCGTAATGCAACACAATCGTGTACATGACTAAATTCTCTCGGTTAGCTTTTTTTGAGAACCACGGTGTTGTTAGCAGTCATTTTTGGCGTCAAAGGCGCTATATTTTGGCGCCCTGAAGCAAAAGTATTGATTTCCACAACGGGTCACAAGGTGGGGACGTGGGAGGACAAAACGTTGTCATGTCCCCCCATAGATTTGCACCCAGTTTTATGACGCCCCTGACACGCACAATGAGATTGTGTTCACTAGAGCGCAAGTGACGTATAGTTGTGAAAAAGCTTTCGTGAGCTCCTGTATAGGAAGATGATTATAACTTTCGGGAATCCTTGAAATCAAGAATATTCAAATACTTTCTTGTAACATGATCAATACATTGCATGTAACTCTTACCTGTGAATCGATAAAAAACTCATCGTATTCGTGATTTAGTGATTGTTTCTTTTATGTCGCGATCCTTTATCTAAGTGCGCATCTTACTGTTAGACAACCGCTGGACAATTTCTTGTTACACTCAGCAACATTGAAAAGTGTCCACGTCTGCACAAAAGGCTACACTAGCTGAACGATTAGGGATTGAAAAGTTTTTCAACTATGTTTGGGCCATAGACAATCAAAATAAGGCAACAAAGAATGAACAGCGAAACAAGTCCATGCCCATTTCCACGCTGTGTACGTGTCTAAAGCACAGTCAGTAACAGGTATAGATAGCAACCACGAGCGTCCAACAGACCGCTCACTCGTCGAGGCATTCCCGAACAAGGCGCCGCAGAAAGTCTTGTGGAAGCTGTTGCCACGCGACTGAAAGCGCATTGCGCAGCTGGACCATGTTCTGGGGGGATAGAGATTGTTGCACCGAATCGTGCGCTTCAGGAAATCCCACACGTGCTCAATCGGGTTCATATCCGGTGATCTGGACGACCAACGCAAAGTGGGCCAAACAGTCATTTGGCGGACTATCGTTGTCGCCTGCATCCAGATGCCTTCAGTAAACTCCTGTACACTCGTTAATTACTGTAACGCTTTTCCCTGTGACATCGGTCTTTACTTTCCTGCCCCTTTTTGCTCATTTGTCTAAGGCCCAAAACCAATTGGCGAAACCATCGATCGTGCTGCCCATGGACCTTTGGCGCAAGGGTGGACACTTTTAAATGTTGCTGAGTGTATTTTTTGCACTCTGTCTGAACTAAAGCACACTTGACGAATCGATATCAAGTATAGAACCTCTGACTTTCCCATTGTCCATAAGACACAGCCTAGCGTAATGACAAACTCAGCTGGCCATTATTTCAGCTTTAGCAGGCGTTTGAACCAATAGACGATTAGGTAACTATGCATTTATTAACTGACATAAGGGGTTAATAATCGCAAACAGTCTACATGGCATTCTGGAATACGCTGAAAAAAAGGATAGTCAAGACATTTTAGCCACCAAACAATGGAAAACGCGCACATTAAGCACAAAAACAACACAGTAGTCATAGACTGTTCATCAGAAGTTGCTCATCAAAACTGAAACGTGCAATCCTTAAAGTGGCAGTTCTCGAAGAAGCGAATTGCGCGTTCCGAATCCATCCGACCTGCAGATTAATGGACATTGTAAAAAATTCAGTTTCTTTATAGCCATTAGTATAGCCACTAACTTACTTACAATGTTGACATATTATGCTTACCATGCTTCACCCGTATCTCCTGTCTCATCTCCACTGAAGCATAGGTCTCACGGTTCGTTTAGTCTTCGACAAGAAGTTTTTTCCAATTAATAAGCGGGACTGTTTGACGAGATGTTCCAGCCATAGTTGTTTGACAAGACAAGTATAGCTTTCACTCGTATACTACCCGCTTTCCTGATTTCTTGCAAGACGCAAGCGAAATCATGCACTCATCACAGTTTTGTCTATGGTCAAACTAAGACAAACATATCAGTCGTCTACAGGTAAAATAACTCTCAAAACAGCGAATTGAAGCGTGATATAAAAGTGTGAAATAATGACCGCTTCCGGCACGCTGAAATAATGGCCGCCAGACTACGCTATGTAAGACTGTAAGACTTAGTAAGACTGAAGTAGACTGTCGGCGTGTCGATTTTAGATGCTGTGACGATTTAAGTGTGGCGGCCTCGAGAATGAGCGAAGGCAAATGAATGCGACAGAGGCAGATTTGTAGCGGTAGCACTTGGCAGTAATTTTAATTAGTTTTAATACGATCGATGGCTACAGACTTAATTTATTGTTAACCAAAGTACAAGACGTAACAATGCACTGGCGGCTACACAACAATAAGGTAGATAGCTTAGGTAGTAGAAGTGGCGTGGCTGAGAGTGGCGGAGGCGTGGCTAGCGCCGTGACGGAGAGAGAGAAGGCAAGTAAACAAGTAAAGGCGTCCAGAGTCTACGGTCTACACGCGCTCGCAAGGGTGCGAGGGCTTGAACGAAGTCTAAACAGGCAAAGCTGGCCCCAAACGGGGTGGCGGCGGAGCGAAGTGGAGCGGAGTGGATCCGAGGTGGAGCCAGGGTTAAACCCCGAGCGCACGGCCAGACAGAACTGATAAGGAGCGGGCTGGGGGTGGCGCGCGAGGAGAAATTATTAGTATAACTAATGCGTGGCTTTTCTATTGGCCGGTTGAGAAAAACAGGAATAGAAATTATCGATCGCGCGCTGTACTCAGGGTTACAATTGTACGCAGTTGATTAAAATTATTAGGGCACTACTTTAAGCAGACGTAAGAATACGAAACCGGTAATATTAAAGATTGGTACCGTATGTCAAAACGGCCCTTGGCGGGGCTACTGAAACTGACAACGTCACAATGCACATATTTTACAGTATGAGACAGTCTTGACTCTATATCCACGTAGCTGTATGCATGCAAATGTACAAAAAATCACTGCATTACCTTATAGTTAATTTTACCTCAGCCGCAAAATACACGGGATTTTGAATAAAAATTCACAAGAATTCTTAAAAAAATTTGTTCAAAAAATAAAAATGAGTCGTCTGCTCGAATGCAAGAACCTGTTATTGTAAAATTAATGTTTTTAATCGCCTCTCTGGGCAGCGCTGGCAAGAGAAATCACAACAAACGATGAATCCCCTTAGGGTGCCCTGCAAACCCGCGCTACAAACTATTGTAGCATGATAGGGGTTGTGTGCCACTTGTCAGAAACTGCGGGAGACAATGAGCCAGTCTCCCCGTATAGCGATCTGAAGTCGGCGACATTGGCCGACGTTCCCGACGTCTAGTCGACACCGATGAAGTCGACGACATGTGCACTTTTACATAACACCTACCTTTAGCCGACGAATATATCCGACAATCAGGCACATATAATAAATAAAGGCACATATTTGTCATTGACGTTGGATCACAGTACGGGCTCAGACGGTAGTACCCGCGTCCCCGTAGCATATTACCAACATATGGCCGGCGCCTTATGGCCGGCGCCGGCGAAAGTAATTACTTTCGGTCACATGCGTTCTGGAGAAGGAAAAAGGGAAAGAAAAAAAGAAAGGAAAGAATGATAGCTTTTTGACCGAAAGTCAGGCCTAGGGAGGCAGCGGCTGGCTTAAGCGGTAGCCCTTGGAGCTGCCAGCTACCACTGCACCGCGGCTGCACCGCGGAGAATTCGAGAAAATTTGATGATAAAAATAAAAAAGAGAAGAAAAAGCTGGAAGGATAAGAAAAGGATGGGAAAGGGGTTGGAAAAGGATGGGAAACAGTGGGTAAAGGGGAGAATCTAGCGACTGTCAGCAACATGCTTAAATTATATTTATACTGTAAGTTATATTGATTGTTGAAATGTATTAGCTGAAATAAACTTAGGGAGAAACAACTTTTCATTATAAAATGAAGTGTCTCCACGTGTTCAAGTTCGGGGCTTTTGGACAACATACAGCTGGGCATAAGGGGCCTATCTGTATGTTCGTCGAATTGAAATACTTTGAGTGTTACGTGCCTCTTGCTATCTGCTATCAGTGTAAATCAAGTTTTGATCCCGAATAAATCCGGAAATTGCAAGAAGCAATTTTACGTGAAGTTTTATTAATTAGGCTGATACGTTTCTTCAAATGATGAAATACGCTGGCTAGCAATAAGCATGCATGAATATGATGCATGCCATCATTGCCATGCAGCATGGTGGATCACTATCGCTGTTTATAGGATTAAGCCAGCCTATCAAAACCCAAGTAGGTTTATAAAATCAGGTCATTCAGTACAGTATTAGGCCTATTCTATTTTGTAATATTCTACTTTTTTCTATTTTTAGGCCTAAGCTAGGCCAGGAACTGGCAAACTTTGAATTATTAAAAAATAACTGTTTTGAACAAGTGTCACATTAACCAATCGATTTTCCATTCAAATTCAATATTGCAATCAATAATATTCTGAGTGTTACCATTTTTTGTATTTTAAACAAAACTAGGCCTATGAATGAAACCAAAGCTAAAGACATTGTTTTAGTTTATATAGGTATAGGCCTAGGCCTATATCTAAATAGCTATTAAAATATACTTTCAAGTAGTAGGCTAACAAAATGGCATAGTTCTAGTTTACTTTGCGATATAATTTTGCCTTTCACTAAATTATTTCACCCTGTTTTTGTCACTTTCCAGGTTTGGCTTAAGTGTCACAAGTCAGAAAAACAGTCAGTTGAAGTTGCTGAGTCACTTAAACAGGGTAGGCCCTAATATTGAAGTTGCCGAGTCACTTAAACGAATTACAATCACTTCGGCGACAAGTCACTTCGGCGACAGTCACTTCGGCGACAAGTCACTTCGGCGACAGTCATTTCGGCGACACATTTGGATCACTTCGGCGACAATTAATTACAGCTAAATACTGTAAGTTTTCTGTTTAGAACGTACTAGCCAATTCCAACCCCCGTTGGGGCTTTCCGTCAGAACTCCTACCAAAGTTTTCCCACGCAAAAGAAATTCACCCAACTCAACCCCCCATCCAAAGAATCTCTAATCCATAAAGTCCCTGATGCAAATAATCTCACATGCAAAAAACCCTCATCCAAAGAATCCCATACAAAGAACCCCCCATCGACAGAATCCCCGATCCGAAGAATTCCCCATTCAAGGAATCCTCTATCTGTAGAATTCCCTATTTAATGAGTCGCCCATCCATAGAATCTGACATGCAAAGAATACCAATCCTTCCCGTCCCATCCCATCCATCCCATTGATAGAATCCCCGATCCGAAGAATGAATCCTCCCATCTGAAGAATTCCCCGTCCAATGAATCCCTTATTACAGAAATAAGTCCGTTGGGGCTTTCCGTCCAAACTCCAATCACAGTTTTCCCTATCCACAAAATCTCCGATGCAAAAAATCTCACATGCAAAGAATCCTTTATCCAAAGAACCCCCATCGATTGAATCACCGATCCGAAGAATTCCCCTTTCAAGGAATCCTCCCATCTGAAGAATTCCCCATCCAATGAATCCCCTACTCAATAAATCCTCATCCACAGAATTCCCATCCAAAGAATCCTCCATCCATCCATATCCAAAGAATCCACCCAAATAATTCATATCATAATCCCCATCCACAAAATCCCCATCCAAAGAATCCAAAGAATCTCCCATCCAAATAATCCTCCTATCAATAGAATTCTTGGCCAAAGAATTTCCTCATCTAAAGAACCCCGTCCAAATAATCCCCATACAAAGAATCCAAAGAATCTCCCATCCAAATAATTCCCCTATCAATAGAATTCTTGGCCAAAGAATCCCCTCATCTAAAAAACCCCCGTCCAAATATCCCCCATCAAAAGAATCCTTTATCTAAAGAATCCCCCGATTCAAAAAATCCTCCATCGAAACAATGCCCCATCGAAGGAATTCCTCAATGAATCAAAGATATACATTAAAAGCATCCCTCATCCAAAGAATCATCAATCCATAGAATTTCCCCCAAGGCTTAACATCTCAGCCGTTCCCCCAAGCCTCGACACCTCAGAAATTTCCCATAAGCATTGACATCTCAGCAATTCCGGCGCAAGCCTTGACATCTTACCAATTTCTCCCCGTCCAAAGCCTTGACTTCTCAGTAATTCCCCTCCCCAAGCCTTGACATATCAGTAATTCCCCCAGTAAGCCTTCATATCTCAGTAATTCCTCCAGTAAGTCTTGACATCTTAGCAATTTCTCCCCGTCCAAAGCATTGGCATCTCAGCGATTTTCCTCCCAAAGTCTTGACACCTCAGCAATTCCTTCTTAAGCCTTCACATCTCAGCAATCCCCCCAAGCCTTGACATCTCAGAAATTCCCCAAGCCTTGACATCTGAGTAATTCTCCTTCCCAAGACTTGACATCTCAGGAACTCCCTCTGAGCCTTGATTCCCCACAAGCTTTGACATCTGAGCAAGTCCCTCTTAAGCCTTGGCATCTCAGCAATTCCCCGACGGCGACAAGATTAGACATCTCAGCAATTTACCCCTAAGACTTGACATCTCAGCAGTTTACCCCTAAGACTTGACATCTCAGCAGTTTACCCCTAAGACTTGACATCTCAGCAGTTTACCCCTAAGACTTGACATCTCAGCAGTTTACCCCTAAGACTTGACATCTCAGCAGTTTACCCCTAAGACTTGACATCTCAGCAGTTTACCCCTTAGACTTGACATCTCAGCAGTTTACCCCTTAGACTTGACATCTCAGCAGTTTACCCCTAAGACTTGACATCTCAGCAGTTTACCCCTAAGACTTGACATCTCAGCAGTTTACCCCTAAGACTTGACATCTCAGCAGTTTACCCCTAAGACTTGACATCTCAGCAGTTTACCCCTAAGACTTGACATCTCAGCAGTTTACCCCTAAGACTTGACATCTCAGCAGTTTACCCCTAAGACTTGACATCTCAGCAGTTTACCCCTTAGACTTGACATCTCAGCAGTTTACCCCTTAGACTTGACATCTCAGCAGTTTACCCCTTAGACTTGACATCTCAGCAATTTACCCCTTAGACTTGACATCTCAGCAGTTTACCCCTAAGACTTGACATCTCAGCAGTTTACCCCTAAGACTTGACATCTCAGCAGTTTACCCCTAAGACTTGACATCTCAGCAGTTTACCCCTAAGACTTGACATCTCAGCAGTTTACCCCTTAGACTTGACATCTCAGCAGTTTACCCCTTAGACTTGACATCTCAGCAGTTTACCCCTTAGACTTGACATCTCAGCAGTTTACCCCTAAGACTTGAAATCTCAGCAATTCCCCTCACAAGCCTTGGCATCTCAGCAAGTCTCTCTTAAGGTAAGATTTTATACATGTATCTCAATAATTCCCCTGTAAATCTTGACATCTTAGAATTTTATTCCGAGCAAGCATCCCCCAAGAGAAAACGTCCTTCTGATAGCAATCATCCCTTGATAGAAAGTACCCCCAGCAAGATTAGTGAAACAATTTCCTCAGCTAGCCAATTCCAACCCCCGTTTGGGCTTTTCGTCCAAACTCCAACCACAGTTTTCTTACACAATAAAATTTAACCCAACTGAATCTCCCATCCAAAGAATCCACGATACAAAGAATCTCACATGCAAAGAATACCCCATCCAAAAAACCTCCCATTTATAGAAACCCCTATCCGAAGACTCATCTAAAGAATCCCCGTCCAAACAATGCCATATCCAAAAGGATCCCTTTATCGAATGAATCATTCATCTAAAGAACCCCCCATTCAAAGAACCCTCCATCGAAAGAATCCCCCATCGAAGGAATTTCCCAATGAATCACCTATCTAAAGATATCCATTAGAAGCAGCCCTTGTGGAAAGAATCTCCAATCCATAGAATCCCCCCCCAAGAATTGACATCTCAACAATTTCCCCCAAGCTTGACACCTCAGTAATTCTCTCTTAAGCTTTGTTATCTCAGCAATTCGCTCTCAAGACTTGAAATTTCAGGAACCCCCCAAGACTTGACGTCTCATAAATTTTCCCCAAGCCTTGACATCTCAGCAGTCCTCCAAGTAAGCATTTATATCTCGGTGATTCCTCCAGTAAGTTTTGACATCTTAGCAATTTCTCCCCATCCAAAGCCTTGCTATCTCAGCGATACCTCCCCAAGCCTTCACATCTCAGTAATTCCCTGCGTAAGCCTTTATATCTCAGTTATTCCCCCCGGTAAGTCTTGAAATCTTAGCTATCAAGGCGTCCAAAGCCTTGACATCTCAGAGATTCCCCCACGCCTTGAAATCTCAGCAATTTCCTCTTAAGCCTTGGCATCTCAGCAAGTCCGTTTTAAGCCTTTGACATCTCAGTAATTCCCCCAGTAAGCCTGCATATTTGAATAATTCCCCAGTAAGTCTTGGCATCTCAGCAATCTCCCCTGAGCAAGCATCCCTAAGAGCAAGCGTCCTTCCGATAGCAAGCATCCCCTGATATAAAGTACCCCAAGCAAGATAGTAAGAAAATTTCCTCAGCTAGTACTCGTACAATAATTAATTTCTTATCTAGTGCAATAATCCTTTTCAAAAGTTAAAGTTTAATAAGAATTTTCGAATACACTACATGAACGCTCGTAGCTTCTTCTCTTTTATCTGATTTATTTGACGTTTTTTAAAGTTTCCTTCAACTGTCTTGAAATTAAAATTTTTAAGAAAAAACTTTTACACTCTAAAAATTCGAACCCACGTCGCTGCATTAGCAGTTCAGTCTGTTCACTTCTAGGCTAGCTCTCTGAATTTAGCACTATGAATTTTAGCACTTATATATTTCAACACTGAAAACTCCAAGCATAGAGTAGAAATCGCTCGAAGCAAGTTATGACATAATCAATTTCTCAGGCAGTCAATATCAGTTTCAATTATTAAAGTCAACAATTAAAGTCAACAATATGGTTACGCAATCTAAATTGAAATCCAATGGCGCTGGTTTGAATTGTGGAGTTGCGATAAAGTAGGGGTTTGCGTTATGGGAGAGTGTACAATGAGTATATATAGTAAAATGCATAGAAATCTTCTTTTTAATGCTGTGCTTTTCATTTTTCGAATCTCAGCAAACAAATTATATTCCCGAACTCAGCGTTTCTAGCTCTTTCCAGCAATACAAGGCTCTCTTCTGAAAGTGAAAAACTCGAAGCAAAAATAACAATTGAACATTCCTGCTTTAAAGCATTCAAATTCATAAAGGTGTACATTCAGCGCCAGTTACAGTGAGAGGCCTGCAAGTTGATCCATTAAAATTAACAACCAAGCCAATGCCCAGGACTAATTGAATAGCGACACCCGCCCCTCAATTTCAGTATCTAAAATGTGTTGCGCAACCTTTCAACGCTTGTAGCTCTCCACGCGAGTGTAGAGAACCAATGCTATAGTTGGCACTGAGTTATGATGCAATACAATTCCATCGGCAGTCAGACTGCTTCTCAATCGGAAAGAACTGTTTGAACTTTAAAAAACGGGGTAAAAATCGAGTTTTTCGAATATTTAAGCCCGAAAAAATAAAGCAATTTCTTAGCAAAATTTTGTGTACCAGCGCACCATCAATACGCATCGAATGCAGAAAACCCCACGAAATTCCGACCATGTAGAGTGAAGTTAAGCGAAGGTTCCTATAGGTACATAGTTTTGATTTAGTATATTGGATTTTAGTATATTGGAAGCATCCAGAATTTTTATTATACCCCCCCCCTTAATTGGTTACGCAAGTTAAATAGAGTAATTATCTGGGCAGTGGGGCAAAGTGAATTTTCTTATCAGTTGGCTCTGGCGCAATCATTAAAATTGGCTGTGAAGTTTCTCGCTGCGCGCAGGCTGATAAAAAATTACACTAAAAAGGCCATTTAAAACAGTTTTTCGAATATTTAATCTCCTTAGCATTGAGCTAGAGCTTAATAAAATTACATGTACCGTCCCGGGCACATTTGACATCTTTTGGCGAAGAAACGGAGAAAATCGGTTGAGCCTTTTGGGAGACATACCCACAGACAGACAGGGCCGGTGGAGGGGGGGTTGCTACTTTAGATATATTAGAAGATTAGAAGATTAGAAGATAGAAGATTAGAAGATTAGAAGATTAGAAGATTAGAAGATTAGAAGATTAGATTTATAATACATGTATTTTTTGCCAATGAAACTTCACGATTAAAGTGTGATTTATCCGGATTTATTAAAAAAGCAACACAAGTCTTCAGCATTTCGTTATGATAATTGAATTAGATTAAGGCTTTTCATATTACCAATTCCAGAATCACAAATCGGTTCGGATCTTCCAAGAAAAACGGTAGTATAACTATTTAACTCTGTTGAATGTTTGACTGTCTTAACAACCTCACTTACATGTAGCACAATTTTTCACTTTCTTTTTGGCGATTGTCATTCAATAATAAAAACTTAATTTATAGCACGTATCTCCCTCTATAGTTATGGAGACAAAAAGTTATACTTCACAAATTGGTTCTGGTTCTGGAACCAGAACAAGCAATATGAATGAAAAGGCCCATTGATATCACGTTTTTCTTGATTGATATTCGCCCATTAAGATAAAATACCAAATGAATTGATTTGCTTTATATAGTACTGGAAGTATTGTAATAAATTTTTATTTGGCATACACAAGCAAGTAAATGTACAGGCACATACACTGTGTCACTCCATTGCAGATATAAAGAAAGAGGAAGAGAAATAAACATGCATTAAAAGCAAAGATATTACATGTAGCACGCAAAGAAGTCTTAGCGTTACAGAAGTTAAGCATTATATTCAGATGCACCATAGACAGCTTACGGTCCATTCAGCTTGCTGCAAGCCTCCAGAAGTGACTGAATCGATCGGTCTCCAGCTTGAAATTCCGACCAAAGTTTAAAGTATTTGGATTGTCGCTGGCGGTACTTCCGTCGCTGCAACCGCCTCAGAGCACCTTGAGACACCAACCGTGAGTCGATAGAGACCACGCGGCCCTCGTCGTGCAGCAGCTTGACCAGGAGGTAGAACTGGAGCTGACCGCGTTGAGCCCGACTGTTCAAGCGGTTGTGAAAGCCCTCAACGTCGTTGTTAGTTCGAGTGGCTTTTTTGTAGACAGAGATCTCTCGTGGCGAATACATTGTGCTCTGTATCCACGTGCTCTGAAAAAATTAGAAAATGTTTCCATAAGCGCGTATGTGAGGGGGAGAGAGAGGGAGAGGGAAAGAGAGAGAGAGAGAGAGAGAGAGAGAGAGAGAGAGAGAGAGAGAGAGACAGAGAGAGAGAGAGAGATGTACTTCGCTCACCTGTGTTACACTTCCGATGATACCAATGGTCGCACGCGTCGCATTGCAGAGCATGATGTCGAACGGAGACAAGCTCAAAACAAACGGGGCAGTTATGGGTGTCGCTTTGCATTGTCGAATTAAGATACGAGTACAAATTATAAGTATTGATCCTCTTTAGATGGTATGTGTTTTTTATACACTTAAGCAACTACTAGCTGTTAGAGTCTATTATTCTGATTTACTGCAGCTGTTACTAATAAAAAGTTGTCAAATCGCAGCGCAGTTAAAGTTACATGTACCATGTAGGCAGCTCGTACTAGTATTTATGTATTCCGAGGATGGCCTTTTCCCATTCTACTAATACCCAGATTTGCAAGTTAACCTGCATTACAATATATAACTAATGTATTGTCGTATTTATAAATTCTGGGTGTAATCCCAAGCAGTGGGAGATCGCGCGAATATGACCACTAGGCCCTAATAAACACAGGCCAGTACATACCAGTATGTGTGTGTGAGCACAGCGTGCTCGAGGTGTGAAAGAGATAGAGCGAGGTGATAACGTGTGGGTAGGCTGAGCTATGCATTGCATTTTAAAATGAATGTATGAATCCGATGAGAGATGTGCTATTAAAAACGACTATGCACACATGGAGGCGCATTATTGAATATACGAGTACAGTACAGCGATATTATATATACACGTAAGCGATATATTATTACTAGGATTAGCACTGTGCTATGAGAGAGAGGGGAGCGGGGGAGAGAAAGAGAGAAAAAGAAAGAGAGAGAGAAAGAGAGAGAGAGAGAGCGAGTGAGAGAGATATATATATAGAGGGGAGAAGGGGATATTTGCAATGCTTTCTATTATAATGCGTAAAAAAACTTGGTGCTATAAATTTGTTATTCTTGCATTCGTTTTTAACTGCAATTGCTTTTTTATTTTAAGCGCTACCAGGGTAGGGCCCTATCACTGCTTATTCAATATACATGTCTGTCGCCGAAGTGATCCAAATGTGTCGCCGAAATGACTGTCGCCGAAATGACTTGTCGCCGAAGTGACTGTCGCCGAAGTGACCTGTCGCCGAAGTGATCGGTGACCACTTAAACAGGGTAATACACAGAAGCCCAGTAAAGCACGGCGCCAAATGCATTGTTCGGGTACAGGCGGCGCCAGATATACTCTTCGAGATGACCCTTGAAGAGTGCATCGCTTGTACCGTGCATTGCACGCAGGCGCCTCTTGGCGGGGTGCTTTCACAAGGTCGAAATTTCACAACGTCGAAAAGCAAATTATTGCACAAGGTCGAAATTTCACAAGGTCGAAATTTCACAACATCGAAAACTCTAGTAGAAGACTTCATAAGGTCGAAATTTCACAAGGTCGAAATTTCACAACATCGAAAACTCGAAAAGCAGCCACTTTCATAAGGTCGAAATTTCACAAGGTCGAAATTTCATAACATCGAAACTCGAAAAGCAGCCACTTTCATAAGGTCGAAATTTCACAAGGTCGAAATTTCACAACATCGAAAACTCTAGCAGAAAACTTCATAAGATCGAAATTTCACAAGGTCGAAATTTCACAACATCGAAACTCAAATAGCAGCCACTTTCATAAGGTCGAAATTTCACAACATCGAAACTCAAATAGCAGCCACTTTCATAAGGTCGAAATTTCATAACATCGAAACTCAAATAGCAGCCACTTTCATAAGGTCGAAATTTCACAAGGTCGAAATTTCACAACATCGAAAACTCTAGCAGAAAACTTCATAAGATCGAAATTTCACAACATCGAAACTCAAATAGCAGCCACTTTCATAAGGTCGAAATTTCACAACATCGAAACTCAAATAGCAGCCACTTTCACAAGGTCGAAATTTCACAACATCGAAACTCAAATAGCAGCCACTTTCATAAGGTCGAAATTTCACAACATCGAAACTCAAATAGCAGCCACTTTCATAAGGTCGAAATTTCACAACATCGAAACTCAAATAGCAGCCACTTTCATAAGGTCGAAATTTCACATCGAAACTCCCTATGACAAAAGTAGTGCTGTTTTCTCATAAACAGTGTCTCTACTATAGCAAGTATTTCAAATACGTTACGAAATTGAAATACAACTCCAAGCTATTGATACTTTGAAGCATGTTAGCCTCCTCTCCAATACTGGAAATGTAAATCAGAAATTCTTTCAAGTCTATATATAAAATACAAATATCGATAACTTTAAATTTGGGTTTCCGACTTTAATTTGGATTTGACCGGCAGGGAATTTAATCGCTTGACTTACTGTTGACACAATATACGTTTTGTATCTGTATTCGCTTAATAAGTAAGAGAAAGTAAGGTGGTTTGTTCCATGTACTATGTAGGAGCTGCTCAGCTGTGCAGCTTTTAGCTATACACCCGTGCGTGTGGGGTGCGTACAGCGTACCTCACAAAGTCGCAAGTCGCTTAAGTGCGTTTGCTATCAAGTTTGGCAGTGTAGTGAAAGTTGGAGTTTGTAAACCCACGCCCGGCCGGAGGTTTGAAACCCCCCCCCCCTGTTATGTAAAAAACTACAAACAACTCGCCGTATTACGCTCGTACAATATCCTAGCTGTAGTAAAAACATGTACACTCAGCAACAGTCAAAACCGCCACCCTACCTCTCACCTCAACTGCAAGTGACGTAACTTGCGCCACGGCGTGGCTAAAGCTGGGTGAGAGTGAATGCAGGAGAGGGCAATCAGGAGATGCCCCATCTGCTTCTTTCACCCCACATTAGACGGAGCAGGGTGGCTGGCGCGGTCGGAGTTCGCCTGACAATCCGTAGCAGACGTCGATTTGCCCTGGCTGTTGAGCCGCGGAGATCATGGCGCTGGCTGCCTATGGCTGCGTGCTGAACACTACCAGTATCTTGGGACTATCCTGCCAACAGCGCGCCATCGTTCAGAGTCTGTCATATGCCTGACCATTGTCACGTGTACTATTGCACCCCCAACCCCAGCCCCTTTTGTACTCTCACCCTGGAATTCACTCTCACCCAGCTTTAGCCACGCCGTGGCGCAAGTTACGTCACTTGCAGTTGAGGTGAGAGAGAAGTCGCCTCTCTCGGTAGGGTGGCGGTTTTGACTGTTGCTGAGTGTACATGTATATAGCATGCGTTTTCTTGCATGTATTTTTATATAATATAATTAAAAGTTTAGGGTTCAATCAATGAAGACTTAAGACGAAAATCAGCACAATATCCAGAAACTTCAAAAACAAGAGAAAATTATATTTTGGCATGTGTTATATTTTCAATCAACTGAAGGCAACCATTAAAGCAAAGACCTCAGTAAGACACTGTTAGGTATATAGACAAATAAGTAAGTTTTTTAGCCAAAATGATTATTACAGCCTGTCTATCGATTAATATATACTGTATAACTGTCTAATTGTACCTAATTTAATATAATTGATACCAAATTTAAGGTGCTTTTTACTGCTTCTAATTCCAAAATGCTTCCCAACTATATAGCTAAACTTACTTATGTAAACTAACCCATCGTCCCAGTAGTCATAAGACAATTGCAGAGCTCAGTCACTCCTTAGGAGGCTTTTGATATTACCAATTCCAGAATCAGAATCGGTTCGGATCTTCCAAGAAAAACAGCAGTATAACTTATTTAATTCCGTTGAATGTTTGACTGCCTTAACAAACTCACTTAGCACAATTTTTCACTTTCTTCTTGGCGATTGTCATTCAATAATAAAAACTTTATAGCACGTATCTCCCTCTAGTTATGGAGACAAAAAGTTATACTTTACAAATTGGTTCTGGTTCTGGAACCAGAACAAGCAATATGAAAAGGCCCCTTGACGTTGAACTACTTAAAGAAGTGGTGATTAAAAACGTAGTTGAACCAAAGCTATTAAAACAAAAAATAATAATATATTCATTGACACAATAAAAACCTTAGTTTTCAACATTGTAAAATTTTGACCTTGTCATACTTAAGGCTGCTAAATTCTCAGTTTTTATATTGTAAAATTTCGATCTTATGAAAGCGGCTGCTATTTGAGTTTCGATGTTGTGAAATTTCGACCTTATGAAGTCTCTTGCTAAAGTTTTCGATGTTGTGAAATTTCGACCTTATGAAGTCTCTTGCTAAAGTTTTCGATGTTGTGAAATTTCGACCTTATGAAGTCTCTTGCTAAAGTTTTCGATGTTGTGAAATTTCGACCTTATGAAAGTGGCTGCTATTTGAGTTTCGATGTTATGAAATTTCGACCTTGTGAAATTTCGACCTTATGAAGTCTCTTGCTAAAGTTTTCGATGTTGTGAAATTTCGAGCTTGTGAAATTTTGACCTTATGAAAGTGGCTGCTTTTCGAGTTTTCGATGTTGTGAAATTTCGACCTTGTGAAATTTCGACCTTATGAAGGAGGGTGCTTTCGACGTTGTGAAATTTCGAGTTTGTGAAACCCCCCCCATTGTTCAGATTAAAATGAAAGGGTTGTGGTTTGGGAACTTCAGGTACAGATGCAGAATATGCTATGTAAATGCAAAAAATAGGGGGGGGGCCTATAAAAATAATATCGCAAAGTAAAATAGAACTATGCCAACAAAATATCTATCAGGATGATGCATGCCATTAGGCATTTAGGCCTAATTATAGGTATAGATCAATAGGCCTATTTGTCAAGATAAACAAACTTTAAAGCATTCATTATTGGGATATTATATTATTATTACCTCATAGGCTAGGCCTACCTGTTATTTAAGATCAATAGTTAGTAGACCCCTATGTTAGCTGTTAAAATGAAGCATTATAGGCCTAATTCAATTGTTTGGATTATATTTATATGCCTAAATTAATTATAGGGGCCTAGCCATTATAATTTTTATAAGTAGGGGTCAATAGTTAGTTAAGAAGAAGCATTAGCTATAAATAGAGGTCAATAATTAGCTATCAAGAGGAAGCATTAATTGCTACAATCCAAATATATAAAATCTCTAAGGTTTGTATGCTTGCTTGATTGCTTGCTTGTCCTTAATAATATAGGCCTACTAATTGCTAAGATAATATATTGATTGTAGGCCTTAGGAAAAGGTTGGTATATTTATATATTGTATTATCCAAAGCAACAATAAAAATGTAATAAAGATTTATATAATATAAAAATATAAATTATATATAACATTTAATAGGCCCTATGCAAAAAATATTTTAGCATTGATAACATTGATAACATTGATAACATTGATAAACTATAGAAATGCATGTATATGAACTCTAATATTAACCTATTGTACCTTTCTAGCAACTCAGCTATATAATGTCAATCTCATAAAAACTCATTAAATTAGGCCTAATGGCTAAAATAATAACACTGATCTAACCCCATTTGCTAAGAAGTGAACTGCAAGCAAAGTGTCTAATGCAAAATGTTCCATAGTAAAATTTTATTTGCTTTTCTTAGATGTTGCATTAGCTCTAGGTGCATTTTTGCATATTATTTTGAAATCTTAAGTTCTATTTTGAATTTGATAGGCCTAGGGCCTATACTAAATTTTATTTGTTTTCTATTGAATCAATAAAATTTTGGCATTATGAAAATAGACAGTGTTGGGCACTTCCGTTACCGAGTAACTTGTAAATGGTAACGCAAGTTACTTTTTCGTAAAGCGTTCCTTACGCAAGTTACTTTCCTATTTTGGTAACGGAGTAACGGTAAGTTACTCAAATTTCGGAAGTCCGTTACAGTTACTTTGCAACAATCGCAATATTTAAATTTAAAACTGATATGCTTAGCTATTACGCCAGTTGTCACATTTTTAGCATTTTTCATTCCTAAATTCAAAACTAAGTGAATAATATCATACGGTATTACGCTGTAATTAATAAAGAAATACTTGAAACATGTTTTTACTTTGTTATTTTCGGTAAAATATTTTTGCTTTTCGTTTTTAAGTTAATAAAAATATTTTGTTTAGTTCTTAGAAACAAACAACCAAAGAAAGAAATTCATCTGTAGTCTCCACAAATCCACTCAGTGATCGACGTAGCCATGCAGGAATTTTAATTGGGGGGGGCGGGTTGGCCTGGCTGGCCATGCCTCATGCCATTGCCACTTTTAGCGCCGCAGGCACTCATTTTAGCGCCGCAAGCACTCATTTAAGCGCCGCAGGCACTCATTTAAGCGCCGCAGGCACTCATTTAAGCGCCGCAGGCACTCAATCGCCTCATGGTTTTTGGTACCCGCCACGCCCAACCCCACCCCCCAGGTGGGGTGTCTTGCAGGTGGGGTGAAGTTGCCGCCCCAACGATTGTTAAGGCGGCCTCCCTGGCTACACCACTAAAGTCCACTGGCACTGCACTGCACTGCACAATAATTTAATATTAATGATAATAATTGAAAATAAATAAAAAGACTAGTAAAGCAGACTGTAGAGTGGAGTATAAAGCCAGGTACTTATTACGAGTGATGTATTATCAAGGACAACTGAAGTTACGTTAAGTTGTCCTTGTGTATTATAACTTATAATGTTATTAAAAATTAAATTGCGTTTTGCCTTTAACGTTTCTGACCTTCAGCTTCTCTTCTTTTTACGGAAAGGGCCTAAAGTGATTAAAATTTAATACAGTTACTGAAATTAATGTTGTTGTACTCTTCCTCCTGGCTTTCGCGATCATTTGTGCTGTTCCATCACATTTGCAATGTTAAAAAAGCAGAAAATTTTGTTAATAACATAGGTAACGGAAGTAAGTAACGGAAGTAACTTAAAAGTTACCGGGTTTTTGTTCAAAGTTACTAGGCTAACGTAAGTTACTTTTTAAAAAGTGGTAACTTAAGTTACAGTAACGCAAGTTACTTTTTTTGAGTAACTTGCCCAACACTGAAAATAGATATAAGATAGGCTTTTTGGTGCCTTTTGTCTAGACCAAAGTTTATATAGGTCTTTTTAAATTTGTCTTTTCCTTGGCAAACTTTAAAAAAGATCAAATTCTAGTGCACTTTGACTTAATAAAACTCTCAATGTAGTTAGATTTTTTCTGTTCATCAATATAGGCTTTTCCACAATCTTTGACTTACTAGAGTTGAACACATTTTTATTGGATTTGACACCAGGTTCTATTGCTTTTTTAATTTAGTATATGCCTAGCCATGTTTTGTTCTAATGTATTTATTATAGGCTTCCATTTTATTGAACCATTGAAAGTTCCTTGATTCAATATGTTTTTGGTCATTCTTGGATTTGGGGGGCATGTTTTAGTCATCCTTGATGAAATCAATTATACACTCTTGGCATATATAAACAAAGTATATTTTTGCATTTGCAAAAAAATTAGATTTGTTGATAGATTTTTTTACCAAAGTTGTGTCTTTACACTGATGATTAGTATATTTATAAACATCATCATTTTGTTGATCTTCACTGAATTCACAGAATTGTGCACTGATTTTCACATCGGACACACTTTGCTGCACTTAAAAGATAGCTTCACAGTAATCTTCTTGCATAAATAAAAGGGTTTTGACACTTAAAAAGCCTATTGTTCCCCCTAGGAACATGAGTTATCTCATTTATCTTGCAATATCTTATATACTATATTGAAAGAACTCTTGGTTTTTTTCACTTAACTGATTTGTGTAGAAAAAAATTGACTCATCAATTTCTACCTTGTACCTTTGTCAACTAATTTTGATTGGATGATCAATTATGTATTAGGTTGTGATTGTGACATCACAGAGTAAATTATACTAGCTAATCAGTCTTATTGCTTCTAATCTGGCACTTAAGCTAGGTAGCAGCTATCTTTCTACTCTTGGACTAACTGGCAATGTCAATCAATTGGGTCAATTGAAGATGACTACTAGCAAAAAGCGAATATACCATTATGCTAACAGGTCTTGCAGCTCCAACAAAGCTAGGTTTTTTGTGCAAATGGGTGCAAATAGCATCCTGGTCTTAAAAATCACACCCTAAGATTTGACTCAGGGTGCAAAAAGTGCATCAGAATTTTTTGCGAGGATGTGATGTGGATTTTACAATTTTGTCTGCAGCAGTGCAGCGCATCCTGGTCTTGAAAATCGCACCCTGAAATCTAGCACAGGGTGCAAAATCACACCCAAGTTATAGACGAAAAAAACCTAGCAAGAAAGTACTCTATCTATGGTGCTATAGGCTCATTGGAGTGGTATAAGTATTGCAGTTATCCAAATGTATCAGCCAGTACTTGGCTAGCATGGTAAAGCATGTTTGTTTGGCACAATTCTTACAAGCTATTAGTGTAAAAAGTCCAGATCATGAAGTTTGGCTGGTTGTCAAAGATCACCAGTTGGAATTATTGTTGTTGGTGCAGGTGGATGCCTGACTATTGTATTGTGTTGCAGCAAAAATTAGTGCAAATGAAAAAAATAATAATTTAATATGCTAGTGGTATAGGCAAGGGGGAAAAGGGTATCTATCTCCATGTGGGGCTGTGGGCACAGTGGATGGTGCATGTAATTATGACAATAACTGAGACTTAGAATACTTATAAAAGATCATTGGAGCCCTTAATTTAATGTAATGGGTGGGAGGGGGTAGAACAATAGAAATGAATGAAAGACTCCAGCTTCAAAGCTATTGTAAGAGTAACTCTTAAGTCCCTAGGGTTGGAGACTCAAATAGCAAGAAAATCTTTGCCTCCATGTGCACATTGTGTAGATGAGATCATAGGGGCTAAAGTTAAGATGAATGTTTTCACTATAAATGCAAGGGGAGCTCTTAAGTCACTAAGTTTGGGGATTTAAGCAATAGAGATTTTCTACACCATATGCACATTGTATTGTTTGTTGGGGTTGTGAGGCCTAAAATTAAGATAAATGCAGTTCTAGCCATTCTTATACAATGGTTAAATAAGACCTGTTATATTAATAAGTAGCAGTCGAAACTATTGTTATCATTCTATTTCATCGCTATATATGCTTGTACTATAGTGAATAATAGAAGAACTGTTGCCATTGGATTTAACATCATAATTAAAAGTTATGGGTTGGGTAGTTACAGGAAATTAATTAGAGCTTACAGATGCAGATGGATATGGGAAAATTTTGGTTATGGTGGAACTCTTGTTAAGAATAGAAGATGGAGAGAACGCAGATTGAACAGGGAAAAAGGCCAGATAAACCGAAGTAACCATAGTTAGCATTGACAGTTAATTAACCTTAAATAAAATGTGAGCCATCCAGTTTTGCCATTTGATTGCATGTTTTCTGTCGACACTCACTAATTAAACAAGAAATGGCAGAGGCTGATGATCAACGAGTGGTCCACCTCAAGACCACCCAGCAGTTGTCCTCGGCCCAACGCCAGGGTCTCCAGATTGAGGCTAACAGAAAGTTTGATTCCGGCTCTAATAAACAGCACAAGATTGACAAAGATGCTAGAAAGCTGGACCAGGAGACTGAGAATCTGCATCACAACAGGGTTGGCATGGACGTTGGCAAGCTTATTCAGCAGGGCCGCCAAGCAAAGGGGCTTAGTCAGAAGGATTTAGCCACAAGGATTAATGAGAAGCCGCAGGTTTGTGCCTATACCCCATATATAACTCTGACTTTAATTGTTGCTTTGATGTGTCTATAATCTATTCTAGTCTAATCTTCTTTATCTAATCTTACTATTAGTTTCACGTGATGTCTCTAATATCACTTCTTTTCCAGTGTTACTGACTCCATAGTCTAATCTCACTGTTTCCTAAGTCTGTTATCACTGTTTCCTCGAGTCTAATCTTACTGTTCCTCGAGTCTCTAGTCTCGCTATTTCCCCCGAGTCTCTAATCTCACTGTTTTCCCGAGTCTCTAATCTCACTGTTTTCCCGAGTCTCTAATCTCACGGTTTCCCCTAGTCTCTAATCTCACTGTTTCCCGAGTCTCTAATATCGCGGTTTACCCGAGTCTCTAATATCGCGGTTTACCCGAGTCTCTAGTCTCACTCTGTGCACTAGGTATCGTAATTTCACTCTGTCCATGATGCATCTAATCTCAGTCTCTCAACCATGTATCTAATCTCACTCTCTCCACTATGTATCTAATCTCCCCGAGTCTCCAATCTCACTGTTTCCCGAGTCTCTAATATCGCGGTTTACCCGAGTCTCCAATCTCACTGTTTCCCGAGTCTCTAATATCACGGTTTCCCCGAGTCTAGTCTCACTCTGCACTATGTATCTAATCTCACTCTGTCCACTATGTATCTAATTTCACTCTGTCCACAATGTATCTAATCTCACTCTCTCCACTATGTATCTAATCTCACTCTATCCACTATGTTTCTAATCTCACTCTCTCCACTATGTATCTAATCTCACTCTATCCACTATGTATCTAATCTCACTCTCTCCACTATATTTCTAATCTCACTCTCCCCACTATGATTCTAATCCCAGTCTATCTACTATGTTTCTAATCTCACTCTCCCCACTATGATTCTAATCCCAGTCTATCCACTATGTATCTAATCTCACCTAGCTAATCAGTGCGCCGCCATCGCTCCGCCCGCTCCCCAGGTGATAGCCGAATACGAGAACGGCCAAGCCATTCCCAACAATCAGGTGCTTGGCAAAATCGAACGCCAGATTGGCATAAAATTGCGCGGCAAAGAGAAGGGCCAGTCTCTGTCGCAGCCGACTGCCGCTCCTGGGCCGGCAGCAGCCACTGGCAAAGGCAAGAAAAAGTGAACAATATGGACACGGGATGAAAACTCGGGAAAATATTCGAGTCTTATGTTCGGCCGTCTTGGTTTATTTTCTCCAACTTCCAAATTTAAATTGTAGGCAACATCGACGGGGTTAGGGTTGAATTGTGTATGAATTCTCACCTGCGCTTCTAAGTGGTTATTTTATTTTGAAGAAAGAAACTAGAGCGACATAAAACTATTACTATTACTTAGCAGCTACCTGCCGTGTCAATTATTAATGTACATTGTTTAATTATATTTGCGTATTATGCTTATTATTACTGTAGCTTGACTTCAGTTTTAACATTTACACATATGAAGTAATACTACTATAAGTACCGAACTACAGTTACTGACAGAATTGTTGATGCCTCAAACTCGATTCCTATTTCGAGGCAATATTTACAGACTACAGTTGTCCAATATTCGACTTTTCTGTATTCTGAAAAAGCTTTCTAAACAGTTTAGTACAATAAATCGAATGGATCTGAGATTCCACTGGGGTCTGGTGCGTTAACTGAGCAGCTTTTTGTGTTTCAATTGTCTGACCTTCAGTTCGCTTTCATTGTTGCTTGCTTTGCACACTACCTGATCCTCAGTTGCTGGGCCAGCCTCCCATAGTGTCAGTTGCTAGGCCAGCTTCCCAGATCCTAAGTTGCTGAGCCAGCCTCCCAGATCCTCAGCTGCTGGGCCAGCCTCCCAGATCCTCAGTTGCTGGGCCAGCCTCCCAGATCCTCAGTTGCTGGGCCAGCTTTCCAGATCCTCAATTGCTGAGCCAGCCTCCCAGATCCTCAGTTGCTGGGCCAGCCTCCCAGATCCTCAGTTGCTGGGCCAGCCTCCCAGATCCTCAGTTGCTGGGCCAGCCTCCCAGATCCTCAGTTGCTGGGCCAGCCTCCCAGATCCTAAGTTGCTGAGCCAGCCTCCCAGATCCTCAGTTGCTGGGCCAGCTTTCCAGATCCTCAGTTGCTGAGCCAGCCTCCCAGATCCTCAGTTGCTGGGCCAGCTTTCCAGATCCTCAATTGCTGAGCCAGCCTCCCAGATCCTCAGTTGCTGGGCCAGCCTCCCAGATACTCAGTTGCTGGGCCAGCCTCCCAGATCCTCAGTTGCTGGGCCAGCCTCCCAGATCCTCAGTTGCTGGGCCAGCTTCCCAGATCCTCAGTTGCTGGGCCAGCCTCCCAGATCCTCAGTTGCTGGGCCAGCTTTCCAGATCCTCAGTTGCTGGGCCAGCCTCCCAGATCCTCAGTTGCTGGGCCAGCCTCCCAGATCCTCAGTTGCTGGGCCAGCTTTCCAGATCCTCAGTTGCTGGGCCAGCTTTCCAGATCCTCAGTTGCTGGGCCAGCTTTCCAGATCCTCAGTTGCTGGGCCAGCCTTCCAGATCCTAAATTGCTGGGCCAGCTTCCCAGATCCCTCAGCATCATACACAGCTACTACTACTACTTTCAGCCTGGCATCAGTAGTACATTAGACCATCCTTCCAATGCTTCCCTCCCCCTTAAACTGATCGAATGAGCAACAAATCCGCCGCCGGAACCGCCGAAGCTTCGTCCGCTTCCGCCGCCAAGCGTCGCTGCTGCTTCCAGGAGACATCGTCCTCAGTGTCCCTGTCGTCCAGCTTCGGCTCCGAGGACATGCAGAATCTGCCGCCGAAGACGCCGCTTCTTGGCGAAACTGCCGGCCTCGGTGCGTCTGCCGGTGTGTCAACCGCTTCCGCCGCCGCAACTCCAATGGAGTTGGGCATCCGGGATCCCGTTCTGAAACGATATTCCCGGGATTATTCGCGCAGTTTTCAACCGCCGCAGGGACCTCCGCCGCCTCCGACATCAGCGATGTCGAATAGACTAGCTCTGCAGCAGCAACAGCAGCAGAATCGGTGGCGTCAGCAGTCTGGAACTTTTGAAGGCGACAGTCGGTCGTCGACTACCTCATCGTCTGATTTTATTGCCGCCGCTGGACTGCCGAGGCAGAGTCCGGCGCCTAGTGAGTGTTGGGAGAGTTTGGTTCTGCTTGGGGGTGAAGCTGAAGCTTCCATTTATTGCTGTCTACTGGGGGATTTTTATCCCTATCTATGGGGGGTTTTATCCCTAACTGTTGGGGATTTTTAATCCTATTTATTGGCGGATATATATTCCTATCTAGGCCTATTTTCCCTATCTATCTATCATCCCTATCTATTAGGGATTTTTATCCCTATTGGGAGATTTTATCCCGATATATTGGGGATTTTTACCTCCTATCTATTAGGGGAATTTCATCCCTATTTTATTGTAAGTTTTTTTTTCCCTATCTATTCAGGGATTTTATCCTGTCCATCGGGGTTTTTTATTTCTACCTATTAAGTATTTTTATCCTTCTATTTGGGATTATTATTTCTATCGATTAGAGTTCATGAATATCTTAGTTTGCTCAAAATCCTATATATTTATTCTAAAAATCTTCTGGCACTGGCAGATTTTTTATCCCCAAACTTAGTGAAATAAATTTTTCTTTCTGCGATTCGCAGGTCTACTTGGTGACCGGCGTCAGCAGCAGCAACAACAGGTGGAATCCAATGTTAAAATAAACGGCCTTCAAATGCGACTGCTTGCTGAGGAGAGCGCCAGGAAATGGCAGAGAATTGAAGCTGATCAACAGATTCACCGTCTGAGGGATGAGAATATTGTAAGCTGCTGTCCTCTGACTGCCTCACCGATCCCTGATTGCGTCACTGATTCTTTGATTGCGTCTCTGATTTCATGATTCCCTGATTGCATCACCGATTCACTGATTGCATCACTGATTCCCTGATTGCATCACCGATTCACTGATTGCATCACTGATTCCCTGATTGCATCACTGATTTCCTGATCGCATTACTGATTCCCTGATTGCATCACCGATTCACTGATTGCATCACTGATTCCCTGATTGCATCACCGATTCACTGATTGCATCACTGATTCCCTGATTGCATCACTGATTTCCTGATCGCATCACTGATTCCCTGATTGCATCACCGATTCACTGATTGCATCACTGATTCCCTGATTGCATCACCGATTCACTGATTGCATCACTGATTCCCTGATTGCATCACTGATTTCCTGATCGCATTACTGATTTCCTGATTGCATCACTGATTCCCTGATTGCATCACTGATTTCCTGATCGCATTACTGATTTCCTGATTGCATCACTGATTTCCTGATTGCATCACTACTACCTGATCCCATCCCAACTGCATCCCTGATCCCATCCCAACTGCATCCCTGATCCCATCCCAACTGCATCCCTGATCCCATCTCTTATCCTCATCAGCGCCTGCAATCGCGCGAAGGTTCCACCGAGGAGCGCAGCCGCCTCGCCACGGTCACCGCCGAGCTGCAAACAGTTCGTGACGAATACCAGGATTATCGATCCAAAACCCAGCGCACTCTGGACGATTGTCAGCGCAATGTTACCAGACTGAATCGCGAGAAACTCGAACTGGAGGAGCGGGCCACGGCTGACAAGGAGCGACTGGCGCTGGAGTTGAAGGAGGCTCGAAACAGGGTGTTTGAGTTGACTTCGAGGGAGCTGCGAATGACCGAGGAGGCTAGGATGCAGGTTGTTATAATTTTTAGGGAATGTTTTGGAATTAGTTGACTGTTCTTGGGTTTTAGATTCTTGGTTTTTATGGATTCCGATACAATTAGGATTGGTCTTTGTGGTGGGTCTTTGTTATGTAGGGTGGGATGTTTATTTTGGGTAGGGTGATTGCTAATGGGGTAGGGTGGGGTCTATATTGGGTAGGGTGGGTGTTTATTGGGTAGGGTGGGTGTTTATTGAGTAGAGTGGGGTCTATATTGAGTAGGGTGGGTGTTTATTGGGTAGGGTGATTGCTAATGGGGTAGGGTGGGGTCTATATTGGTTAGGGTGGGTGTTTAATCGGTAGTGTGGGTGTTTATTGGGTAGGGTGGGTGTTTATTGGATAGGGTGGGTGTTTATTGGGTAGAGTGGGTGTTTATTGGGTAGAGTGGGTGTTTATTGGATAGGATGGGTGTTTATTGGGTAGAGTGGGTGTTTAATCGGTAGTGTGGGTGTTTAATCGGTAGTGCGGGTGTTTATTGGGTAGGGTGGGTGTTTATTGGGTAGAGTGGGTGTTTATTGGGTAGGGTGGGTGTTTATTGGATAGGGTGGGTGTTTATTGGATAGGGTGGGTGTTTATTGGGTAGAGTGGGTGTATATTGGGTAGAGTGGGTGTATATTGGGTAGAGTGGGTGTTTATTAGGTAGGGTGGGTGTTTATTATGTAGCGTAGATGTTTTTTGGGTAGAGTAGGGTCTATATTAAATAGACAATACGCTATTCGCTACTAGCATCAATGGCTTTTACCTTTATTTTTTAACCCATTTTCCTGGTGTTAACAATAAAAAAAGTTTATTCCCGCTTCTTAGGCCGAGATCCGCTCCAAGGAGCTGTCGGAATGGAAGGCTCACTTGGCCGAGCGTGAGGCCCAATTAGAAGAGTCCAGCAAGTTGCAAGCCCGGGTCAACGAACTGGAGCTGCAGGCCAAGCTGCACGAGTCTGAACGGGCCAGGTTGAAGAGCGCCAACGAAGCTATCGATCGGTGAGTGTACTTTTATCTGTTGGAGCAGTGAGTCAATTAAGCGGTCTGACTCTCGCACCACCCATGGCCGCTGGTTCGATTCCGTTAGCCATGAATCTCTCAGTTGTTTGACATGGAATCTCTCAGTGGTTTGACGGGGAATCTAATGATTCCCTGATAGGGAATTTCTCAGTTGCTTGACGGGGAATCTCTCAGTTGTTTGACGGGGAATCTCTCAGTTGTTTAATGGGCAATCTCTCAGTTGTTTGACGAGGAATCTCTCAGTTGTTTGACGCGGAATATCTCAGTTGCTTGACTTGGAGTCTCTCAGTTGCTTGACGGGGAATCTCTCAGTTGCTTGACGAGGGAATCTCTCAGTTCTTTGATGGGGAATCTTTCAGTTCTTTGATGGGGAATCTTTCAGCTCTTTGATGGGGAATTTTTCAGTTCTTTGATTGGGAATCTTTCAACTCTTGGATGGGGAATCTGTCTGCTGCTTAAAGATTGCGTAAACTAGCTCAGGCTTAAGTAAAACACCTTGAACTCACTCTCTCACAGCTACGAGCAGGTGCGCCAGCAGAATGCCCGACTAAAAGAGCAGCTCGCCGCGGCCAAGCAGATCCGAGACGATCGGCTGGTCCTAGAAGAGGAGAACCGGTCTCTGCGAGGCCGGCTGGAATCCGCAGAGTCCCGGGCCGCTACTCTGGCCGCCGATCTCGCAGCGGCACAGACGGCCGAAGCCAAGCAGTCTGATAGAAGCGCCAATCAATCTCTAACAGCTGACCATTGGTCTTCGGAATCAGCTCGGCTGGCGTCTGCTCAACGCGAACTGGCGCTGGCCACGGCCGGTCGAGCGGAATTGCAGATTGCTGTCTCTGCCGCCGAGCGCAGCCTGTCAGAGTCTGCCGCTGCTCAGTCTGAAGCTGAAGCCAAAATTCAACGGCTGGAGACTGAGCTTGGCGAGTTGAAACGGCGTTTGCGGCTGTTGAGTAGGGAGCGGGATATGCTCAAGGAGTTTGTCGCTTCCTATCTATTGGACTGCACATTGGGCGGCTCCGGAAGTGAGCAGGTGAGTTATCTTTTCCTGTCTTCTCTCGGACTGTGGGATTTTATTCCCATTCTGTTCAGTTTGGGGGAATTCATTGCCATCCTGTTCAGTTTTAGGGAGTTTATTCCCATCCTGTTCGGTTTGGGGGAATTAATTCCTATCCTGTTCAGTTTGGGGGAATTCATTCCCATCCTGTTCGGTTTGGAGGAATTAATTCCTATCCTGTTCAGTTTGGGGGAATTGACTGCCATCCTGTTCGGTTTGGGGGAATTAACTGCGTTCGGTTTGGGGGAATTAACTGCCATCCTGTTCGGTTTGGGGGAATTAATTCCTATCCTGTTCAGTTTGGGGGAATTCATTCCCATCCTGTTCAGTTTTGGGAAATTTATTCCCATCCTGTTCAGTGTTGGGAAATTTATTCCCATCCTGTTCAGTTTGGGGGAGTTAATTCCCATCCTGTTCAGTTTGGGGGAATTGACTGCCATCCTGTTCAGTTTGAGGGAATTAACTGCGTTCGGTTTGAGGGAATTAACTGCCATCCTGTTCGGTTTGGGGGGAATTAATTCCTATCCTGTTCAGTTTGGGGGAATCTATTCCCATTCTGTTCAGTTTAGGGGAATTAATTCCCATCCTGTTCAGTTTGGGGGAATTTATTCCCATCCTGTTCAGTTTAAGGGAATTAATTCCCATCCTGTTCAGTTTGGGGGAATTCATTCCCATCCTGTTAAGTTTGGGGGAATTTATTCCCATCCTGTTCAGTTTAAGGGAATTAATTCCCATCCTGTTCAGTTTAAGGGAATTAATTCCCATCCTGTTCAGTTTGGGGGAATTCATTCCCATCCTGTTCAGTTTGGGGGAATTTATTCCCATCCTGTTCAGTTTAAGGGAATTAATTCCCATCCTGTTCAGTTTGGGGGAATTCATTCCCATCCTGTTAAGTTTGGGGGAATTTATTCCCATCCTGTTCAGTTTAAGGGAATTAATTCCCATCCTGTTCAGTTTGGGAGGCAAACCAAAAAACAAACTTGACTTTCTTGACAAACCAAAAATCCATTACAATTTTATCTTCCTAGGCCTACCTGCAGCGCATCAGCAACATGGAATCCTTATTGGACGATTACAAGCGTCAACTGGACGAGGCGTTGGCTGAGAAATCATCTACGGCGTCCGCAGCGCCCAGCAGGCTGTCGCTGCCAGTCGAGTCGCAGCAGCAGCAGCAGCAAGCATCCTCCAGACTGTCTTTAGGCGAGCTGGCGTCAAAACAGGAGGCTTCCCTTGTTATTGAATTGCGGTAAACAAATGCGTTCTTTTCATGAATTCTTCCTACTAACTACTGGCTAAATAAGTAGCGATAGAGGTATATGCGTACAGTTTTCTGAAAATTACAGTCAGCAAATTACCGAGCTGCACAAACGGCTGGCCGCTGCTGAGGAGGACAAAGAAATGCTCGCTGCTAGGGAGGCTCGGCTCAGCGATTTGGTAAGAATTCCCCTCCCATTCCCCTTATACCAAGATTCCCCTTTCATTCCCCATATGCCAAGATTCCCCTCCCATTCCCCATATCCCAAGATTCCCCTATCATTCTCCATATGCCAAGATTCCCCTCCCATTCCCCATCCTAAGATTCCCCTCCCATTCTCCATATCCCAAGATTCCCCTATCATTCTCCATATGCCAAGATTCCCCTCCCATTCCCCATATCCCAAGATTCCCCTCCCATTTCCCATATCCCACGATTCCCTACTCGATTGTCTCCTATAATTAATTCCCTCTAGTCAGCAACACGCAAGCGCCGCACTCCCCTCCCCCCCTCAAACTCCAGGGAGACGCGGATCCCCGGTTCACCCGGGTGCTCCACCTGGTCCAGAACCCCGCCCAAGAGGCCGAAGAGGCGCGCGAGAACGAGCTTGCCGAGCTGCGGAAGAAGCTTGAAAAAGCGCTGACCAGGTGCGAGAAACTGGAGGAGAAATTGAAGAATCGGGCGGCTGCCGGCCCGGCTGACGGGGAAGCGGCAGCTGCCACCGCCGGGTCCTCGGCTGCTGCAACCTCCGTTATTGGCGATATGACCCGGGATGTGTCCATGATTGTTGGACGGGGGGACCTGCTGGCTGAGGTTAGTTAGGATTAGTGTGTTTAATCCGTCTCTGTGTCTGTCTGTCTGTTTGTCTGCCTGTCTGTCTGTCTGTCTGCCTGCCTGTCTGTCTGTCTGTGTCAGTCTGTCTGTCTGTCTGTCTGCCTGCCTGCCTGTCTGTCTGTGTCAGTCTGTCTGTCTGTCTGTCTGTCTGTCTGTCTGTGTCTGTCTGTCTGTCTGTCTGTCTGTCTGTCTGCCTGCCTGCCTGTCTGTCTGTGTCAGTCTGTCTGTCTGTCTGTCTGTCTGTCTGTCTGTCTGTCTGTCTGCCTGCCTGCCTGTCTGTCTGTGTCAGTCTGTCTGTCTGTCTGTCTGTCTGTCTGTCTGTGTGTCTGTCTGTCTGTCTGTCTGTCTCTCTGTCTGTCTGTCTATCTGTCTGTCTGCAGCTCCATGCAGCCCTGCCGTCATGACAGCCAACGCAATTATTTGCAGATCGAGCGTCTCAAAACCGAGCTGGATCGCAAGGATCTGCAGAAGCAGCGCCAGCGCGAAGCGTTCAGAACCAACACGGAGAAAATGCGCGAGGCCGTCCACCGCCTGCTTGGCTACCGAGTCCAGCTGGAGTCGGACAATCCCTCCGAGCGGCTGTTTCGTATCTCGTCAACCTACGTGGATTTTGATGAGCAGGATTCCGATAAGACTTCGTTTCTGTTTCGACTGAACGACGACAACGTGGACCTGCTGACCACCGACTACGTGTCCGAGTGGCAGTCGGATGTGCGGCACTACGTCCAGGAGCGCAACTCTGTGCCCGCTTTTCTGGCCACCGTGACGCTGAACTATTTCGGCTCCAGTACCACCCTGGTGTCATCGTCTGTCATGGGTGCCACCACTATAAGTTAACCTGCTTTCCCTGTCATAGTCCTCCAGTTTGTTTTTTTTGTGTAAATTCTCATAGTTTCTTCATTTCTAAGTCCCATAGTGTTCCCATTCCTACGTCCAATTACTTTTCCCAAATCCTAAATCCCATTAATTTTCCCCATTCCTAAATCCTGCGTTACTTTTTTGCATTCCTAAATCCCATTAATTTTCCTCATCCCCAAATCGCATTAACTCTCCCCATTCCCAAATCGCATTAATTATCCCCATTCCCAAATCGCATTAATTATCCCCATTCCCAAATCCCATTAATTCTCCCCATTCCCAAATCCCATTAATTCTCCCCATTCCCAAATTGCATTAATTATCCCCATTCCCAAATTGCATTAATTATCCCCATTCCCAAATTACATTAATTCTCCCCATTCCCAAATTGCATTAATTCTCCCCATTCCCAAATCCCATTAATTCTCCCCATTCCCAAATTACATTAATTCTCCCCATTCCCAAATTACATTAATTCTCCCCATTCCCAAATTGCATTAATTCTCCCCATTCCCGAATCCCAATAATTTCCCCATTCATAAATCCTGCATTACTTTTCCCCATTCCCTAATCCTAATAATTTCCCCATTCCTAAATCCTGCATTACTTTTCCCCATTCCCGAATCCCAATAATTTCCCCATTCCTAAATCCTGCATTACTTTTCCCCATTCCCGAATCCCAATAATTTCCCCATTCCTAAATCCTGCATTACTTTTCCCCATTCCCGAATCCCAATAATTTCCCCATTCCTAAATCCTGCATTACTTTTCCCCATTCCCGAATCCCAATAATTTCCCCATTCCTAAATCCTGCATTACTTTTCCCCATTCCCGAATCCCAATAATTTCCCCATTCCTAAATCCTGCATTACTTTTCCCCATTCCCAAATCCCATTATTTTCGCCTTATCTCGGAAATCCTCATCCTTAAACAGCTCCTATTTTTTATAATTCATCCTGTTAAAAAAATCGTTGTATCTGTAAATAAATCAAACGATTATTATACTACTTGGTTATTGTGGACTAAACATTTTATTCCTATATTTTTCTTAACAATAAATTGTGAATTACTACTGTGCAGGTGTAAAGTTTCGCACACTAGTGGGCTGTTTGTTTAATAGCCAGCCGTCTACGAGTATTAGATTTTGACGTTCGAACTAGCATTTTCTGTGTGTGTTTGCACTATTGCCATTATTCTATAATGCCGATACCTGTATAAAAAGCATCAACTGCATGGCTAGTTAGCTATAATTCTTAAGCAACCTCTGAAAAAAATAATTAGTAATTTTATCTTTTTATAGCCGCGTGCGTTTTCAATAACGCTTAACATATTGGCGCACTGATCTGAACTTGTTACTAAAATACACTATCTAATGAAAGCTAAGCTGCCACTGTGTCTGTCAGCGTATATGCGGTTTCGTGAAAGTCACTAAAAACTATTACGAACCTCTCTTGCTGCTTGTCAGTTGCTAGGGGCAGCCTCCAAGATCCTAAGTTTCTGGGCCATTAGCTAATCAGAATAATCAGAGAGGTTAAGTGATGCTAGATGGGTTCAGGGGTGCTATATGGGGTCAGAGGATGCTAGACGGGGTCAGGGGGTGCTAGATGGGGGTCAGGGGGTGCTAGATGGGGGTCAGGGGGTGCTAGATGGGGGTCAGGGGGTGCTAGGTGGGGTCAGGGGTGCTAAATGGGGGTCAGGGGGTTGCTGGTTAAGGTCAGGGGGTGCTGGTTGGGGTCAGGGGGTACTAGATGGGGTCAGGGGGTGCTGGTTGGGGTCAGGGGGTACTAGATGGGGTCAGGGGGTACTAGATGGGGTCAGGGGGTGCTGGTTGGGGTCAGGGGGTACTAGATGGGGTCAGGGGTGCTAAATGATGGTCAGGGGGTGCTAGATGGGGTCAGGGGTGCTAAATGGGGTCAGGATGTGCTAGATGGGGTCAGGGGTGCTAGGTGGGGTCAGGGGTGCTAGATGGGGTCAGGGGGTGCTAGATGGGTCAGGGGTGCTAAATGGGGGTCAGGGGGTTGCTGGTTAAGGTCAGGGGGTGCTAAATGGGGTCAGGGGTGCTAGATGGGGTCAGGGGGTGCTAGATGGGGTCAGGGGTGCTAAATGGGGGTCAGGGGGTGCTAGATGGGGTCAGGGGTGCTAGATGGGGTCAGGGGTGCTAAATGGGGGTCAGGGGGTGCTAGATGGGGTTAGGGGTGCTAGGTGGGGGTCAGGGGGTGCTTGATGGGTCAGGGGTGCTAGGTGGGGTCAGGGGGTGCTAGATGGGTCAGGGGTGCTAAATGGGCGTCAGGGGGTTGCTGGTTAAGGTCAGGGGGTGCTAAATGGGGTCAGGGGTGCTAGATGGGGTCAGGGGGTGCTAGATGGGGTCAGTGGTGCTAGATGGGGTCAGGGATGCTAGATGGGGTCAGGGGGTGCTAGATGGGGTCAGGGGTGCTAAATGGGGGTCAGGGGTGCTAGATGGGGTCAGGGGTGCTAAATGGGGGTCAGGGGTGCTAGATGGTGTTAGGGGTGCTAGGTGGGGGTCAGGGGGTGCTTGATGGGTCAGGGGTGCTAGGTGGGGTCAGGGGTGCTAGGTGGGGTCAGGGGTGCTAGATGGGGGTCAGTGGTGCTAGATTGGGTCAGGGGTGCTAGATGGGGTCAGGGGGTGCTAGATGGGGGTCAGTGGTGCTAGATTGGGTCAGGGGTGCTAGATGGGGTCAGGGGGTGCTAGATGGGTCAGGGGTGCTAAATGGGGGTCAGGGGGTTGCTGGTTAAGGTCAGGGGGTGCTAAATGGGGTCAGGGGTGCTAGATGGGGTCAGGGGTGCTAAATGGGGGTCAGGGGGTGCTAGATGGGGTTAGGGGTGCTAGGTGGGGGTCAGGGGGTGCTTGATGGGTCAGGGGTGCTAGGTGGGGTCAGGGGGCGCATAAGAATCCTGTTTACATGTGTAAGAACAAGCGAAAACGAGAAATTGGCTTAAGGCGTAGACCAACTCTTGGCTGCCCAGGGCGCCAAGGCATTCACTTATATATTATCATTGTACAGCGAGCAAATGTACATAAGAGCTAGTGAACGCGCGCACACGCAATCAACTAAGCAAACCATCTTACAATGCTCTCCTTCTTTCAAAAAAAAGTGTTCCACTCACTTTCTGCATTTTTCGTTGTGTTAAAAAAAGTTACGAGTATGAGTTCGACGAATTCTGATCGAATATTTGATCGAATTGGTGGCAGTTGCTATTTTAAAGCACCTGTCCCAGTTACAGAGTATTAAAATTCTTTCCAATTTACTCTCAACTGAAGATTCCAGTGCTCCATCAGGCGGAATATGGATGGATAGTAAAATGTCTCCATCAAAGCCTCTCTCAGCCTCTCGCTGTGCCTCATTCGCTATTGTGTAAAACTCCGTCCACTGCGCTGCGCACTCTTCGTGGAAACAATCTTGTTTGAGCTCTCTTAAAAACACAACCCTTTCCATTTCTTTCAACTGCCCAGCTAGCGGCTGGCTATTATGAACCCATTGAGCTATTTGGCTACACCCCCCGTTGCCTCTCGTCTAGTCAGTGTACACAGACTCGCGCGCTGTGCACTAGTAGTCTGGTTCGAACATTATTTGTAATGTAGTTTAAATCGGCGCAAGATAAGGCTGGGAATGGCGACAGGAGGGGGGGTTGCTGTGGCTGTCGCTAAGGCTTGTAGTTACCGTGTTGCTTTCTGTCTTACCTTCTCGTCTCGTCTCGCTTGCTAAAAGCTCGACCTGTTTGCCTCTCCACCCTCCTCTCCTTCGTAACCAAATCTGCGTCTCGTTCTGAGTAACCAAGGCACTTTTGTTGTTGGTAAGTCTCCGTTCTTAACTGTTTGCTTGTTATGATTTTTGAATCACATTAAAGAAAAAATATTTTATTAAACAAAAAATATACTTTTCCTTGCTATCTAATCTCTCTTTTCAAATCATATTTCTCCATCTCTATCTTTAGCTCTCTTCTCGCCCTCTCTACCCCCACTCTTCTCTTCTTTCCCTCACTCTCCCCCTCTCCCCTCCACTCTCTCCCTCCTCTCTCTCCCCTTTCTCCCGCTCCCTCTCCCATTTCTCCCTTTCCCTCCCCGTTTCTCACTCTCCCTCTCCCAGCTCCCTTTCCATCTCTCCTCTGTCCTCTCCTCTCTCCTCTGTCTCCCCTCTGTCTCCCCTCTCCTCTCTCCCCCTCTGTCATCTCTCACTCTCTCCCTCTCTCTCTTTCTTCCTCTCCTCTTTCTTCCTCTCCTCTTTCTTCCTCTCTTTCCCCTCTCCTTTCTCCTCTCGTTGCTTCCATTTCTAGTTGAAAAATTCAGTCATACTATCCTTCTCCATTTCTCTTCCATCTCGTATCTTAAAACTGTCTGTTGCCGTTGACAACAACTCTTAGCGTCCCGTTATCAGGTCAGAATGCAGCTTTCATAGATGGGGCTGGGCGCATGTTCCAGTCTCCACGCATTCCCGTCTCGCTCTCGCCCTGCACCCTAACATCTTCCCTTTCTTCCAGCCTGCTAAAAATCCCCCCTAGTCTATCTTCCCCGCTGAGCATTGGCGCAGCAATAGTAGTTTTATGAGGCCTTAGCTATGCCCATAGCTGTGTCTCCTAATATTTTTAAAACCGCTGTGCGTGACAGTGGGGGGGGGGGGGGGCGGAGGCTGCGGATCTCGCAGAGATGAAAATTGTTCTGAGACCTCTCTGTATAAGGGGGAGAAGCGTGGAGGGCGTCGCTGTTGCTATGACAACGCCGCGCGTACAATTGGTGATAAAGCCTTCCTTATAGTTTGCCTTCCACCCTTAAGCAGGGTCTGGTTAAATTTCCCCTCAAAGCTGTACAGTCGAAAAAGAAGCAAATAAAGAAGCCGAAAGCAGCAGGAACCAGTTTCTTTGAGCAGTGGAAGCTTGGAGACTGTTAGCAAATATAAAGATAATATTTAAAGCAAAGTAAAGTCAGGTACCTGACCCTTGACCGCTATATATGTCTCCGGGTGAGGGAGGTAAGTTCCAATGCAAAATATTTAATTATACAAAGTAGAAAACCCGCTATAATAAGCATAAGGCTCTTAGAAACTCTGTCATCAACGCTGCATCAACCCCAGCCCTAATCCTAGCCCCAAATACTCTTAGCAGCCAAGTTTGGAGATCTCATCATAAAACTTGGGGCTCGAAAAAACCGTTACGATTATAAAACTCTGAATTTAAACAAACTCTACCTTTCATTCACGTTTTGATACACAATACCAATCAGTCATAATTCCATAAAACCCTCATACTTTCATATTAGATTGGTCATAAACCTTTATGGTCTGATAAACCAAGGATTATAAAACACAGGAGTTGATAAACCATGGATTGTAAAACCTCAGGAGTTGATAAACCTTGGATTGTAAACCCTCTAGATTTGATAAACCGTGAATTATAAACCCTCAGGATTTGATAAACCATGGATTATAAACCCTTACTAGTTAATAAACCATGGATTATAAACCCTATGGTTTTGATCAACCATGGATTATAAACCCTCAGGATTAAATAAACCATGGATTATAAACCCTCAGGATTAGATAAACCATGGATTATAAACCCACAAGATTGATAACGCAAATATCATAGGCCTTCTTATTCTGATGGACCATGCTGGTTTCTTGACTCTTCCCTATGTCGAACCGCTCATTCAGGACCATCTCCAGCAGCCAAGGCGGCAGCAGCAGCAGCCAAAATGCCGGCCACTCAACGACAGCGTCGCTACGACCAAGTCATGGGCGATCGAGAGCCCGATGTCACCGACAAGAAATTTGTGCACGAGCTGAAAAATCGACTTGAGATTAAGTATTATGTGAGCACTGAGTTAGTCGTTTCTGTATTAGAGATAGAAATCTGACCTTACCTAAACCATAACACAAGATTTCAGAAGATTATTGGACACCAATCTATTTCCATCAACTTCAACTTTCCAGGAGAGCCAGCAGGCCAAAGAGAAACAGCTAGCTGAGTCTGAGAAGAAGCGAATGCGCAAGCTGGTTATGGAAGGCGTTGTGGAGAGCGAGGACAAGCGGCAGGAAAAATCCGAAGACAGTCAGCAAGACACCGACTGGAAAGAATTTTGGCCGCCGAATCCTAATAAATCAGTTAGTAAAATATACAGACACCGTCACGTTGAGGGGTTAAGAATGTACACTGAGAGTGTGCACTGGCCCTAGACAGACCAGCAGCCATTCTCTTATCGCCTTGGGGGAGGTGAAGAAATGTACATACTGGCTCTAGACAGACTAGCAGCCATCCTCTCGTCGCGTGAGGGGGGGGGGTTGCAAAGGTACATTCAAAGTGTACATATATAAGATGGACAAACTTCCACTTCACGCCGCGTATGAGAGGTTGGATAGAAGTAGCAATACTGTTAACTGATAGCCACACTCCAATAGTAAACAGACATCTCAGCTTTCAAAGCTTCTTAGTCAGCTGAACACACATTGAAACGGGACTTATTATTTACCAGACTATTCCTTCACTCTTCAGCTCGAAGAATACGAGGAGGAGAAGCGCAGGGCCGAGGAGAAACAGCAGAAAGAGGTTAGTAGCCGATATACCTATATTGCATACAGATTCAAAAAGTTTTCGATAATACGCAGAAATATCACCGTCATTTTGAGAAAACGTTTCAAGCGGTCGTCTAGTAAAAAGGCAATAAAAACTGATGCATTTCTAAAACTATGATTTTGTTTGCCAGCATTAGCTGGGGTAATTGAGGGTGTGTGGCGACCCCCAGTCCTTGGACTGAACAGCCGTACGCAGCCTTTAGATGCGCCGCGCAATAGCTGCGGCTGAGCTGTCGGTTGCACATCTGCCCATAAGGACAGGTGTAATCAATTAGTATGGGTATTATCAGGGTTTGTGAAATTTTAAGGCTTTGTAGAAGTTTAAGTTTGTGGAAGTTTGGGGTTTGTGGGAATGTGGGGTTTGTGGGAGTGTGGATTTTGTGAGAGTGTGGGGTTTGTGAGAGTGTGGGGTTTGTGAGAGTGTGGGGTTTGTGAGAGTGTGGGGTTTGTGAGAGTGTGGGGTTTGTGAGAGTGTGGGGTTTGTGAGAGTGTGGGGTTTGTGAGAGTGTGGGGTTTGTGAGAGTGGGGTTTGTGGGAGATTGGGTTTCGAGAGAGTGTGGGGTTTGTGAGAGTGTGGGGTTTGTGAGAGTGTGGGGTTTCGAGAGAGTGTGGGGTTTGTGAGAGTGTGGGGTTTGTGGGAGATTGGGGTTTGTGGGAGATTGGGGTTTGTGGGAGATTGGGGTTTGTGGGAGATTGGGGTTTGTGGGAGATTGGGGTTTGTTTAGCAATATTTAATTGTTTATCACTACTATTAGTAGGTTAAAATGCCAGGATAATTAAATAAGACTTAAAACATCCGAAACAACAACCTGCCCCAGGCTGCCGCAGGGGATGGTCGACGGGGTCAGCAAGAAGCCGACGTCGACGGCACCGCCGACGGCGACGACGTTGAAACCGGAGGCGCCGCTCCCAACGGCGAGGACGGTCAGGGCGGCGGAGGCGGCACATCCAGACGGGCAGAGCCGACCCCCCTGGGCAAGTACACCCGGCCTCAGTCGGCTCGCATCGCGGCCCTGCAGGACGAGGAGGATCTGGACCAGCTGTATCAGAAGGCCTCCGAGCTGGTTTACATCATGGCTCCCGTGCCCAAGGCCAAGGCCAAAGCCAAGCATTAGCGACTCGCTGCAGAATTTCTTCTTTTGGACTGTTTTAGAGGCGAAATCAACTTCATTTTTTGCTTTATATACTACTGAGAGTAAACTGATTGGCCATGGACTTTTAAACCAGTTTCTTTATTGTAAATGTCCATGACCAAAGGTTCCTGTGTCGAAACCGAATAAATTCAAGTATAAATTGGCTTAGCTGTTTATCTCGCTCTCCTTTGTTATTTCACCAATATGTTTACCGACTAACAAAATATCAAACTGAAGCCCTGTTCACCTGTTCTGTAAAAGAAGCAGAGTCTAGAGTGTATGGGTGCAAAAAATAAATTTATTGCAGTACAAATTTATACTATTATTAATTTCTATTTTCTGGCGCTTTTTAATCGAGATTTTTGTTTCCGCATTTTTTCTTTAAAGATGAGCTTCTAGTTTTATTCATTTGTGTTTGAAATAGGGTGTGCATGACGATTAGTTCACACCTCTGCTTTCAGTTTCATTCCTTATTGAGCAGTCATGCCCATATCTGCTCTGATCACTCTGATCACCCTGATCACTGGTCACTCCCATTACTCGTAACTCTCGTCTTTCTGATCACTCTGATCTCTCTCTGATCTCTCTGATCTCTCTGATCTCTCTCTGATCTCTCTGATCTCTCTGATCTCTCTCTGATCTCTCTGATCTCTCTGATCTCTCTGATCTCTCTGATCTCTCTCTGATCTCTCTGATCTCTCTGATCTCTCTGATCTCTCTGATCTCTCTCTGATCTCTCTGATCTCTCTCTGATCTCTCTGATCTCTCTGATCTCTCTGATCTCTCTGATCTCTCTCTGATCTCTCTGATCTCTCTGATCTCTCTCTGATCTCTCTGATCTCTCTGATCTCTCTGATCTCTCTGATCTCTCTGATCTCTCTGATCTCTCTGATCTCTCTGATCTCTCTGATCTCTCTGATCTCTCTAATCACTCTGATATCTCTAATCTCTCTGATCTCTCTAATCACTCTGATCTCTCTGATCTCTCTGATCTCTCTAATCTCTCTGATCTCTCTGATCTCTCTGATCACTCTGATCTCTCTCTGATCTCTCTGATCTCTCTGATCTCTCTAATCACTCTGATCTCTCTAATCTCTCTGATCTCTCTAATCACTCTGATCTCTCTGATCTCTCTGATCACTCTGATCTCTCTCTGATCTCTCTGATCTCTCTGATCTCTCTGATCTCTCTGATCTCTCTCTGATCTCTCTGATCTCTTTGATCTCTCTCTGATCTCTCTGATCTCTCTGATCTCTCTCTGATCTCTCTGATCTCTCTGATCTCTCTGATCTCTCTGATCTCTCTGATCTCTCTGATCTCTCTGATCTCTCTGATCTCTCTCTGATCTCTCTGATCTCTCTAATCACTCTGATCTCTCTAATCTCTCTGATCTCTCTAATCACTCTGATCTCTCTGATCTCTCTGATCTCTCTGATCTCTCTGATCTCTCTCTGATCTCTCTGATCTCTCTGATCTCTCTGATCTCTCTCTGATCTCTCTGATCTCTCTAATCTCTCTGATCTCTCTGATCTCTCTCTGATCTCTCTCTGATCTCTCTGATCTCTCTGATCTCTCTGATCTCTCTCTGATCTCTCTGATCTCTCTGATCTCTCTCTGATCTCTCTGATCTCTCTGATCTCTCTCTGATCTCTCTGATCTCTCTGATCTCTCTGATCTCTCTGATCTCTCTGATCTCTCTGATCTCTCTCTGATCTCTCTGATCTCTCTAATCACTCTGATCTCTCTAATCTCTCTGATCTCTCTAATCACTCTGATCTCTCTGATCTCTCTGATCACTCTGATCTCTCTGATCACTCTATCTCTTTCTAATCACTCTATCTCTTTCTAATCACTCTGATCTCTCTCTGATCTCTCTAATCTCTCTGATCTCTCTAATCTCTCTGATCTCTCTGATCTCTCTGATCTCTCTGATCTCTCTGATCTCTCTCTAATCACTCTGATCTCTCTGATCACTCTGATCTCTCTGATCACTCTATCTCTTTCTAATCACTCTATCTCTTTCTAATCACTCTGATCTCTCTCTGATCTCTCTAATCTCTCTGATCTCTCTAATCTCTCTGATCTCTCTGATCTCTCTGATCTCTCTGATCTTTCTGATCTCTCTGATCTCTCTGATCTCTCTGATCTCTCTGATCTCTCTCTAATCACTCTGATCTCTCTGATCTCTCTGATCTCTCTCTAATCACTCTGATCTCTCTGATCTCTCTGATCTCTCTTTGATCTCTCTGATCTCTCTAATCACTCTGATCTCTCTGATCACTCTATCTCTTTCTAATCACTCTGATCTCTCTCTGATCTCTCTGATCTCTCTAATCACTCTGATCTCTCTGATCACTCTATCTCTTTCTAATCACTCTATCTCTTTCTAATCACTCTGATCTCTCTCTGATCTCTCTAATCTCTCTGATCTCTCTAATCACTCTGATCTCTCTAATCTCTCTGATCTCTCTAATCACTCTGATCTCTCTAATCTCTCTGATCTCTCTAATGACTCTGATCTCTCTGATCTCTCTGATCACTCTAATCACTCTGATCTCTCTGATCTCTCTCTAATCACTTTGATCTCTCTGATCTCTCTGATCTCTCTGATCTCTCTGATCTCTCTAATCTCTCTGATCTCTCTAATCACTCTGATCTCTCTAATCACTCTGATCTCTCTCTCTCTCTCTAATCTCTCCCAGATCTCTCAATTGAAGATGATCATATATTATAATAATGCATTTTCAGAGACATGGGTTGACTCCACTTTTTATGCCTCTCCTAACTGCCGCTACTCGCATGAAAAATCGAATTCCCAAGGGTATTTCTTCGAAAAGCGTTTCGCTTGACTCGATCTCCCAGCTGGGTGACTGGGGGCGGCAATGTTTTATTGCTTTGCTCAGCAAAAGTCACCCGCCTCTCCTGGGAGAGAGGAATCTTGGATCGGAAAAAAGGTAGAAATTATATAGAATTTAGGAGCCATTTTTCAGAGAATTCCCTTGCTGAGGGGGTTAGTTAAGCCAGTGCTAACTGTAAGCTTCGGCAGACAACAAGCCAAGCCACTTAGGCAACCGCAAGCGAGTTCTAACAAACAGACCCCTAATTGGAGTTAACTGCCTGCCTGCAACCGCCGCACCGCGTTTTGGCCCTTCTGTCAGCCTTGCTGTCGAATTATGGGCCAACTAGAAAATGGGTGTTAATTTGTTTAACTAACTGGACCCCCCACTCCACTTCCCCCTCGGCTTCCTTATTTCTCGTCGCTGGGGGGGACGCTGAGGGTTAGGAGTATAGGGAATAGATATCATGATTAGCTGAAATGGCATTTTCCCTGGCAACAGGGGGCTAGTGGGGTGTATCAGTTTCTGGTTATTGCCCATCTATACCCACACAAGAAATTAACCAAACATGACTACCGAGGCACGAGCCCCCCCCCCCCCCCCACGGCCCTAAGCCTACAAGCTGTAAAAACGAAGACTTTACTGCAAACGAAAGTCAAGCTGAAAAACCCCAGGCCCATAATGTGCTTTCCCCTGCAAGTTCCTATACCGCCAGATGGCTCCAAAAACCTAGCAATCCGGTTTGGAAACCTGTCCGCCTCCTCGGTTTCCCATCCAAGATGCACCGCGTTTTACCAGATTACCAGATGCGTTTTACCATTTTAGCGCCGCGGGCACTCATTTTAGCGCTGCAGGCACTCATTTTGGCGCTGCAGGCACTCATTTTAGCGCCGCATGCACTCATTTTGGTGTCGCAGGCACTCATTTTAGCACCGCAGGCACTCATTTTAGCGCCGCATGCACTCATTTTGGCGCCGCAGGCACTCATTTTAGCACCGCAGGCACTCATTTTGGCGCCGCAAACCCTACTTATTACACTCAAAACTCGAATTAGGAAAAGTTTCTCTCTAACTACCCCGTTCAATCCAGATATTGTATCTAGAACGCCACGGTCGAGCTGAACACACAGAGATCAGTATCAGGCCCATGCAGTCAAAGCTTGGCGAATCTCCCTAAAAACTCTGCCGCTATTGAATTGGCTAATGAGGCTGCCCCAACCCCCCAGCACCTGCACCCCAGCGATAATCTCCCACTAATTTTCTGACAATCTTTCTTTCATACTTCTTCTTCATTCTTTCATACTGACGGGAGGAATCTAATTAAAGCAACAGTCGGGCCAACGCCAAGCGGCATTAACCCTATAGGATGAGGATAGATGACAGCTACTACTGATAGCTAATATATAAATTTCCTTACGGGTTACTGGGGTCTGCCGGTCAGTGTAGAATTGTGCAGTTTTGTTTTAGTGCTGGCTTTCTTTTGCCTTGGAGTTGCCAGGCCCGCGGAGGACCTTTGCAAAAATAATAATTGGACTAAACTGAAAAAGATGCATTGAGGGTTTAACACGATTAGTGACTTCCGAATAAGCTTTAGAAACAGCTTCAAAAACAGTTTCAAAACAGCTTTAAAAGAATTTCAAAACATCCTCAAAACTGCTTCAAAAAATCTTCAAAACAACTTTAAAAACAGCTTCAAAACTGCTTCAAAATTTAGCGCGTCTAATTATATTTAAAAATTTCTAAAAAATGATTTGGACGAGAGAAATTTTGACAGCAGGTTGAGCGTTCTAGCCAAGGAGATCTTTAAACCAGAATCTGGAGCGGCCAGCTCCTCCAAAGAATCTTCATTATGAGGAGAGCTTCGCCTTATCTAAAAGCTAAGAGGATTTCGGCAGAAGTCTTAAATAAATGAACAAAATAAAAAAAACGGTGCAGCTAAGAAAGCACC
Organism: Macrostomum lignano; assembly: GCA_002269645.1. Lineage (NCBI taxonomy): Eukaryota > Metazoa > Platyhelminthes > Macrostomidae > Macrostomum > Macrostomum lignano. The sequence goes on along the minus strand of NIVC01000163.1, from coordinate 228,358 downwards.
AAGGGGCGCCATGAGCACCAAAGGGGCGCCATGAGCAGCAATGGGCGCCATGAGCACCAATGGGCGCCATGAGCACCAATGGGCGCCATGAGCACCAAAGGGTGCCATGAGCAGCAATGGGGTGCCATGAGCACCAATGGGCGCCATGAGCACCAAAGGGGCGCCATGAGCAGCAATGGGGTGCCATGAGCAGCAATTGGCGCCATGAGCAGCAATGGGCGCCATGAGCACCAATGGGCGCACCATGAGCAGCAATGGGCGCCATGAGCACCAAAGGGGCGCCATGAGCAGCAAGGGGACCAACAACCCCTAAAGAGTTGGCACACCAAATTCTAGTTCGAAGTGTCCCTGGCTATCCCCCCCCCCCTAATGAGGGGTTGAATAGCGGGGAGGGGAGCGAGTTCACAGATTGAATCGGATTGGCTGCCCGAATGGGGAATCGGGGCCGCAGACTCCCATCCCCAACCTCTCCCACTGGGATTCCTGCCGCACCAGTAGAACTGGGCTTAGCTTACTTATATACTCCGGACAAGTCTGAATAGTCACCAACGAAAACAAACAAACCCTTAAAAAATATCCACACAAAGAGATCTTAGATCTTAGTATCTTAGAAAATACCAAAAACATGTCCCAACTGGCAGCAAGCTCGGGGACTACTAAATCCAATGGATTTCGAATCGATCAATTGCTTGGCAACAGCAAAAATAACAACAATATTAATGAGGACGATGTCGAGTCAGCGCAGTTGCCTGTACAGCAGCACCTGCCGTTGCACAATCACCACCAGCTGTTCTACAATCCTTGCTCCGCGGCTGTGGCGCCCCTGATGCCATCTGGAGATCTTGGAGCTGCTAATCTGTTTATCTGGAGTCTGCTCAGGCAGCAGCAGCAGCAGCCTTCAGGTCAAGCGACACCGCAGCAGCAGCTGCAGCAGCAGCCACCACCGCCGCCTCCGCCACCGCCTCCGCAGTCGCAGCAACAGCAGCCCAGTCTGTCTGGCTTGCAGGCCCAGTGGCTGGAGGCTCTGCGCAAGGAACGCCTGCTGTGTAAGAGAGTCCTCGTATTATTAAATCATTCTCTAACTTCATTTCGTGTCATATGCCTAATTTATGCAGTTATGCGTGCAATTTGCTGTTGATGTTGTCGATTATGTTGTCGTTGGTGATGTTGCTGCTACTATTGATAGTGTTGTTGCTGTTGTCGATAATGTTGTTGCTGTTACTGATGATGTTGTTGCTGCTGATTTGATGTTTTCGCGACTAAATTTTCCCGAAAAAAATCAATAAAAATCATTTCAGATCCCAGACGAATCGGTCATCCCTATCAAAATCGGTCACCGCCAAAGCGAAAGAAGCCTCGTACATCGTTCTCCAGATTTCAGGTAACCCCATTGTAGACATCGCTCTCTTATCTCTCCCCGTGGGGGGGGGGCAAAATTACTAGTCCTATATACTAAAATATAAACCAATGTACATGCGAATACCCTAATTGCAGGTGATGGAGCTTGAAAAGCGATTTCATCAGCAAAAATATTTGGCTTCGTCTGAACGGGCCACTCTGGCCAAAGGCCTCAAAATGACTGACGCGCAAGTGAAAACTTGGTTTCAAAATCGCCGGACTAAATGGCGGTGAGTTGAATCTTTCTCGACGGAAATCTGGATAATAAAATATTGTACAAGGGGAACGCATCTCCCCCTCCCTCTCACCGCTCTCCCTCTCACCGCTCTCCCCCTCCCTCTCACCGCTCTCCCTCTCCCTCTCACCGCTCTCTCTCTCCCTCTCACCGCTCTCCCTCTCCCTCTCACCGCTCTCCCTCTCACCGCTCTCCCTCTCCCTCTCACCGCTCTCTCCCTCCCTCTCACCGCTCTCCCTCTCCCTCCCACCGCTCTCTCTCTCCCTCTCACCGCTCTCCCTCTCCCTCTCACCGCTCTCCCTCTCCCTCTCACCGCTCTCTCTCTCCCTCTCACCGCTCTCCCTCTCCCTCTCACCGCTCTCCCTCTCACCGCTCTCCCTCTCCCTCTCAACGCTCTCTCCCTCCCTCTCACCGCTCTCCCTCTCACCGCTCTCCCTCTCACCGCTCTCCCTCTCCCTCTCACCGCTCTCTCTCTCCCTCTCACCGCTCTCCCTCTCCCTCTCACCGCTCTCTCTCTCCCTCTCACCGCTCTCCCTCTCCCTCTCACCGCTCTCCCTCTCCCTCCCACCGCTCTCCCTCTCCCTCTCACCGCTCTCCCTCTCCCTCCCACCGCTCTCCCTCTCCCTCTCACCGCTCTCCCTCTCACCGCTCTCCCTCTCACCGCTCTCCCTCTCACCGCTCTCCCTCTCCCTCTCAACGCTCTCTCCCTCCCTCTCACCGCTCTCCCTCTCCCTCCCACCGCTCTCTCTCTCCCTCTCACCGCTCTCCCTCTCCCTCTCACCGCTCTCCCTCTCCCTCTCACCGCTCTCTCTCTCCCTCTCACCGCTCTCCCTCTCCCTCTCACCGCTCTCCCTCTCACCACTCTCCCTCTCCCTCTCACGGCTCTCCCTCTCCCTCACCGTCCGGCCACAGACGGCAGACCACTGAGGAGCGCGAGGCAGAACGTCAGGCTGCCAGCCGCTACTTGATGGGCATCCAAGCCGCCGCCGCGGCCGCCGCTGCCGCCTCCGTCAATCCGCAGCAGCAGCAGCCGCCGCCGCCGCCGCCAATGCCGACAAGTTGGTCGGAAGTTGTCGACGGAAGTCTGCAAGACGATGACAGCGCTGGCGAGGATGGGGAAAACGCCCATGACGGCTGCGGCTTTGATGAGGAATGAACTGTCTTTGAGCAAGCGGAATTTAAATTTTGAGTGTTCTTAGTTATGTACAACTTCGCATAAAATTTGTACGCTTCTAAAATTGTACTAAATGGCACCAAAAATGCTCCTATATCTACTATTAAGGCTTCAATTATTTTGTATATTGATTACTGGGTCAGATTTAACTCTGTTCAGCATAGTTCATTTTAGTCGATAACATTAATACATGTATATTCAAGTGTGTTTATTGAAAAAATATGTTTTCTGAACATTCTCTCAACACACAGACAGAAAACACAGACAGAACACACAGAAGCAGACAGAAACAGACAGAAACAGACAGAAACAGACAGAAAACACACAGAAGCAGACAGTAACAGACAGAAACAGACAGAAACAGACAGAAAACAGACAGTAACAGACAGAAACAGACAGAAACAGACAGAAACAGACAGAAACAGACAGAAACAGACAGAAAACAGACAGTAACAGATAGAAACAGACAGAAACAGACAGAAACAGACAGAAACAGACAGAAACAGACAGAAACAGACAGAAAACAGACAGTAACAGACAGAAAACAGACAGTAACAGATAGAAACAGACAGAAACAGACAGAAACAGATAGAAACAGACAGAAAACAGACAGTAACAGATAGAAACAGACAGAAGCAGACAGAAACAGATAGAAACAGACAGAAACAGACAGAAACAGACAGAAACAGACAGTAACAGATAGAAACAGACAGAAACAGACAGAAACAGATAGAAACAGACAGAAACAGACAGAAACAGATAGAAACAGACAGAAAACAGACAGTAACAGAGAGAAACAGATAGAAACAGACAGAAACAGACAGAAACAGACAGAAACAGATAGAAACAGACAGAAAACAGACAGTAACAGATAGAAACAGACAGAAACAGACAGAAACAGACAGAAACAGACAGAAAACAGACAGAAACAGACAGAAACAGACAGTAACAGATAGAAACAGACAGAAACAGACAGAAACAGATAGAAACAGACAGAAACAGACAGAAACAGACAGAAACAGATAGAAACAGACAGAAACAGACAGAAACAGACAGTAACAGATAGAAACAGACAGAAACAGACAGAAACAGATAGAAACAGACAGAAACAGACAGAAACAGACAGAAACAGATAGAAACAGACAGAAACAGACAGAAACAGACAGAAACAGATAGAAACAGACAGAAAACAGACAGTAACAGATAGAAACAGACAGAAACAGACAGAAACAGATAGAAACAGACAGAAAACAGACAGTAACAGACAGAAACAGATAGAAACAGACAGAAAACAGACAGTAACAGAGAGAAACAGACAGTAACAGACAGAAACAGACAGAAAACATACAGTAACAGATAGAAACAGACAGAAAACAGACAGTAACAGAGAGAAACAGACAGTAACAGACAGAAACAGACAGAAAACATACAGTAACAGATAGAAACAGACAGAAAACAGACAGTAACAGATAGAAACAGACAGAAAACAGACAGTAACAGATAGAAACAGACAGAAAACAGACAGTAACAGAGAGAAACAGACAGAAACAGACAGAAAACAGACAGAAAACACAAGAAAACATTAAAGAAATGATCAAAGATAATGAGATGAAGTTCAAGAGAAAAGCAGACGTGCAGTCCATAATCCAGCATCAATCGAATTGTCATTCAATGATGGATTACCAAAAGCAATTTAATAGCTCTCGAAGCATCTTTTACAGAACAGATAGAATTTGACGTGGCGGGCAAGCGGCAGCTTATGGGTGAGAAATTAACTCTCCATTGAATTTGAGTGAATTGAACGATCTGAGGCCTGGGCCCGCATCAACATTAAGATGGAGGCGGAGAGCTTGGGGAGATTAACTGAATGACCGCCCTAGGGTTGGGGGCTATAAGCCATTGGCCAGGGACCCCTCGGAGATCTCCTTCGCGGACTGGAAGCCCCCACTGGAGGGATAAAGTAGTTTATGCAAAAAATACACCTTCTGACACCTCGATTTTGTTCCTGACATCTGAATTCCATTCCTGACACTTGGATTTTGTTCCTGACACCTCGATTCCGCCCCTGACATCTCGATTCCGCCCCTGACACCTCGATTCCGCCCCTGACACCTCGATTCTATTCCTGACGTCTCTATCCTTTCTTGACACCTCGATTCCGCCCCTGACACCTCGATTCCGCCCCTGACACCTCGATTCCGCCCCTGACACCTCGATTCCGCCCCTGACACCTCGATTCCGCCCCTGACACCTCGATTCCGCCCCTGACACCTCGAGTCCGCCCCTGACACCTCGATTCCGCCCCTGACATCTCTATCCTATCTTGACACCTCGATTCCGCCCCTGACAGCTCGATTTTATTCCTGACATCTCTATCCTATCTTGACACCTCGATTCCGCCCCTGACACCTCGATTCCGCCCCTGACACCTCGATTCCGCCCCTGACACCTCTATTCCGCCCCTGACATCTCTATCCTATCTTGACACCTCGATTCCGCCCCTGACACCTCGATTTTATTCCTGACATCTCTATCCTATCTTGACACCTCGATTCCGCCCCTGACACCTCGATTCCGCCCCTGACACCTCGATTCCGCCCCTGACACCTCGAGTCCGCCCCTGACACCTCGATTCCGCCCCTGACATCTCTATCCTATCTTGACACCTCGATTCCGCCCCTGACACCTCGATTCCGCCCCTGACACCTCGATTCCGCCCCTGACACCTCGATTCCGCCCCTGACACCTCGATTCCGCCCCTGACACCTCGATTCCGCCCCTGACACCTCGATTCCGCCCCTGACACCTCGATTCCGCCCCTGACACCTCGATTCCGCCCCTGACACCTCGATTCCGCCCCTGACACCTCGATTCCGCCCCTGACACCTCGATTCCGCCCCTGACACCTCGATTCCGCCCCTGACACCTGGATTCCGCCCCTGACACCTCGATTCCGCCCCTGACACCTCGATTCCGCCCCTGACATCTCTATCCTATCTTGACACCTCAACACCGCATGTCAAAAACACTTGGACACTTTCCAGAACCTCTATTGGTAACTTTATTACATTTCATCAAAAAGGTTCTGCCAAAATTTCATTCGGAACGGAGCCCCTTTTCAATTTACAAATTTAGGACATTTTCCCGCCCAGTCCAATGCTCCAGTTCCAAGGGTCCTTGGCCATGACCGTGGGGTAGAAGAGAATAATCAGTGTTAAGAAGATGAGCGGTATATTATAGTAACAGGGTGCAGGGCCGCCCCCCCCCCAAAACCCTCTTTCCAATAATGAAATTATAAAACCGTTTCTTCAGCCAAGCGCCGCCAGCCATTTCGATGTAATCTCGAATGACACGTTAAAAATGAAAATTGCCGGCCACAGAGAGATAAACTGGTTAGCATTGATCGGGGGCGGGGGGAACCAGGCTGATGGGGACGGGGATGCTGGGACGCAGCGGAGGGAGCCGCCATGTGAAACAGCATTTAGTTAAAAAGTCATTTCTCGCCTCTCATCTCACGGGCCATCCAGCGTTGGCAACACAGGCTGAGCTGATAATGGCCTTTTAAAGCGATTTTTTCTTTGCAAAATTTATTTAATACTTCATCAACACGCGTTGCCAAGGGGCTATTAAGGATTCTGGATGATTGCGCGAAGAGGATATTCAATTAGGCTGGGTTATGGCCGCCACAGCTCCGCGGATGAGCTGAGTGCCCCGGCTCCAGCTGTTTCTATTAGGGTTGGTTCTGACAACTTGCATCCTTGATTCTTGACAGTTAGTTCAGCTGCGATGTGTTATGCAAGCTGGAGACTGAGCTTGGTTTGTTTTTGAAACTAAAAGTGTCGCTTGATCTTGCTCCATTGCCGGCATTAATATTCAAGCTTTTATACACGTCATCGCCTTCCGTCACACCTCATCAGCCTCCCTGACTCCTCATCAGCCTCCCTGATTCCTCATCAGCCTCCCTGATTCCTCATCAGCCACCCTGATTCCTCATCAGTCTCCCTGACTCCTCATCAGCCTCCCTGATTCCTCATCAGCCTCCCTGATTCCTTATCAGCCTCCCTGATTCCTCATCAGTATCCCGATTCCTCTTCAGCCTCCCTGACTCCTCATCAGCCTCCCTGATTCCTCATCAGCCTCCCTGACTCCTCATCAGCCTCCCTGATTCCTCATCAGCTTCCCTGATTCCTCATCAGCCTCCCTGATTCCTCATCAGTATCCCCGATTCCTCATCAGCCTCCCTGATTCCTCATCAGCCTCCCTGATTCCTCAGCATTACCCACCATCACACTCCATTGACGTTTCCTGCTATTTATCATTTTCAAAATCCCACGCTACTATGAATACTATAAGAGATCTTGATTTTTATTTTTTTTCAAAAACAGTTCCTACGAGTAACTACAGAATATACACAAATAGTAAAGTTTCTAAGTTTATCGGTAATATTGTTTATGACAAGTAACTTTTAATAAGGTAAGTCTCAATTATTGATTATAAGCAAAAAAGAAAGATAACTCTGTAATTGAAAGTAAAGATTGATCAAATTAATAAAAAATACACATTATGATATATTTTTAAAGAGTTGCCGGCGTGAATAATTACCCAACAAGAATAAACTAATCTTCTATGATGCAAGTGTTTTAACAGCTATTGGGAATACATAAGTACAAAGAACAAGACTAGTAAATATTGAGGTTCATCTACTTCGAAATGAAAACAACATTAATTAGTATACCCTTTTGCGATCTAGTCTGTCAAAGCTGCAATCAATTTTGCCCGCGGAAAAATATCACTTATAATTTTGCTGTCCATGCCAAGTCTGCTCAGTCAGGACCAGAGTTTCAGCCACAGACAACTCTTTGAAAACTGCAATCAATTTTGCCAAAACTGCGACCTTAGTTTGCCCATAGCAAGCCAAGAAGAATTTTTATTGAGAATCAATTCGGAAGTGTGACGAAATAAACTGTAACAGTGAACAATAAACAGCGAGTTTATAATGGCAGACGTAGGCACAAATGCTCATCAATCATAGCATTGTTAAGGGACCTCCGCTTGGCACCTCCGCGAGGCAGAGGCTCTATACGACCGGTTGCGTTGAATTATCCAACTATGTAAGTCACGGTTCTTCGTGAGATGCCCAACAGCCTACCGAAATCTTGCCAGTCCTCTCCATCCTGATATGCTTGAATCAATCGCTGCCGGTCCTTCGCTGAAATCCTGTTATAAGGTCCACGCTGGGCCATTCTTTGATCTTGCTATGTACGTCTGTGGTGTTTTCTTTGCTATGAGCAAACTAAGGTCGCAGTTTTGGCAAAATTGATTGCAGTTTTGGCAAACTAGATCACAAAAAGGTATATTAAAGTCTGCATAGACAGTTGCAGTACAAGCATCATGCTTCAGCCGTGGATTTTCTTACAAATGAATGATTCCTGCACGGTCACAAGTGCACGCGATGTCCTTCACGCACGAGTGGTCATAGACATATTTAAGCAAGAAAAACCAACTATCAGATTTTTTCTCACTGAAATCGTCTATGGCAAAACCCTGGTCAGAGCTATGCGTTCTCTATTAGAGAATACTAAATATAGTACACCAGCGACAAGACAAATATGACATTTCTTACAGGCTTCAGTCTCATTTCTAAGAAAATCCTTCTACTGCAACTGTCAATTACAGCTGTAGACACAACGATTGATAAAAATACAAAAGTTGCAACTTCTTCTAATAAACAAATATATACGAGACACTAAAATTACTTCAACTAGCTACTGTTTCTTATCGGGAAAACGACGAAAATACGACAACATGCAAACTACTCTACTTTAAGTACCGATAAGCAGACCTGATATATTCCAGGTCGTACAGTGCTCGCCATGTGAGGGATCGCAGCTCCTATCTTGTATATCTACGGCAGCTAACATAGCAGCTTAAAGCGACTGCTTAATTATAGTAATGTTAATTCGGGCGGTGGGCACCCGGGTGCAATGTCTTCGTCGACATTGTGACACACCAGCGCTGAGGCAATTCTGCCCCACTCCGCGGACTCTTGAGCACATACAGCACACACACATAGTATCTAACCGCGGTCAATTCAGCTTAACTCGAAGCACTCCCCCTTCAATACTGCACTCTTCAAGCCTTCAAAACGCAGATAAACGCTATGAATGAATGTATGTGAAGCTAATCGGTGTAAAGTGTGCAAAAACGACACCAATATTGTTTCAAACAGATGCCCAGTGAAGCCAGTTCATTCAAACTTCCACAATAAACTCGGGATTTACGTAGGAGAAGCCGGAGAACTCAGTCTGGTCCAGGTTCATGATGAACAGTTTGTCAGTTGGCGTCAGTTTGGCCGCTTCGTCTGTGAACTGACGATCGAAATTGCTCACGTCTTTGTCCGAGGTCTGCAATTATTTCCAACAACCTCAATTTTTTGTAAGAATTGTAAAAAACAGCATTGAAAACAAATGTTAACGCAGTATTCTAAGCGCTACTCACAATAGTCGGTAGGTAAGGTGGCTGAACTTCCCGATTTTCCACTCGGTTCCAATCGATTCGACGAAAGAATACGTGCTCGCGAATCTCGCGCTCGCCGTCCGGCGTGCAGCCGAGGCGCTTTTTCGGGTCGCGAGTGAGAAGCTGCGGGAGGGAGGAGGGAGTTTTATTGGGGGGCACTTTATCGGCTGGGTTAAGTGAATTGAGGCGGGTGCGTTCCTATTGGTCCAGCTGAGCCAAGCGGAGTGAGGTGGGTAGGTGTGGCGTGTTCTTATTGGTCCAGCTGGTCCAAGCGGAGTGAGGTGGGTAGGTGTGGCGTGTTCTTGTTGGTCCAGCTGGTCCAAGCGGAGTGACGTGGGTAGTGTGTTGCGTGTTCTTATTGATCCAGCTGAGCCAAGCGGAGTGAGGTGGGTAGGTGTGGCGTGTTCTTATTGATCCAGCTGAGCCAAGCGGAGTGAGGTGGGTAGGTGTGGCGTGTTCTTGTTGGTCCAGCTGGTCCAAGCGGAGTGAGGTGGGTAGTGTGTTGCGTGTTCTTATTGATCCAGCTGAGCCAAGCGGAGTGAGGTGGGTAGGTGTGGCGTGTTCTTATTGGTCCAGCTGAGCCAAGCGGAGTAAGGTGGGTAGGTGCGGCGTGTTCTTGTTGATCCATTCAGGGCAATGGAAGTGAAGTTGGGTGACGAGAGAGCAGAGAAATACTCCCACTGCCAAACTCACTCCACGGATCAAGCTGACAGCTTCTTTGCTCATAATCTTCGGATAAGAGACGGTCTGGTCCGTGATGGAGGCAAATAGTTCTTCTTCGTCTTCTCCATCGAAGGGAGGCTGGCCGGCCAGCATCTCGTAGATGAGGACTCCAAAGGCCCACCAGTCCACAGATTTGCCATAGGGTTGGTGGTTGATGATCTGCAAATGCACAATCGGAGGAATGCATCGGAGGAAGAGCAACTCTGAGTTGAGTTATAAATATCCCACCACCACGTTACAAGCTGAGGCAAGCTGAATTTATTTGTCTCACCTCGGGGGCAATGTAATCCGGAGTACCGCAGAAGGTACGAGTTGTGGAGCCCTCAAACACGTTCTCTTTGCACATGCCAAAGTCGGCTATCTTGATGTGACCTTCGTTGTCTAACAGAACGTTGTCCAACTTCAAGTCTCTGAGTTGTTGGAATGAGTTTAGGGTATATTGTCATGATTTTTTATCATCAAAAGTTGATATTGGTCCCATCTACACTGTAAAATTGATCCCATCCAAGATTGACCCCATACAAGATTGATCCCATACAAGATTGATCCCATCCATCCAAGGTTGATCCCATCCAAGATTGATCCCATCCAAGATTGATCCCATCCAAGATTGATCCCATCCATCCAAGGTTGATCCCATCCAAGATTGATCCCATCTAAGATTGATCCCATCCTTAATTGATTCCATACAAGATTAGTCCCATCCAAGATTGATCCCATCCAAGATTGATCCCATCCATCCAAGGTTGATCCCATCCAAGATTGATCCCATCCAAGATTGATCCCATCTAAGATTGATCCCATCCAAGATT
>NIVC01000163.1:60000-212500 GCA_002269645.1 Macrostomum lignano | reverse complement strand
TACCAGACAACCAGAAGTGGGTAGTAAACCTACCAGACAACCAGAAGTGGGTAGTAAACCTACCAGACAACCAGAAGTGGGTAGAAAACCTACCAGACAACCAGAAGTGGGTAGTAAACCTACCAGACAACCAGAAGTGGGTAGAAAACCTACCAGACAACCAGAAGTGGGTAGTAAACCTACCAGACAACCAGAAGTGGGTAGTAAACCTACCAGACAACCAGAAGTGGGTATTAAACCTACCAGACAACCAGAAGTGGGTAGTAAACCTACCAGACAACCAGAAGTGGGTAGAAAACCTACCAGACAACCAGAAGTGGGTAGAAAACCTACCAGACAACCAGAAGTGGGTAGAAAACCTACCAGACAACCAGAAGTGGGTAGTAAACCTACCAGACAACCAGAAGTGGGTAGTAAACCTACCAGACAACCAGAAGTGGGTAGTAAACCTACCAGACAACCAGAAGTGGGTAGTAAACCTACCAGACAACCAGAAGTGGGTAGTAAACCTACCAGAGAACCGGAAGTGGGTAGAAAACCTACGGGAGAACCGGAAGTGGGTGGAAATCTACCAGAGAACCGGAAGTCTCGCATCTCGTGTACCCACCTGGAACTTATTCTTCAGCTCCTGCACGTCAGCGGCAGTCTCATCCGTACATGGAATGTTGTAGAACTCGCCCTCCTCCTGATTGAGCAGCTTAAACCAGCCATTAACAGTTGTGGCTTTAACAAGCTCCCCAACGCCGAAGCTCAAAGCGCCCATGAAATCATTGCGCGAAGTTCGATCCCAGTCCCACACCTCCAGGGAGAGCCGCTTGCCCTGGTCTTCTTTGCGCAGGTCGCTGCGGGAGTTTGGCAGCGTTTGTATTCAATGCCAAAGATATTCTGTTTATCTTTGTGTGATCTGCCTCTCTATCTCTGTGTGTGATCTGCCTCTCTATCTCTGTGTGTGATCTGCTTCTCTAATCTCTGTGTGATCTGCCTCTCTATCTCTGTGTGTGATCTGCCTCTCTATCTCTGTGTGATCTGCTTCTCTATCTCTCTAATCTCTGTGTGTGATCTGCCTCTCTATCTCTCTAATCTCTGTGTGATCTGCCTCTCTATCTCTCTAATCTCTGTGTGATCTGCCTCTCTATCTCTATAATCTCTGTGTGATCTGCCTCTATATCTCTGTGTGTGATCTGCCTCTCTATCCCTCTAATCTCTGTGTGATCTGCTTCTCTATCTCTGTGTGTGATCTGCCTCTCTATCTCTGTATGTGATCTGCCTCTCTATCTCTCTAATCTCTGTGTGATCTGCTTCTCTATCTCTCTAATCTCTGTGTGATCTGCTTCTCTATCTCTCTAATCTCTGTGTGATCTGCTTCTCTATCTCTATGTGTTATCTGCCTCTCTAATCTCTGTGTGATCTGCTTCTCTATCTCTCTAATCTCTGTGTGATCTGCTTCTCTATCTCTGTGTGTGATCTGCCTCTCTATCTCTGTGTGATCTGCCTCTCTATCTGTGAAATCTCCATACTTCATAACTAGCTAGGAACTCCCCCTAGAAGAACACTTACAATAGAAACTTCTCATTCCAATTAGGGTTGAGAGTCGCCTTGACCACTTTGGTCTTCTGCTTGGCATTCACATCGCCGGGGGACAACTTCAGCTTCACGTAGGGGTCGGCGAGGCCATTTGGATCCATGGGGACCAGGTTCTTGCCTTCCATGACTGTGAAATCAAAAAGTGAAACAAAATGAATCAATTATTAACAATCAACCTAAACTCAACACAAGCAACTAAAATCCGATGCTTACCTTCAACTTGCAACTTTTTTCCTTGACACCGGATGCTCAGATTGATTCGGCCGCGACGCTCGGTGTGGTCCACGCCGCACAGTTTTGGAACATTGTTCTGGCATCGCTTGTGCACGTTTATGTCGCAACCTGCGGATTGGGTTGCGGTTGGTTCCCTAGTGCCAGATGGAGTTGGTTCCCTAGTGTCAGATGGAGTTGGTTCCCTAGTGTCAGATGGAATTGGTTGTCGAGTGTCAGATGGAATTGGTTGTCGAGTGTCAGATGGAATTGGATCCCTAGTGCCAGATGGAATTGGATCCCTAGTGTCAGATGGAATTGGTTGTCGAGTGTCAGATGGAATTGGATCCCTAGTGTCAGATGGAATTGGTTGTCGAGTGTCAGATGGAATTGGATCCCGAGTGTCTGATGGAATTGGATCCCTAGTGGCAGATGGAATTGGTTGTCGAGTGTCAGATGGAATTGGATCCCTAGTGTCAGATGGAATTGGATCCCTAGTGTCAGATGGAATTGGATCCCGAGTGCCAGATGGAATTGGATCCCTAGTGTCAGATGGAATTGGATCCCTAGTGCCAGATGGAATTGGATCCCTAGTGTCAGATGGAATTGGTTGTCGAGTGTCAGATGGAATTGGATCCCTAGTGTCAGATGGAATTGGTTGTCGAGTGTCAGATGGAATTGGATCCCTAGTGTCAGATGGAATTGGATCCCGAGTGCCAGATGGAATTGGATCCCTAGTGGCAGATGGAATTGGTTGTCGAGTGTCAGATGGAATTGGATCCCTAGTGTCAGATGGAATTGGTTGTCGAGTGTCAGATGGAGTTGGATCCCGAGTGTCAGATGGAATTGGATCCCTAGTGTCAGATGGAATTGGTTGTCGAGTGTCAGATGGAATTGGATCCCTAGTGTCAGATGGAATTGGTTGTCGAGTGTCAGATGGAATTGGTTGTCGAGTGTCAGATGGAATTGGATCCCTAGTGTCAGATGGAATTGGTTGTCGAGTGTCAGATGGAGTTGGTTCCCTAGTGTCAGATGGAATTGGTTCCCTAGTGTCAGATGGAATTGGTTCCCTAGTGCCAGATGGAATTGGTTGTCGAGTGTCAGATGGAATTGGTTGTCGAGTGTCAGATGGAATTGGATCCCTAGTGTCAGATGGAGTTGGTTCCCTAGTGCCAGATGGAATTGGATCCCTAGTGTCAGATGGAATTGGATCCCGAGTGTCAGATGGAATTGGATCCCTAGTGTCAGATGGAGTTGGTTCCCTAGTGTCAGATGGAATTGGTTCCCTAGTGTCAGATGGAATTGGATCCCTAGTGTCAGATGGAATTGGATCCCGAGTGTCAGATGGAATTGGTTCCGAGTGTCAGATGGAATTGGATCCCTAGTGTCAGATGGAATTGGATCCCGAGTGTCAGATGGAATTGGTTCCCTAGTGTCAGATGAACGGCATGAATCCTATGCAATCACCGAGACAGTTTAATAAAAAAGTTCACGGCTTCATTTTTAGTGGTCTGCTGCACAGCTTCTGACAACATTATTATCCCTATAAATCTCAAGCTTTAGTTGAACAACCCCTCCTAAGCTGGCAATTTTGTTATCCAGCATCTCATAACTAAGCCCTGCTAATTCATCGCCAAAGCAGCCCAATTTTTCAATTTCCTTCCAGAAGAAATCCGTCAACGAGATGAGCAATGACTGGTCGGCAAGCGGAACTGCAGCATCTGGGGGGTACAAGAAGTATTTCATTTTCCGATACCTCTCAGCTAACGATTTTCATTATTAAAGACCCGCCGGAGACAGAATGGGCAGAACGAGGGGAAACTAAGCTGCAGGTTTGTTCTAAAAGGAATGAAAAAACGCACTTTCTTTTGAGGCAACGACCACACCCAAGGATGGCGCCACACCCCGCCTCACCCTCACCGCCTTGTTGCCCCGAGTGCAGCCCAGCTTGCCGTACACTGGATAAGCGGCTACACGGCCTGGGGTTTCTGTTCGACATCCGTCTCTGGCGCCTTTGTCAGCGGGAAGCCCTGCCACATCTATCTGTCCATCTATCTATCTGTCTATCTATCTGTCTATCTGTCCATCTATCTATCTGTCTATCTATCTGTCTATCTGTCTATCTGTCTATCTATCTGTCTATCTGTCTATCTATCTATCTATCTATCTATCTATCTATCTATCTATCTATCTATCTATCTATCTATCTATCTATCTATCTATCTATCTATCTATCTATCTATCTATCTATCTATCTATCTATCTATCTATCTATCTATCTATCTATCTATCTATCTATCTATCTATCTATCTATCTATCTATCTATCTATCTATCTATCTATCAGTCTATCTATCTGCCTATCTGTCTATCTATCTATCTATCTATCTATCTATCTATCTATCTATCAATCTATCTATCTATCTATCTATCTATCTATCTATCCATCCATCTATCTATCTATCTATCTATCTATCTATCTATCTATCTATCTATCTATCTATCTATCTATCTATCTATCTATCTATCTATCTATCTATAAATCTATCTATTTATCTATCTATCAGTCTGTCTGTCTATCTATCTATCTAATCCAATCCAATCTAATCTAGTCTATTTTAAGAAAGGGTGGGTCTGATGCAAAAATTCGAGTGCAGATTTGTGACGAAAATGACCAGCCAGAGGCTCAGTGAAGCCCCAGCTCAAAAGCGCAGCCAATGAGATGCCTAAGAGGACCCCAAGTGCATAGCGAGCTTCACAATTCAATCTCGGGTTTTCAGTTTAATCAATCAATCATATTGTTTTACCGTCGCGAATACCTGCAAGCTTGTCTTTGCTTCCAAAATTTGCTTCAATCATATACCACAGGCAAGTCCAGAATTACATGACAGAGGGGCATGTCATTTATAAATGTGTCCCTACATTGACTAAGATAATTGAGCTAAATATGCTGCATGTTATTTTCTCTGATGATGGCTAAACTGGCTATTGCAACAACGCTCTGGTTGATGGTATTAAACTTCTGGTTGATGGGATTAAACTTCTGGTTGATGGATTAAACTTCTGGTTGATGGGATTAAACTTCTGGTTTGGGATTAAACTTCTGGTTGATGGGATTAAACTTCTGGTTGATGGGATTAAACTTCTGGTTGATGGGATTAAACTTCTGGTTGATGGGATTAAACTTCTGGTTGATGGGATTAAACTTCTGCGTTGATGGGATTAAACTTCTGGTTGATGGGATTAAACTTCTGGTTGATGGGATTAAACTTCTGGTTGATGGGATTAAACTTCTGGTTGATGGGATTAAACTTCTAGTTGATGGATTAAACTTCTGGTTTATGGGATTAAACTTCTGGTTGATGGTTAGCTGGGCTGCTAGGAATACTTGAGTCTCATATTGAAAATACTGAAAACTCGGCCAACTCACTCTCGCACTTCAGTCCCTGGTGGAACAGGCCGTACAGCAGCGATCCGCAGTGGTCGCAGAAGGTCGGACTCGTATAGCTTGTCACCTTGAACTTGTGATCGTTTTGAAACTGAAAATTTGCGTTATACGATTCGGTAAAAAAATGGTGACTGGCATTGAGACTCGTTGGCACTGTCGCAAAAAGGGGTGAAGTTCGGTAACTATCGGGTTGACCCGTTTTGGCCGGCACAGTTTTGCGTATTCCTGGACAGTCCCAGCAGTCATCAGAATTTTCCCAAATACTTTTTTAAAAGCCACGGCATGCGAGGCTAAATGGGCATTCAGCTAAAAACTTTTTAAGATTTGCCACTAAATTGAATTGTCGACAACAGTTTTTCTTTTTTGCGCTGGAACGCAGCGAGTCAGAACACTTGGAACTACATGCAGGACACGAAATTACGCATTTTCTAAAAATGGCATCATGATTCGGACCAATTCCCATCATCTGATCAATAGATTCAGAATGATGGTTCACTTGTACAAGCTCGAAATTTTATGATCTTGGAAATCCGGCCCGCGAAGCCTCTCTATCCGGCCCGCGAAGCCTCTCTATCCGGCCCGCGAAGCCTCTCTATCCGGCCCGCGAAGCCTCTCTATCCGGCCCGCGAAGCCTCTCTATCCGGCCCGCGAAGCCTCTCTATCCAGCCCGCGAAGCCTATCTATCCGGCCCGCGAAGCCTCTCTATCCGGCCCGCGAAGCCTCTCTATCCGGCCCGATCGGGTCCTTTGAAACTTCGCAATGGCAATCCGGCTCTTCAAGGCTTGTGTCTCTTCTCCTAATCATCCTGAAACTCTACTTTATGAGCTAAATTTGACATAATAGTCCCTAAATTATCACCTTGCTTGTTCTCCCCTATCCCAAGTCAATTTTTCGTCACTTTTGCTAAACCCAGCTTCCTGGTGTCACTGCAGAATGACGGATCATTTGTGTACATAGGTTACTTGGGCTCCACTTTATGAGCTTAAGTTGACAGGCCCTTTGAGCTTATGATATTTCAAAGCTGCAAAACGCTACATATATGCATACTCACATCCGTGTCGGGACCCTTGTCGGCTCCGGGACACGCAAAGGTCACCAACTCGTGGCATCGCTTGTGCACCGCGAATGAGCAAACTGCAAATAGTTGAGATTAAATTTTAAAAACATGGATTCAGCTTGTGTAGCAAGGGCTAAAGAAAATTTATAAAGAAATTTCAATGGACTTACTTTTGCATTGGAAACCTTGCTTGCCGAAACCCCTGAAACGATTATAAATTTCAGTATTTATATCATCATTAAAGCCTCTTGACATAAAAGACTGACAGAATATTAAGCAGAGAGAAAATTCACCAGATAAAGTCGGTGCAATGTCCACAAAATGTCGGCTGTTTGAAGAATCTGGCCACAAATTTGTGATCCTTGATCTCGTGCTCGTTCTTCTGCCTGAGGGCGCCTTTCCTGGCGACAACCTTGACCTGGTGTTCGACTTCGTTATCTTCGTTTTCCATGCTTAGTTACTAACTTCTAGTTGCTTTGAATAAGCCTATCTTGGAATGGGATTCGCGGAGAGGGATTTCTGTCTTAGCAATCCAGCAGGCGTGGAATTCAAATATACGCCAAAAATAGAATCTCAGGCGTATTCGCAATCGTGATTAACGCGATTTTCCGGATTTATTTCTGAGTGGGTAATACATGTATTTGAGAGGCGAGGCGAAATTTTAGTTAATTCGATGAGCTTGTGGTTGTGTAATTTTTTACGAAATTACAATAAACAACCAACAGAATTTTTTCTTGAAATGGGTGAGGGCTCTTACAGAAACATTTAGACTCACCCAAAAAAGGCTATCGAATTAGTTGGAGTGTCAATGACTCACTCGGAATGACACTGGTGGGAGTCTCTCAGTGAGACACTGACTCACTTAAAAATTCACTGGTGAAGAAGTCGGTGAACTAGTGAACTGGTGGACACGCACCATGTAACAATGATAATGAAATGAAAGGTTTGCTGTATTTTTTCAGAGTAATTGATCGATTGCGGTTGCAATATAAAAACAAGGCACGTACAGAAGACAAAAAAAGCTAGCGAGATGATGTACTGTAGAAAGATTTGGCCAAAAAGCAGCAGCAATGAAAATAAAGCAAGAATAAAATTGCTACGCTTTTATTTGCGTTTAGTTGTAACTTTAATTGTAAATGTAATGGAAATGTGCTTAAAAGGACCATGAAACACTGAATTAGTGAAGGTAAAAATGGACAAATTTGTCCTGTTCTTTACAATCTATGTAACACTCAAACACAGTTATACACAAGTATAATTGAAAAAAAAATTGTTAGGATTCGTTAGTATCAGGCGGGGAAAATTTCGATAGTAAATTTATTGTTTAAAAGTTAGTAAAAGCGAATGATAAAATGGATGGCAAAAATTGAAACGCAGATTTTGTTAAGCATGTTTTGACTGAATTTCACTATGATTTTGCGAAAGATTTTTTCTGGTTTTCCCTTAGCCCAACTGGGTTTGAGTCTCTGTCTGCCCGTGTGGGGTGGTAGTTGAACTTTATCGATTTTCTCTCAACCCCAGCCCCACTTTTTCTAGCCCCGCTCTAGCCTCAGATTATATGATAGCTCTGCCCGCCTGGGTGGTGGGTGGGTGAGGTTTAATGATTTTCTGGCCGACCCTCTAACCCCCAACCCCACGCTCTAGCCCTCTGATTATCTCCAAATCTCTCTCTGCCTTATGCGTGTGGGTTGGAATGAGGTTGGGGGCGCTTCATAAGACCTAAATTTCACAACGCCTAAAGCACATGATTTCACATCACCTAAATTTCATAACGCCTAAATTTCACAACGCCTAAAATCGAAAATGCAGCCTCCTTCACAACGCCTAAATTTCACATCGCCTAAATTTCACAACGCCTAAAATTTCTGCACGCTCCTTCACATCGCCTAAATTTCACATCGCCTAAATTTCATAACGCCTAAAACCGAAAATGCATCCTACTTCACATCGCCTAAATTTCATATCGCCTAAATTTCACAACGCCTAAAAATCTGCATGCTCTTTCATATCGCCTAAACTTCATATCGCCTAAATTTCACAACACCTAAAACTGAATGTGAAGGAGAGAAGCAAAGATTTTAGGCGTTGTGAAATTTAGGCGATATGAAATTTAGGCGATGTGAAGGATGCTGCATTTTCGGTTTTAGGCGTTGTGAAATTTAGGCGATATGAAATTTAGGCGATGTGAAGTAGGATGCACTTTTGATTTTAGGCGTTATGAAATTTAGGTGATATGAAATTTAGGCGATGTGAAGTGTGGTGGTTTTAGGCGTTGTGAAATTTAGGTCTTATGAAAGCGTCCCATGAGGTTTATCGATTTTTTGGTCGGCCTTCAAGCCCCTACCCCGCCTTTTCCTGTCCCTGCGGCTCTTCATTAACATACATGTACACTTGTACACGGCTATTTTATGGCTAACTTTCTTCCCTTTACCTGCATATTGAAACCCCAATCGCTGGATATTAGATATGAGTGCCGATTCGTGAGACTTTATACTCGTTTGTAACTCCCAAATTATTTTTTGGCTTAAAAAACTATTTTTTGGCCAAAACAATCGCTGACTTGGCTTGTTCTGAGTGGTTGTTCTGAATAGCTGAATTGGTCTCTTTAAGTATTCCTCATAATCAGAGCTCAGCTTTGCCAGACTCGTACTGTCTGCCTTCTCGTTCTACTTGATCCAGAACATCCTTAGTTGTAGCGGCGGCTTCGGCCATAGCCGATGGATACAGTCGAGCCAAACACTCTTGAGTCTGCTTTGCAGGTGACAAGCTTTCAAAATTAGCCGGATAGCCATCTCGAGGAAAATTGCCAGCTTTAGCTAACTCTTCTAGCACAGCACGGTAGTTGCCTCGGTTCATGAGTTGACCAGAGATCGCTAGAGTCGGTTCCTCATTGAAGGCCTGATGAAACCAGCCGGTGGGTATAATGAGCAGTTCTCCCGGCTGTTGAACAAATTCCAGGTATTTGGCTTGGGCCAACAGGGGAAATCGATCGGCGGCTTGAGGATCGAAAGCATCCGCATAGCTATTGTACTTTCTTGATCGCAGAGGATATTTTCCGGTGTACACTCCTCTAGGATAGAGCAGGTGGTCCTGGCCTGGCGGATACAATTTCCAGCGTTTCCGGCCTCGCAGTACAGCGTTGGTTCCAGTCCAGTTGTAGGGGTCGATATGCAGCTGGGAGCGCGAATAGCGAGTGCCCCAGAGCAGGAAAGCCCACCAAGGTCTGGCGGTCTCCGGATAAAGGCTGAAGAAGTCCTCGCGTAGCGGCGCGCAGGTGCCCACTTGTGCCAGCAGCTCCGGCCGGGTGGGCAGGAACAGCTCGTCCTGACGTTGGTGCGGTAGATTCATTATCTGATATTACGAGCTATATTTCCTTTTGGAGTTCAATGTGCAAGATCCAGATAGATTCCGATACCATATCTACACGTAATTGTCCCAAGATCTCAGTTAAGCTGAAGATCGCACAGTTTATCTCAAGATCCCAAAGTTGATCTCAAGACCCCAAAGTTGATCTCAAGGAACCCAAAGTTGATTGCAAGACCCCATAGCGATCTCAAGATCCCACGGTTGATCCCAAAACTTCACAGTTGGTCTCGAAACCCCACAGTTGATCTTAAAGCTCCATAGTTGATCTAAAGATCCTACAGTTTATCTCAAGTTCCCGCAGTTTGGCTTTAAGGATCCCACAGTTGATCTCAAGATCCTACAATTAAGTCTAAAATCCTATAGTTAATCCCAAAACCCACGTTTGATCTTTTAGATCGTACTAACTCTTCCGATCACTACAGACAAACCCTGATCTGTACGCACTCACCTGCAGATAAGTCCATGACGTCGGACTAGACTGATTAAGGTGACTAATAAACATTCCAAACGGCAGGGCCAGTTGCTGGGCATTGTCCAACCGGCCCGACACGGCGGACATTGTGACCCGAGCTGATCCGTAGCGCGCGTTGAAAAACTCCTCATTCCATAGTTGAGCAGCCGGCCACTCCGGCACACAGTCGGCAATCAGGACAGGCCATTTCGCGTCGTAGTCTCGATAGAACTCCTCCAAACTGAGGCCCTTACGTCGTTCGATTCCAGCCGACAGTCTCGCGTCGATGTCTGCTGGCAGTGTGGCAGCGTGAACGTACTCCGCCAGACGGTAGGACGCCTCTGATTGGTTCCCAACCGGCAGCAGAGCTCGGTGATAGATGGCATTGCAGACGTTAAACAGGCCGTAGATGGCCGGAATGCAGAATCCGATGAAGAATATCGTATAGGCTTCCCATTTTTTCTCCGGTGGTATTTCAAATCGGCGTCGTCGCTTCTTGGCGACAGCAGTCGGGTCAGCCGACGAAGTTTTCCGACGCTTTGGTTTATCCTCGCCGCTGATGGACGTTGGCGGCTGCTTCTGCGATTTCTGCTTTTTCTCCTCCTTGCGTCGCTTGCGCCGTTCCTGGCGTTCTTTTTCTTCGCGCTCGAGTTCAGCCTCCCGCTTCATCTTGTTGTGCCGGTAGTTGAGCAGCAGTAGCATTTCCTGGAATGCTCCACCGGAGTTTGGTTTGGGCCAAAAGCAAAAGCAGAAACAAGCGTATTGTCGCTTTTCAATGTTGCAAATCGATATTTCTTGTCTTGCTGGGAGAGAGGGCTTTTAGAAGAGCTGGGGTAGAGAGTAGAAGGAAGGGAGTGGGGGATTCAGTGTTGGCAAGAGACATTGGTGATGGGGTGAGGGGCAGCTGAAGGATGGTTAGGCTGGAGAGAAAGAGAGCAGGAGGGTTGAGCTGGGGGTTGGGGAATGAGCATCCCAGAGGAAGACAGTCGGTGTGTACATGTGGCTGTACTCAGGGGGAGGCTTGGTCTATCCTGGATGGTTAGACCTTCCCACTCTCGGGCAGTGTACAAGGCTGGCATAGAGGCAAAGCTAAGATAATAAAGCTCTCGTTTTTCATTCTCTCACCAGCTTCTTTATTGCGTGGGTTGAATCTGCATTGCATTTCTTTCAAAGCCAGTTTTGTTCTATAGCTAGCCGACTTACTTAACTGGATTAGAAAAGTCCTATAAGGTAAATAAAACAATAATCATGTGAGGAATTTCATAGGTACGTTCCCAGTGATTTTGACTAGGCAAATTTTCCGCAAATATTCATAAATAAAGTGAAGTAAAAGTTTTTAAAATCGATGAAAGCAAGCAAAATCAATGACCAAATTAAAGAAATCGATGACCACATTAGAGAAATCGCTGACCACATTGGAGTAATCGATGATCACATTAGAGAAATCAATTGCAATGACCGCATTAGAGAAATCGATTACCACATTAGAGAAATCGATGACCATATTTAAGAAATTGATCACCACATTAAGGAAATCAAAGCCCAAAGTCATCAAAGTCATCGCAGAATTGAAATGAAAAAAAGCTAAATATAGAAGTATATCATAGATCAGTTCAAAAAAGTACTTTACAACTTGGAAGCAAGAAAGTTTCACTCGAATGAGTAAGACACTGATGTGAAGATTTTATGCACCTAACCAACCTAAAAAATAATCAGGAGATTTACACAGGCAGGTGTGGGCTATACGTGGAATTGCTATGACAACAGCGAATACACATTTCTCTCTATCTTTCTAATTCTAAAACTCCCCTAGCCTTGCGCTAGGAATACATTATTAGCACAGTGGACAGTAGACTGAGTGAGCGAGAGTCATGCATGAGTGGGCGAGAGCTGTCCCGCATAGTTTTCATAACCTTCTCCCACTACAGAGCTACAGAGTTGGATATCAGCTTTCCAGAAAGCACTTCTAATCGAACGGCGAATTTTACAGACAACGCAGTTCGTTTTGAGTCTCTTTTCTGGTCGTTCTGGGCTGGGGAATCGTCTGTGTTAGAGGGAAATGAACAGGAAATTTGCACGTTGGAAAGAGCTCATTTTGTACAGCAATAGAAACGCCAGGGTCGTTAAGCTTCCAGGGGAAGAAAGAGCCGAAAAGTTGGTTTGAGTGGGGGAGAAAAAGAGGGGAGAGTCGAATATTGAGTCAAGGAGATCCTCGACGCAAAATCTGGAGCGATCGGATACATTTTTTATGTTAAGAATTTCGAGACCTGAAAATGTGAAAACATCCCGTTTCCCGCCCTGCGCAGGGCCCTGCTTGGACTCAACCGCAGGGACATCAGGGCAGTGACCATGGCCCTCTCGGGTCATGGCTGTTTTACCATGGGAGAAAAATCCGTAGCGAGGAATATCCCTTCTGCCTCTCCGGTGTCGAGAATGCGGAGCACTTCATCTGTGAATGCCCCGCCTTTACTCAGGACAGTTTTCAGGCCCGAGAATCTCTGCCAGCTCGTCCGCTACCTAAGGTCTACCATGCGAGCGACCATCCACCTTCTGGACTCTCCGGAGGGGGACCGCGCTGCGGACACCGGCACCATCGGAACTCCCTGCGTGACACCGCAGCACCAGCTGCCCGTGGTCGCCAAGGGTTAGCGGAATGGGCGGCAACGCCTCCTCGCTGCATCCGGATGCACGGAGCCCCCTGCAGCTAAGTCAAGTAAGTCAACATCCTGTTTGACTGAGTTTAAATTGTCTTCAAATGCTAGAGCGACTTGAAACTTGCTGGAAGTTTAAGGAAACACGTAAAATTAGTTGAATCGGGTTCATCAGCAAATCAAAAAACACTCAAAAAGTAATTAATTTTGATAGTTGTCGATAGTATAATATTAATTGTAAACTTTATTAAAACAAATAAGTTCCGATTCCACGATTAATCTCATTGATTCGCTAAAACACAGTACGAGCCAGTACAAGACGCAAAAAATCCTGGATTTCAAAGTTCTCGGCGCGCCTCTCCTCACGGTTTGGTTTAGTTTGCTCAAACACTGTTTGGGATTAGGTCTCTTCTCATTCTGGTTGGGAACCTTGGCCTCTAGCTTAGCTTTGCATAGCAGATTTGAGGGAGACAGGGAGAAGAAGGGAGAGGAGAGAAGGATAGAAACACTAGAGAGAAAGAGAAGGAATGCAGAAATAAAACTGGCCCTGTATTTTCTGACAGGCCATGCTGCGCCAACCCCTTGTTCAAGTAGCACGCACGCGCAAGCGCGCATTCTAGAGCTGTAACACGCTCGGGAGAATTCTCTGCGCTCTCCCTACTCGCACTACTCTGAGCGGCGCTACCCTATTGAGCCTTTTCTTACCCTTATTTTGGGCGTCGCCGCTATCCTCACTCCACCACTTCCCCTCCCTACAACTCGTTAAAAATTAATCCCCCCAAGAACCACCCTCCCACAGTCCTTGAGACAATAAATAGATAAGCTAGAATAGCGGCGGTCAGAAGGCTCAAGAGGAGCAGCTTTAGTCTGGGGGTTGCAGCCGCTTAGACCGCTGAGTTTGGAACCCCGTGCATAATTCAGCAATGCCCGGCCGAGACCAGTGGCCCGAGTTCTACGGTTTCGCGATCTGGGGCGGCGGCCCGGCCTACGTGATCTCAGTTGAGAAGGGCAGCATTGCAGACGAAGCCGGATTGCTGCCTGGCGATCAGCTACTCGAGCTCGACGGAGACGATGTGTCCGGCTGCTCAGCCGAGGAGATCAAGCTGGCCGCTCGGCGTCGCCGCCTGCCCGGAGCTCCCACGGTTGGCGTGGTGTCCCGGATCCAGACTATGGAGATACCGTTCAACCGCCGACTTGGCTACGGGTTCGCCATGCACGGCAGCAGGCCCATTGTGGTTAGCTCGGTGAATCCCTATGGGCCGTCTTACCAGGCCGGACTGAGAGAGGGTGAGCGGCGGTTTCATTTGCTGAAGGGGGGCTGCTGACTGTGACAGCATTGGGCGTAGCGCTCTCGGCGACATGGTGGCATAACGTGGGCTGATCGAGGCAATTCTGGGTGGATGTGAATCGTGCAAACTCCCCAAATTAATGTGCTTGAATCGAGCCGAAGTTCGTAGCGGTATCACAATTAAACTATACTGCATTCTGAATCTTACATGTACAATATGTACAATAGGATTTTAGGATCAATTCAAAATAATACTCATCTGGCCGCTTTTATTGATAAATCCCAGGCGATGTTGTCCTTCAAATAAACGGCTACCACGTGACTTCACCGGACGTGGTGGAAACCATCTTGGCCAAAGCAGAGAAGATCGTGCTTGGCATTCTGGTGACGGCTAAAGGCGATGGCAGCGTAATTAGCAGCTCCGCGCATCACGGCAGACGATCTAGGGACAACAAAGCCAAGGAGCTCTTCACTAAGGTCAGCTGATTGACTATGAAATGTAGCTTTTACATTCAGGCATGTACATTTCAAGACATAGGATCTTAGACCCTTATCAAGTCGAATTAAGTTAAATCAAGAGAATACTAATAGCTATTGAATCGATGCTATAGGTCAAAGTACAGACTCAAATGTACAATACGGATACATGTACAGGGATTGACTTAAATGGTGACAAAGGTAGTAGTTGAGTAACAGGTGAGATTGGAGTTACTCAGGATGGTACCGGGAGACTTGGATGAAAGTACAGTTATAGAGGGAGTTATTAGTGCGACAGAAATCCGGATAAAGTGACAATCAAACTCAACTGAGCTTCAAGCGACCAATATGAATTTTCTAATCGATTAAAATTGGCTTGAATAAAATTCCAACCAACAGTTAAACGGAATCCTGGGCGGCGATCAAGACAAGAAGATGTACGTGGTCGGCTTGATGAAGCAGTACGCCGAGGACCGGAATGTGCACAAATTTGCTGGCACTCTGCAGTCGTTGTTGTCCGCTCCGGAACATCGACCGATTGTGCAAGAGATTCGTGCGTTCGTGCCCGACAGGCATCTGCCGGTGTACGACAAGATGCTCAGCCAGGATCCTCTGATGCGGGCGAGCACTGGCTCGATGGAATCGCTCAAGTCTACGCTGAAGTCGGCCTATCAGCCAACTTTGATGTCCGAGATCCCTATTCACTTTGATCCTGCCGACAGACGGTAATACGCCTGTCTGTTAGCCAGTGTCTTAGCCAGTGTCTTAGCCAGTGCCTTAGCCAGTGTTTTAGCCAGTATCTTAGCCAGTATCTTAGCCAGTGTCTTAGCCAGTGTCTTAGTCAGTGTCTTAGCCAATGTGTTAGCGAGTGTCTTAGCCAGTGTCTTAGCCAATGTGTTAGCCAGTATCTTAGCCAGTATCCTAGCCAGTATCTTAGCCAGTGTCTTAGCCAGTGTCTTAGCCAGTGTCTTAGCCAGTGTCTTAGCCAGTGTCTTAGCCAGTGTCTTAGCCAGTGTGTTAGCCAGTGTCTTAGCCAGTGTCTTAGCCAGTGTCTTAGCCAGTATCTTAGCCAGTATCTTAGCAATTGTCTTAGCCAGTGTCTTAGCCAGTGTCTTAGCCAGTGTCTTAGTCAATGTGTTAGCGATTGTCTTTACCAGTGTCTTAGCCAGTGTCTTAGCCAGTGTCTTAGCCAGTGTCTTAGCCAGTGTCTTAGCCAGTGTCTTAGCCAGTGTCTTAGCCAGTGTCTTATCCAGTGTCTTAGCCAGTGTCTTAGCCAGTTTTTTAGCCAGTATCTTAATTCAATGTCTTAGACTTATCTTCTAACCTGGGCGTGTCTTAGCGTCTTTTTTAGCTTGTGGCTTAGTGGGCCTGTTCTCAGCGTTAAAGTTGCAGATAAAAACTTATGTCCATTGTCCATAGCAATGTCTTTTCCGGTTTTCTTTGGTTGGTCTTTGCGAGTATTTCGTGACCCGAGCCATGCTTATCTGTCTATCTGTTCGAGCACCTCTGAGCCCAGCATGAGCACGCCTCAATCCCTTTGCAGCACCATCACGATCGACCGCAGCCAGAGCGGCAGTTTCGGCTTCATCCTACGCGGCAATCGTCCGGTATTCGTGGAATCTGTCGAGCACAACGGCTGCGCCGCCCGTTCGGGACTGCAGCCGGGCGACTGTATACTGAGGCTCAACGGACTGGATGTGTCTCAGTGTGGCCACAACCACCTGGTGGAGCTGCTGCAGAACAGCGGCTCCAAGCCGACGCTAGAAGTTTGCCAAACTGCTGAACTGGCTGCAGGTTCGTGCTTCATGAGTCCGGGATCAGTGGTGTTGAAGAGATTCGGCAAGTTGAATGATTGAATGATCTAGAACTAAACTGAAGTGGAAGCGAGCGAGGGAGCTAATAGGTGGAAGGGACTGAACGATCGATAATCAACGAATTGTTTGTTCACTTGATTTTTTGTTTCATTGATTGGTTGATTAATCGATCGATTGGTTTATTGATTAAATATTGTTCGATTGATTAACACCCTCAGCCGCGGCCAGTCCCCAGTCGAACGGCCACTCGCATCAACCGCGCCACCAGAAGGAGCCCTCCTTCTCCAGCATGGACTTCCACCTGGGCCCGGACGAGTCGCCAACCTCCGGGCACTCCCTCGGCTACGACGAAAGTGGAAAGTCGTTCAAAGAACGAGTCGACGAATTGCTAACTAAAACCGAGAAAGTGAAGCTCAAGGATGCATTGGAGGTCTATAGAAAGTCTAAGTGAGTTCCAAAATATCCGAGGAATTCCTGCAATTCACACGTGTACTATCTGATAGTAAAATTGTTTCATCGTAGGCATCCTTAGTGTGGAATGCCATGAATATGCCTACAAACTGTTTGTTAGACTATGAAGGTAATTCCGATTGACCTATAGTAGCTTAAAGTCAGGTTTTCACTCAATAAATAGTAGCCATTCGTAAAGGTTTTTTATTGTGTATCCTGCATTGCAGCCAGATGACGACGTTATCTTACTAATCTTAGAGCCTTATAATCGATTGTGTGCGAAGGCTGTGGGGGATCAGTGGAAGCAGCCTTTTATTGATGGAAACGTTTGATACGAGCTAAACTTGACTGACTGACTTCGCTGCTGCGGTGCAGTGCAGAAGTGCAGAATATGGGACTAAGAAATATTTCTGTAAGGTTCCTACCCGTGGCGTTCTGTGTTTGTGTTTGTACCGGATACTCGTCCATGGCTCTCAGCTTCCAGGAAAGGATCGTGTGTTATTCTTGGAATCTAAATGTCTGTTTGACCTTTGCTGGCAAAGTCAACTTACTGATTTTGTATCAGTAAGAAACTGATTCGTACCGAGACGTTATCATAGTTTGAGAGCGTATCCGTTTTACCGTTACGTACTGATGTATTGGTCATGAGAAACTACGCTATTCTTTAATTAAGCTTGTAGTAACATCACTAGTTCAATAAAGTTTTAAACGGCAATTTTACGCTCAATTTACCCTATGTAGAGACATCGAGCGCTTTGCGGTTGATCTCAGTCGACTCTTTGACACGCCGAGCAAGCAGAGTCTGTGGCCCTATCTGCTGCCCAAACTGCCTAGAGAGCATCGCAATTTCTGCGCTCAGCACGCTCCAATGTCCCAGATGAGCTCGGCTCAGCTCAAACAGCTGGCATCACCTGATCGACAGCTGCCCAGAGCTCATTCGACACCGTCACTGCAGCAAAGAGCACAACAGCAGCAGCAGCAACAGCAACCCAAAGAACAACAACAACAGCAGCAGCAGCAGCAGCAGCAGCAACAGCTACAGCTTGACCATCTGACTTCGTTCAAGCACCAACTCGAGTACTTGCTGACATCGCGGGAGAGAGCCCGACTCAAAAAGGCCCTCCAGCACTACTCAACTCATCGAGACGTCAACGGCCTTATCGTTGATGTCTCGGAAATTCTGGACACTCCATCCAAGAAATCATTGTGGATGTACATCGTACCGCTGCTGTCTCCACATCATCAGAACTTCTGCAGGGAAAAGCTCGGCCTACCAGTCTCGGTTGGCACCTCCAGGCAGCCTGGCCGATCGGCTGACGGCGCTGGCGGAGGCGGAGGCGGTGCAAGGCCGAGGTCCTCCAGCCGAGGCCGAGACAATGGCACGCCACAGAGACGCCGCGCACAGCCGCAGCACGCCTCCACCAGCAGCCTGGGCGGTAGGCAAGAGCCAGTCAGCTACAATCCGTTCAATCAGCCGCAGGAGGAGGTTGGAATTGAGGACGAGGATGAAGAATTTAGAATCTGTAAGGGTAGATTTTCTTTAACTATTAAGCTTTAGTTTTTCATATTTTAATGCTTAGCAAACTATGATTAATATTTCAGTTGGCAGAGCTGCTTCGCTGCTGCGAGATGGGGCCAGCTCGCGGGGACCCGCCAGTGTCGGGGTGAGTAAATGACCCTTAAACATGTAGACGATTTTTCTGAGCATAAGTTGCTTTGTCCAAATAGTTTGAGAGATAGCTAGTGACTCAAAAAGTGACCCATTTAAAACCATAAGAGACGTTTTTGGAGACGCACCTGGTACCGGAAACTATGAAGGCCTGGCTTGATTCCACCTGACTCATATCACAAGTCGTAGCTCAGCGATGAGAAAGCCATGACAGCACTGAACATTGTGCACATTTAGGTAGTTTGTCACGTACCAAATTCACCATCAACCTCAGCATACGCCCCATTCTCTCCAGCGTGACTTCACCTCGTCGAGTGACGACGAATTCCGTCGGTCGATCTCGCCGCCACCTCGCCAGCCGGGTGCCGCCACGAAAAGTCGCGGCCGAACGCCTCAACGCCTTCGACAGGGTCAGCAGCGGCAGCAGCCGCAGCCGCAGCCGCAGCAGCGACGCCATCAGATGCGTAAGTCAAAGCAGCTTCCTATCGATGACGCAGACTCGCCATCTTCTGGCGCTGCGACGGCAGCAGGCAATCGACGCGCTGCCGACGGCAAAGAGGCCAAAGAGACGACTGTGGAGGAGGCGCCTCAAGCTAGGCTCATCAAATTCCCCAGCTACGCCTAATTTATCCCTTATGGCTGATAAACTTAGTAGCTAGCAACTATAGGGATGTTTCCTAGAAATGGGACTCATGCATAAGATGTTGGAAGGAGTCGATTTTATTCAAAGTGTCATTAACCCAAAGCCGCCGTCACCTCTATTATCGAAGTTTTGTTCAAGAGTTAAAAAATTCACGCGAAAAAATCACGCAGCACGGTCACTCGGGTGTCATTTTTTACCATTCACGGATACGCAGTCACGGTACTAAAAGTAGAGTGTCACGATTAGTAAATGAGTATTTATGTTAAAAATTTCAAGTGATTTTAATATTTATTTAGATTACTTGAGTTTATTTCTCTAGTCACATATTTTT
Source organism: Macrostomum lignano (assembly GCA_002269645.1). Lineage (NCBI taxonomy): Eukaryota > Metazoa > Platyhelminthes > Macrostomidae > Macrostomum > Macrostomum lignano. Next base: position 193,062 of record NIVC01000163.1, on the reverse strand, counting down.
AAAAAATTTATCTTTTTATCACTTTAAAAACATTTAGTATGGAAAACATTTTTATAATATTTTATATAACATAGGGCATCGACGAAATGGCCAAAGTTGATTTTAGTAAGCAACGGAAGAAAGAGCTAGCTAAATTTCAGGCTTGAATGGTTTGTTCATTTGTCAGTGGCTTTTGTGGTGGGCACTTTCTATAGGAAAAACTCCTCAGTTCTTTTTAATTGATCGTTTTAATTAGAAAAATATAGGATTTCAGAACTAGAAAAAAATTAGAATCTTCATGCAGGCTCGTACAGCATCTTGTATTTCGTTTTGTTCTTCACAGAACCTCACTGGTAGTGACTGGCAATTTTGCGAAGGTTTTGAAACTTTGTTAAAATCGACACTTTCGGGTTTAAAATGTCGCAAAAATCACTGGATGACTGCGCAAACGAAAGCCATTGACAGAACAAGAAAGATGACCGCCTTCAGGGCTATTTTAAAAAATGTTAAGGAAAAATCAACTTTGGTAAAATTTCGATCGAAGCTCAAATCTTACGTCACAAAAATCATTTTGTTAAAACCTTTCCTATTTTTAACCATTTCAAAACAAAACCCAGTTTTCCACTCGCATAGAATTTTAAAAAACTGCAAAATTTCCGTCCTTGTAACATTCTATGTACAGAAAACACTCGCAGCTATAAACTGACAAACGCAAATTTAATTTTCATTTTCAATATTTTCCAATAAACGAGATTTACTCCTGACGGAGTAAAACAAAAATTCACAGAAATAAATTAAAGTTATAAAAAATGGCAATGTTGCTTCAACCGAAATCCTGCAATACTTATCTTTTCAAGTTTATTTTGTACCGACATATTTAGAGTTATTTGGTTAAACCTGTAAATGGCTTTCGTTGTGCAAAAATTAACGAAAATGTTTTAAATAGTTAGAGAAGCATTATAACAAAACCTTCTACTTCGATTATAGTCTTATGAGCTACGTGCTTGTGCAAATTATTTGTGGATCTGCCTGATACTACAGAGTAAACACTCAGAATACCCGAGTGACAGCTGCGTGGTTTGTTCTTATAAAAAACTTCCTAGTCTGGGTCAGACTGGTGGAGAGATGTCGCGATGCCGTACGGTCGTATTAATTTTTTTCATACGACCGTATACGCTTACGGTATTTGCTTCTGAATCTTGTGCAGTTTAACATACAGAGGGAAAATTTGTGAATTTCCCACTCCTCTCTGTCTAGAAATGGGGATATTGAAGAGCAAGTGTAAGCATTTATATGTGCATAGCGACTTTTCGAGTCAACGCGTGAACCAAGGATCTCACTAGAAGTTAATAAGGACAGGAACTTTGATTCTTGGAAAGATTGAAGGCCTATCCCTTTCTTTTTAAACTTGAGCGACAAGGTCTTTTAAAGCCATGAAACTGATGGTTGATCTCGAGCGCCATTTGGTAGTTCGTTCCAACTCAAAGCTGGACGAGTTGACTAAATGGGCCTTATGCCAACTTTGCTTTAACCTAGTGGACCTCGAAAATTTGAGCCACAAAGCTTCAGCAGAGCCTTAGAAGATTCTATTAGCTAAGTGTCATCGCAAATAAGTCCACAGCAAAAACAGACAGGAAGCGCTCTGAAACGTGCGATAACGGCTCGCAACTGTAAATGCACATGCATTTGATATCTTTCATGCATAGCCACTCTATGCTATGAACGCTGAGCATGACTACAGCTTGACTTCTGGCTGGCTCCGGGTCGACTATCACCTTGATTGCGGCTGAGCCCACTGGCCAATCAAGAGGGGGATCAATGGGGTCGGCTGACCGCCCGGGAAAAATCATGGATCCGCCTCTCTCTGAGTTCAATGCCTCGCCGAGACTAACAAATTAATACACCTTAGTAACCCTCAATTCTTAGTCCAAAATCTCCTTGAAGTAACAGACCTCAACAGACTCTCATTCGGTTGATCAAATATTGCTGCGACTGACCTTTTGAGGTTTCCGAATTGGGGATGATTTTGTTACTCACGCTTCAGGCTCAAACTAAGATCAGTCTCACTAGAAGCGAGCTCAAACCAATTCAACCCCACGCGCAGATTTTGGTGTCAACCAGCCGGACAAAGGTGACAACGTCGTTGAGGCCGTCCTGCTGACCGACAGCGACTACGACGGCTACGACTCCGACACTGATGACGAAGACTTCGACGACAATGAAGAGGATCGAGAGTCGATTGTGTACGACCTGCCTGCTAGGAGTCTGCGCGACGAGGACGAGCTGGACGATGAAGAAGGCGGCCCTGCCGCAACGTCATTCGGCGTTGCCATGGCAAGACGGCGACGTCGGGAGAACAGCGATTTAATTTTCCGAATGAACGGCGAGCCGGTTGATCGAAATCAGCTGCCGCCGAACGCTAGACTAGTCTTAGTTGATCCGGACAAAGACTGGCTATTGTTCACCGGCAACAATGCCGAGAAGGCCAACGAAATTCTACGCGCCCAGGAATCGATGGACGCCAGGGCGTTTCGCGCGATGAAGGCTTTAGACGATGTTGTTGATGGAGCCGAGGATGGCGCTGCTTCGCCGGCTGCAGGGACGGCGGCTGCCGCTGGCGGTGCACGAAATTCTCAAGCTGCACCGCCACCGCCGCCTCCTCCACCACCTCCGCCTCCGCCGCCACCGCCGCCGCCACCGCCGCCGCCGCCTCCGCCGCCGCCGCCGCCGCCAACCTGGCTGGAAGCCGGCAATCCTGGCCAGATGAACGTCCGCCGCCTCAACTGGGAGAAGCTCGAGTTGAACAACCTCGGCGAGACGATCTGGGGCCAGATCAGCGCCGATAGGGCGCTAAGCGAGGTGGTGAACTATCTGGACATTGAAGGCCAGTTCGCTGTGAAGAAGCCGAAACACACTCCGTCTATTGTTGACAAGCACTTGGCCAAGAAGGATATCTGCATACTGAATGGCAAAAAGGCGCACAACATCGGTAAGTTGGCTGCTGTCTCAACATGCGGCAGAAGGATTACCCTGAAATGCTGATCACCGCGCCACATTTCAGCCATTCTTCTTGGCCACCTGAAACTGCCAATAGCTGAGCTAAAAGCTGCCCTTTACAACATGGACGAGAGCATCTACACCGCCGAGTTGCTGCAGCAGATGATTCGATTTGCGCCAAGCTCAGACGAGGTAAAAACATCAATTTCTTTTCGCGCTCGTTAGGTCTCTGGAGTGCTCAAGTGAACTCTGAAGTGCTTTTGGAAACTTAGAAGGGCTCTTCTTCTGCAGGACTCTGAAGTGACTTTAAAGGGCTCTAGAAGACTCTAAAGTGCTCATGGAGACTTTTAAGTGCTTCGAAGGACTTTAAAATGCTCAAGAGGGCTCTGAAGTGCTCCTGAGGACTTTTAAGTGCTTCGAATGACTTTAAAATACTCTAGAGGACTCTGAAGTGCTCCTGGGGACTTTTAAGTACTCTAGAGGACTCTGAAGTGCTGTTGGAGTCTTAGAAGGGCTTTGCAGGACTCTGAAGTGACTTTAAAGGGCTCTAAAGGACTCTGAAGTGCTCCTGGAAACTTTTAAGTGCTCTACAGAGGACCCTGGATTGCTCTTGAGGAATCCGAAGTTCTTTTGAGACATCTGAATTATTGCTTTTCGGTAAAAATGCGTTGTCGGTAGAAAGCTCTGAAAGGTTTTAGAATCATCAAATGGGCTTCTGTTTCTCGAGTACTTTGAGCTCCTTCCAACCAGCGGCAACTATTAGAGTCGCTCTCGATTCCAGATTGAAAAATACGACAACTACAACGGGCCGGTGAGCAAGTTGAGCAAGCCGGATCAGTTCGCCTACGAGATGACTCGCGTGCCGGGCTACGAGCAGCGGCTGCGAGCGATGCTGTTCAAGCTGAACTTCTCCGAGAAAGTCGAATCGATTCGCCATACTCTGCTGACTGTTCAGCGCGCCAGCAGGGAGCTGTGCCACAGCGACAAGCTGGCCAGAATTCTAGAGATGATTCTGGCGATGGGGAATTTTCTTAACCAAGGCAACAACAGGATCGGTGGCGCTCAGGCTATTAAGATCTCGTCACTGGCTCGGGTTGGTTCAGTGCTGGGTGCTTGAGTTGGTCGGTTCCTTGAAAAAATGAGTGTAAAAATCCCAACCTAAAGTGTTCAATAGGTCAATCCCAATCTCAGGTGTTTAATAGGAAAATCCCAATCTCAGGTATTTAATAAGGAAATCCCAATCTCAGATTTTAATAGGGGAATCCCAACCTCAGATTTCTACAAGGGGAGTCCCAATCTCAAGTTTAGAGTTCGAATGGGGAATCCCTGCATGAAAATTTTAAAATCCGTACCAGTCACTATCTCATTGGGTGGGAAATCCCTATTTCTATTTTTAGAACAGTAATTCTATGTTAGCCAACTATTCCATTCGTTTCAATTTAAAGCTGGAGATCACTAAGACCACGGACGGCAAGTCGAACTTTCTACACGTGCTGGCTGAGTCGGTGCAGAAGCGCTGCCCTGAGGCGATCCACCTGCGCGAGGACTTGCCCTCAGTGCCCGATGCGGCTAAAGGTAAAACATATTGAATTTTCTGTTCGTGCAACTGATTGCAAGAATAACTTTTAAGTGCACTACTGACACTCACAAGTAGTAGCATCATAAGTCTCTTTTTTCTTTTTTTAAACCATTCATTTAGCCGAGAAGATTGGTAAGTAGGCTTGATTCGACATTATTTATATTCTCGAAAGTTTTTTGAGCTGGCCTCCTGTATTTAGCGTTCTGGTAACTGGTATAGTTACTTTTTTATGTAATTTGGTTCGCGAAATTGCATGCTTAATTCCTATGACGATGTTTTACGTTCTTCCGGACTCTGGTGTAGTGAGTACTTGTAGTTTGTTATGCAGTGGGAGCTCTGGAATTTAATGATTACTCACAGTCTCGCTCGTGTTGCTGAAACAATAAAATGGATTGCTAATCTAGCCAATACACACTGATGCAGGAATAGAATGAATTGCTAACCTAGCCAATACACACTGATGAAACAATAAAGTGGATTGCTAACCTAGCCAATACACACTGATGCAGGAATAGAGTGGATTGCTAACCTAGCCAATACACACTGATGCAGGAATAGAGTGGATTGCTAACCTAGCCAATACACACTGATGAAACAATAAAGTGGATTGCTAACCTAGCCAATACACACTGATGAAGGAATAGAATGGATTGCTAATCTAGCCAATACACACTGATGCAGGAATAGAATGGATTGCTAATCTAGCCAATACACACTGATGAAGGAACAGAGTGGATTGCTAATCTAGCCAATACACACTGATGAAGGAATAGAATGGATTGCTAATCTAGCCAATACACACTGATGAAGGAATAGAATGGATTGCTAATCTAGCCAATACACACTGATGCAGGAATAGAGTGGATTGCTAATCTAGCCAATACACACTGATGCAGGAATAGAATGGATTGCTAATCTAGCCAATACACACTGATGAAGGAATAGAATGGATTGCTAATCTAGCCAATACACACTGATGAAGGAATAGAATGGATTGCTAATCTAGCCAATACACACTGATGAAACAATAAAATGGATTGCTAATCTAGCCAATACACACTGATGAAACAATAAAATGGATTGCTAATCTAGCCAATACACACTGATAAAGGAATAGAATGGATTGCTAATCTAGCCAATACACACTGATGAAGGAATAGAATGGATTGCTAATCTAGCCAATACACACTGATGAAGGAATAGAATGGATTGCTAATCTAGCCAATACACACTGATGAAGGAATAGAATGGATTGCTAATCTAGCCAATACACACTGATGAAGGAATAGAGTGGATTGCTAATCTAGCCAATACACACTGATGAAGGAATAGAATGGATTGCTAATCTAGCCAATACACACTGATGAAGGAATAGAATGGATTGCTAATCTAGCCAATACACACTGATGCAGGAATAGAGTGGATTGCTAATCTAGCCAATACACACTGATGCAGGAATAGAATGGATTGCTAATCTAGCCAATACACACTGATGAAACAATAAAATGGATTGCTAATCTAGCCAATACACACTGATGAAACAATAAAATGGATTGCTAATCTAGCCAATACACACTGATGCAGGAATAGAATGGATTGCTAATCTAGCCAATATACACTGATGAAGGAATAGAATAGATTGCTAAAGAATAAATATCGTAATGACACAATATAAACGGCCTTTAACTTTAAGTTTCTACTTCTTTCGTGATAAATTTGAAATTAAAATTTGTTATTGGTCATGCTCAGTTAAAACGCGTGCTTGCATCGCTGATTTGCACTTGTAAAACGAGTTATCAATTAATATTTCAGTTTCAAACGCGGCCCTTGCCGAAGAAGTGAGCGAACTGCGAAAACTGCTTCAGGTGAGGGTTTTGACAATTTTTCAAACTCTTATCTAAAATATAATTTATTCTGTCCTCATAATTTCAAAATCGTATCATTAATTCTAAGGAAACGGCGTCTACACTGAAGGAGCTAGTTTCCCTGCAGAATCCGAAGGCATTTGAGAATTTGGATGTCCGGGTGAGTCCAAAACTTTTGAAATTGAGGAAGTTTAGGGATTTTGAGGATTTGAACATTTATGAATTAGGATTTTAGGATACTAAAAAAGCTTGGGGATGGAGAAAATTGGGGATGGGGAAGATTGGGGATGGGGAAGATTGGGGATGGGGAAGATTGGGGATGGGGAAGATTGGGGATGGGGAAGATTGGGGATGGGGAAGATTGGGGATGGGGAAGAATAGGGATGGGGAAGATTGGGGATGGGGAAGATTGGGGATGGGGAAGATTGGGGATAGGGAAGATTGGGGATGGGGAAGAATGGGGATGGGGAAGATTGGGGATGGGGAAGATTGTGGATGGGGAAGATTGGGGATGGGGAAGATTGGGGATGGGGAAGATTGGGGTTGGGGAAGAGTGAGGATGGGGAAGATCGGGAATGGGGAAGATTGGGGATGGGGAAGATTTGGTATCGGAATATTGGCGTTGGGGAAGATTGGGGATGGGGAAGATTGGGGGTGGGGAAGATTGGGGATGGGGAAGATTTGATATGGGGAAGATTGGGGATAAGGAAGATTTGGTATGGGGAAGATTGGGGATGGGGAAGATTTGGTATGGGAATATTGGCGTTGGGGAAGAGTGAGGATGGGGAAGATTGGGAATAGCACTGCAGTCCCAAACTCTTCTTGAATAACATTTCAAACTTCACGTCAGCTCTTTCAATATCTATCAGAATTCCACTATAGCCAGTCAGTCCCTGCTGTCTGCCGCGCTGTCGAGCAAACATCTCACTCGCGCATTCTGGGTGACGAACCACACGATGATGAAGGAGGCTGGGAGAGCGGGCGGGACAGAGCCACGAGACAGAGAGAGACAGAGGTCGCGACCAGGCCGACCAGATAATAAACTTTTCTGCTCTGAGACCCTCCGCCAGCTGTCTCTCGCAGAGGCACGGGCGGTCTCTCCTGTCTTCATCGCCTCATCCAGCTTCCCCGGACACGGCATCTCTGCATCCCAATCTTCTCCCTCCAACCCGAGCGGCCTCCACGGTTCTGACTTTTTTTCCCTGAGCGGCCGACATCGGGGCAGAATTTTTTCCTCTCCGCAATGAATTTTTCACGCGACAAGCCGGAATTCCTAATGCGGCTGGGCTGCAGTTGTCTATCTATCTATCTATCTATCTGTCTATCTATCTGTCTATCTATCTGTCTATCTATCTATCTATCTGTCTATCTATCTATCTATCTGTCTATCTATCTGTCTATCTATCTGTCTATCTATCTATCTATCTATCTATCTATCTATCTATCTATCTGTCTATCTATCTATCTATCTATCTGTCTATCTATCTATCTATCTATCTATCTATCTATCTATCTATCTATCTATCTATCTATCTATCTATCTATCTATCTATCTATCTATCTATCTATCTATCTATCTATCTATCTATCTATCTATCTGTCTATCTATCTATCTATCTATCTATCTATCTATCTATCTATCTATCTATCTATCTATCTATCTATCTATCTATCTATCTATCTATCTATCTATCTGTCTATCTATCTATCTATCTATCTATCTATCTATCTATCTATCTATCTATCTATCTATCTATCTATCTATCTATCTATCTATCTATCTATCTATCTATCTATCTATCTATCTATCTATCTATCTATCTATCTATCTATCTATCTATCTATCTATCTATCTATCTATCTATCTATCTATCTATCTATCTATCTATCTATCTATCTATCTATCTATCTATCTATCTATCTATCTATCTATCTATCTATCTATCTATCTATCTATCTATCTATCTATCTATCTATCTATCTATCTATCTATCTATCTACCTATCTATCTATCTATCTATCTATCTATCTGTCTATCTATCTATCTATCTATCTATCTATCTATCTATCTATCTATCTATCTGTCTGTCTATTTGTCTATCTATCTATCTATCTATCCATCTATCTATTTATCTATCTATCTATCTATCTATCTATCTATCTATTATATTCTATTCTATTCTATTCTATTCTATCTTCGCTCGCTCTTTCTCGCTATCTACTATCTATAGCCAGGACCTGCACCGGAGCGGTTACGAAAATTAGATTTCTCGGTAGTTGCACGTACTCTTTTGCACTACTTGAATAGTCTGATTTTCGTTCGGCATAGCTGGTTCCAGCAGGTAGTTCCTCTGGATAAAAGCGCTTACGGCGCCCATTGGCTTTCCAGCTGCCTTAATCGTTTCCGGTGATCTTGTGTGCGTGCTTTCAGCTTGATTGGCTGCGGCAAGCAAGCAATCTACTATCCATCTATCTATTTATCTATCTATCTATCTATCTATCTATCTATCTATCTATCTATTATATTCTATTCTATTCTATTCTATTCTATTCTATTTTATACTATTCTATTCTATTATATTCTTTTCTATTCTATTCTATTCTATTCTTTTCTTTTCTATTCTATTCTATTCTATTCTATTCTATTCTTTTCTATTCTATTCTTTTCTATTCTATTCTTTTCTATTCTATTCTTTTCTATTCTATTCTTTTCTATTCTATTCTTTTCTTTTCTTTTCTATTCTATTCTATTCTATTCTATTCTATTCTATTTTTTACTATTCTATTCTATTCTATTCCATTCTTTTCTATTCTTTTCTATTCTATTCTATTCTATTCTATTCTATTCTATTCTATTTTATTCTATTCTTTTCTATTCTATTTTAGGATATCGACGGCACTGTGGCAGCCCTGACTCGGCTTGTGAACAGCGGTCAACATCAGGACCGATTCCAGGAGTCCATGACGGTACGGTTGGGGTCCCCACAGTAGAAAGGAATCATATGAGCCATATTGTGGTCTTTGTTTTAGATTGAAGAGGCTTGATCAATAATAAAGTTCCTATTTGTCGCTGTACAATTGCTTCGCATCTAGTGTAACTTTTTTTTAATATTCAAGTAGACTAGACTAATACTAATACTAATTTGATACTAAAACTCAGAGAGAATAGATCAAATATGTTTGGGACTAGACCAAATCTCAGGGAGACAAGACCAAATCTCAGGGAGACAAGACCAAATCTCAGGGAGACAAGACCAAATCTCAGGGAGACATGACCAAATCTCAAGGAGACAAGACCAAATCTCAGTCTAAACCAAATCTCAGTGAGACTAGATCAAATCTCAGTCAGACTAGACCAAATCTCAATGAAACTAAGACCAAATCTGAGGTAGACAAGGCAAAATCTCAGAAGGAATAAACAAAATCTCAGGTAGACAAGACCAAATCTCAGGGAGAATAAACCAAGTCTTTATGAGACTAGATCAAATCCCAGTCAGACTAGACCAAATCTCAATGAAACTAAGACCAAATCTGAGGTAGACAAGACCAAATCTCAGGGAGAATAAACCAAATCTTTGTGAGACTAGACCAAATCTCAGTGAGACTAGACAAAATCTCAGTGAGACTAGACAAAATCTCAGTGAGACTAGACCAAATCTCAGTGAGACTAGACCAAATCTCAGTGAGACTAGACCAAATCTCAGTGAGACTAGATCAAATCCCAGTCAGACTAGACCAAATCTCAGTGAGATTAGATCAAATCCCAGTCAGACTAGACCAAATCTCAGTGAGACTAGATCAAATCCCAGTCAGACTAGACCAAATCTCAATGAAACTAAGACCAAATCTGAGGTAGACAAGACCAAATCTCAGGGAGAATAAACCAAATCTTTGTGAGACTAGACCAAATCTCAGTGAGAACATGTAGACCGAATAAGCGATTCGGACTATTAAATACTGCTCAAAGCAATCCGACCACTTGACTTCGAAATCTCCCAGAAATTCCTGTCCGAAGCGAGCGGCGAGATCCAGGCTCTGTACGCCCTGCAGTCGGCCAGCGAGGCCCAGTTCCACGGCATGCTGAAGTTCTTCGGCGAGAACCCGAGACGGGTGTCCACAGACGAGGTGTTTGGCACCTTCGCCACTTTCATGTTCCAGCTGGAGAAGGCGCATAACTATAATGTGGAGCGGCAGAAGAAGCTCTGACTCATGGAGAGGGCCTTTTTAGTAGCTTCACTTGCTGGTGCTCTGTGAAAATGTTCCTGCGATTTTTTCTGACTGTGTAAACTAATTTTAATGCTGCAGAAACTTTCTGCTCACTTCCTTCTATTGCAGTCTGTCTTAGTGTCTGTCTTAGCGTCTGTCTGTGTGTCTGTCTTAGTGTCTGTCTGTCTGTCTGCCTGTGTGTCTGTCTGTCTGTCTGTCTGTCTGTCTGTCTGTTTGTCTGTCTGTCTGTCTGTCTGTCTGTCTGTCTGTCTGTCTGTCTGTCTGTCTGTCTCCCCCTCTGCTCTGAGTCTAGCCCTCTTTCCTGCCCAATGCTCACTGCCAAACGCTGCCCAGTTGCCATCGATCATTTGCAGTCATAAATCATATCCCCATGCACCCAAGACTCAAACATGTCTTCTGTCTAAATAGGCTCGTAAATCAAACAGGTATGATTTAGTTGTCACCTGCCGAATTCGGAGGCTCATAAAGAATTAGTAATTATGCGAGTTCGATGCTTGCAGCATTTCGCTTCACCTCTCTTTTTGCTTTTTTTCCACCGGACCAGGAAGAGCAGATCAGATTTCCAAAGTGTGAGTTGTGTGCTTGGGCCGTTCTTCCTTTTTACTAATGATGCTCGCTAGCAGTGCTGGCAGTGTAGAGTCACTGAGTTCGTTGCATGACTTTTAATCATTTTAAAAAGTATAATGACTGTACAGACAGTCTTGTCGGGCGCTGCTATATGTTCCTTTTCGAGTTTTTTTCTTATGTCAGGGTGGCGTCACGCAAACAAAGCATGAAGTTATCTGTATTTTTTTAAATAATAAGACTTCAAGTGTGTATAGGAAGTGTACAAGCGGTGTACAGGAAGTGTACAAGATATTATTAGACAAGTACAATCTAGAAATTTGGAATCGCTCGTACACGTGAAAAAATAAAAAATATGCATATTAGATGTGTTCAAAACAAGATATGTACACGATATTCCGAGATATATACAGTATATTTTCATGATATGTACAAGATAGGAACAAGATGTATAAAGGTTTTGTACAAGTAATATACAAGCTGTACCCGGTGAAAGTTTTGTAAAATTTTGGTAATTTTCATCACGATAGGTACAAGAAAGGCGTTATAAGTTCACGAAGAACTAATTAGGCCTGAAAGTTCTGTACATGAAGTGAGCATCGAGTTTTACTATCAAGGACTGTTGCTCTTAAATCTTCTCACAAAAAATAACTCACCCTAACAGGCAGAAAAGTCCATCCCAAATTTCCTGACTCATTTACTCAACCTTGCTCGGCGGAGCACGTCAAATAATGCGGCATCATCGTGCACAAGAGGCCGTCGTTATCGAGTGGAGAACTCGGTCAAGGGTGTATGATGCATGGCAACACGCCTCATCCTCTTCTCCGCCGAATGGCTAGTGCTATAAGGAATTTGATCGCATCCCGTTGCTTCTTAGTTGTGGCCGAAAAATACTTAGTGAGATTACTATTGCATGTTCCGTCTGTATTCGGTATGCACTGCTTTTTAATTGAATATGTGAGTGATTTTTACCTCCCACTCACTGTCTACCCCTCTCCCTTACAGTCTATCCCTCTCCCTTACAGTCTATCCCTCTCCCTTACAGTCTACCCCTCTCCCTTACAGTCTACCCCTCTCCCTTACAGTCTACCCCTCTCCCTTACAGTCTATCCCTCTCCCTTACAGTCTACCCCTCTCCCTTACAGTCTACCCCTCTCCCTTACAGTCTACCCCTTCTCCCTCACAGTCTATCCCTCTCCCTTACAGTCTACCCCTCTCCCTTACAGTCTATCCCTCTCCCTTACAGTCTACCCCTCTCCCTTACAGTCGATCCCTCTCCCTTACAGTCTACCCCTCTCCCTTACAGTCTACCCCTCTCCCTTACAGTCTATCCCTCTCCCTTACAGTCTACCCCTCTCCCTTACAGTCTACCCCTCTCCCTTACAGTCTACCCCTTCTCCCTCACAGTCTATCCCTCTCCCTTACAGTCTACCCCTCTCCCTTACAGTCTACCCTCTCCCTTACAGTCTATCTCTCTCTCTTACAGTCTACCCCTCTCTCTTACAGTCTATCTCTCTCTCTTACAGTCTACCCCTCTCCCTTACAGTCTATCTCTCTCTCTTACAGTCTACCCCTCTCTCTTACAGTCTATCTCTCTCTCTTACAGTCTACCCCTCTCTCTTACAGTCTACCCCTCTCTCTTACAGTCTATCTCTCTCTCTTACAGTCTACCCCTCTCTCTTACAGTCTATCTCTCTCTCTTACAGTCTATCTCTCTCTCTTACAGTCTATCTCTCTCTCTTACAGTCTACCCCTCTCTCTTACAGTCTATCTCTCTCTCTTACAGTCTACCCCTCTCTCTTACAGTCTATCTCTCTCTCTTACAGTCTACCCCTCTCTCTTACAGTCTACCCCTCTCTCTTACAGTCTATCTCTCTCCCTTACAGTCTATCCCTCTCCCTTACAGTCTACCCCTCTCCCTTACAGTCTACCCCTCTCCCTTACAGTCTACCCCTCTCCCTCACAGTCTATCCCTCTCCCACACAGTCCACCCACTGCCCCTCACTGTTCATCCCTTCTCCCTCACAGTCTATCCTCTAACATTAACAAACTTATCCTTCTCCTCTCTAGCCGCAAATACTGAGTAAATATTCTTGGACTTTAAGAAGCCCCAAACAAGATTTCCTCTCGGCCGAGTGGGCTATCATCGCGGATCTAAGTCTGACCCCCCTGTCCCCAGCGTCCCCAATCCGTCGGACGGATGGGCTGCGCCTATTTTGATTAGAAGCTTAAGATCCCTCCCGTCTCCGGGATCTGGGATCAAGGCGGTATCGAGGGGACACTCATCAACGGCTGAAATCTTTTCTGTTGGGCTGTGATCTTCTAAACCGTGACTCTGAATCCTTTCGTACTTTCGTCTGTGGCGTTTGCTGTTTTGGTCGTCTCAATTCAAACCGAACTTACAAGCAGGATAGGTTTAGGAGGAGGGTTCAAAGGATTAGTAGACTTTGAGAGAGAGGGGTAAGTTGTGAAAGAGAGAGGGGTAGGATGCGAGTGAGAGTGGTAGATTGTGAGGGAGAGTGGTAGATTGTGAGTGAGAGTGGTAGATTGTGAGTGAGAGTGGTAGATTGTGAGGGCGAGGGGTAGATTGTAAGTGAGAGTGGTAGATTGTGAGGGCGAGGGTAGATTGTGAGTGAGAGTGGTAGATTGTGAGTGAGAGTGGTAGATTGTGAGTGAGAGTGGTAGATTGTGAGTGAGAGTGGTAGATTGTGAGTGAGAGTGGTAGATTGTGAGGGCGAGGGGTAGATTGTAAGTGAGAGTGGTAGATTGTGAGGGCGAGGGGTAGATTGTAAGTGAGAGTGGTAGATTGTGAGGGCGATGGTAGATTGTAAGTGAGAGTGGTAGATTGTGAGGGCGAGGGTAGATTGTAAGTGAGAGTGGTAGATTGTGAGTGAGAGTGGTAGATTGTGAGTGAGAGTGGTAGATTGTGAGTGAGAGTGGTAGATTGTGAGTGAGAGTGGTAGATTGTGAGTGAGAGTGGTAGATTGTGAGTGAGAGTGGTAGATTGTGAGTGAGAGTGGTAGATTGTGAGTGAGAGTGGTAGATTGTGAGTGAGAGTGGTAGATTGTGAGTGAGAGTGGTAGATTGTGAGTGAGAGTGGTAGATTGTGAGGGCGAGGGGTAGATTGTAAGTGGGAGAGAGGGGAGATTGGGAAGAAGAGTGGCAAATTGGGCTTTTTTCCAATGACAAAGAAACTTAAAACGCTGATTTACACGGGCGGATGGTACGAAGTTTAATCTAAAAACACTTTAAATCTTATGAAAATTCTTAAATGACATTAAAACTGAAAAATAAAATTATAATAGAAGCAAAGGTGACTGGACAAAGTTGCATTGAAGATTGTGTACCACTCTACTTATTGGTCATGCAGTTGTGAAACTGAATTGGATCAGTAGTCAAACTGATTTGGTTGGAACGGCTGCTGCTGCTGCTGTTGAAGATAAGGTTGATGAAGCTGATTAAACTGTTGCTGCGACCAAGATTGCAGCTGCTGCTGCAGCTGCGGCTGCCGAGTCTGCATCTGCATCATTGGTAGGCAGAAACTCCTGCTGTCCTCTGCCGCCCCCTGCCGATCCGTCTGCGCCTGCTGAGCGCCGCCTCGCTGCGGTTTGCTGTCGCAATTGCCGATCACTAAAGCCGACGACTCCTCCTCGCGCGGATCTCGACGGTGGCGTTCAGTCAGCGGGATGCTCTCCGACCGGTTGCGTCTGTCGACGTCCTCTTCAGCGTCGTCTTCGTCGTCGAGTTTACTGATTATCTTCCGATCGTCCGGGTTGCCAACGAAGTACAGATAGCGCTTGAAGGCCAGCACCGACTGCAGGCAGCTGGCCGCGATCTGGGAGCTGTGAGCCGCCACGGAGACCACGTGCAGGAAGATTCTCTTGTCCGAGCCGCGACAGCGCTCGTCGCATCCGGTTGTGTCAGCCGCTGCGGCGTAGTATCTGCGCAGGAACGTGCAGATTGTGAGAAAGCGCATGCTTAGCGAATTTTACGTAAAGTACGTCGAGATTGCAGGAAGCGATTTAGTATA
Source organism: Macrostomum lignano (assembly GCA_002269645.1). Classification (NCBI taxonomy): domain Eukaryota; kingdom Metazoa; phylum Platyhelminthes; family Macrostomidae; genus Macrostomum; species Macrostomum lignano. The sequence continues at coordinate 177,821 of NIVC01000163.1, read as the reverse complement.
GGTGGACTAGTACACACACACTCTGGCCCCCCTTTGGGAGCGGAACTGAATGAAGCCAGCAAATTCAGCACTTATCCCGCAAGAAATTGATTTGAAATGCAAAACTTTTCTAAATGACTTTACAGTGATTAAGACACATTAAGTGACTAAGACCCGTCTTACTTAGAGGGGCATTAACAACGACGACAACAACAAAAAGGGCACTAAGACGCAACACTTAGACACAGTAGCGCATCAGCTACGAGCTAGTTCGCATAGGTCAATTAGGCATCAAAGCCGTTAAAATCAGTCCGTTTAAATGCTGTCACGCTTCGGGTCAATGATGTAATATCGATTTTCAGAACTGTAAAACTTGGTGTCAAAAATGACTATTCTTCGGAACAAAGTTGAAAATGCGTCAGTAAAACAAACTCTTTAAAAAAAACCTTTTCAAATCGGACTCGACCAGAATGCCAACCACAGACATGCCGATAGCCATGAGGCCCAGCATCGCCGCCAGCAGGCTCAGCACCATGCCGCCGATCGCTAGTCGCGCCTCCGCCAGTCGCATCCTGGCCGCCGCCACCGCCAGCAGCCCGTTGGCCACGTAGAAGGCGCCGGTCCAAGCGCCGACGGCCAGGAATCCGGCGAAGCAGAACTCGAACCGGCAGGCCAGGGAAGCCGCCACCGCGGCGCCGCCTGAGGCCACTTGGACAAAGCCGGCGGCTTGTGCGCGACGGGCGAACGGCGTCCGGCGTCTGCTGGCGCCTCCGCGGCGTCGATGCTGACGGCGGCGACGTCGGGCGGCGGCTGCGCCGGCCGAGCTCGAAGAACCCGCCGCGTCCGTTGAGGAACCGCAGGAAGCGGAACGGCGAGTGCGGCACATGACTGCCTGTCTGTCTTTTTTGCCTGTTTCAGTGTCTTTCGTAGCGTCTGTGTCTTTTGTTTTTTCTTCTCTCAACGTTCGCAGCCTCAGAGTGATTAATATATGAGTAGTTCTTTCAACTTTTTGCAATTCTCTGTCATTCCTACGAGTACCTTGATGCTACCGTTTTAGCTAAATTAACCTTGTTTGTTTCCACCAGTCTGTTCCTCGCAACGAACGATATTTTTGTCTTTAGTACATTTCTCCAGCTTGAGTCGCTTGAGCTAATTGACGTACCAAATGCGCTTTGCACTCTTTGCTATCGGCGGTGAAACACGCAAAGGACAGGAGGCCAGAGCAGAGGCAAATCGTGTAGGTTAGAGAAAAGTTCTCACAATTTCTGCCCTCAAAAATGGGGAAGGAATGAAAAATTAACTAAAAAAGATGAGGCGGATCTGTTCCCTCTTCTTCGCAGGCGGCAGGAGTTTGGGATGGGGAAAAGTGAGAATTGAGGATGCGGGAAGACAGTCATGCGCGTTCTGGGGATATATGGCCGTCATAAACCACCCCATCTGGGAAGATAGGCCCAGAGCGACCCAGATTTGTCAGCTAGAGGTTCTTCTTCTCTTCACTGACTTTCTCACCCTCCGTCTTCTCCTGCTGTGTGCTGCGTCTTCCCGCCAAAGCTTTCAATTGGCTAAAAACTGAGTCCGTATGCTCACGTATAGCTTAATGGAATAAATTACTGCGGCAAAAAGAGATTGACTGATAGAGAAACAATTATAATGTTATGCCTATGGCTCCAGGGTGGTTTCTGAGATTCCAATGGGCTCAATGGTAGTTTTTGAGATTCCAATGGGCTCAATGGTAGTTTTTGAGATTCCAATGGGCTCAATGGTGGTTTCTGAGATTCTAATGGGCTCAATGGTGGTTTCTGAGATTCCAATGGGCTCAATGGTAGTTTCTGAGATTCCAATGGGCTCAATGATAGTTTCTGAGATTCCAATGTGCTCAATGATAGTTTCTGAGATTCCAATGTGCTCAATGGTGGTTTCTGAGATTCCAATGGGCTCAATGGTAGTTTCTGAGATTCCAATGGGCTCAATGATAGTTTCTGAGATTCCAATGTGCTCAATGATAGTTTCTGAGATTCCAATGTGCTCAATGGTGGTTTCTGAGATTCCAATGTGCTCAATGGTGGTTTCTGAGATTCCAATGGGCTCAATGGTAGTTTCTGAGCTTCTAATGGGCTCAATGGTGGTTTCTGAGATTCCAATGGGCTCAATGGTAGTTTCTGAGCTTCTAATGGGCTCAATGGTGGTTTCTGAGATTCCAATGGGCTCAATGGTGGTTTCTGAGATTCCAATGGGCTCAATGATAGTTTCTGAGATTCCAATGGGCTCAATGGTAGTTTCTGAGCTTCTAATGGGCTCAATGGTGGTTTCTGAGATTCCAATGGGCTCAATGGTAGTTTCTGAGATTCTAATGGGCTCAATGGTAGTTTCTGAGATTCCAATGGGCTCAATGGTAGTTTCTGAGCTTCTAATGGGCTCAATGGTGGTTTCTGAGATTCCAATGGGCTCAATGGTAGTTTCTGAGATTCTAATGGGCTCAATGGTGGTTTCTGAGATTCCAATGGGCTCAATGGTGGTTTCTGAGACTCCAATGGGCTCAATGGTGGTTTCTGAGATTCCAATGGGCTCAATGATAGTTTCTGAGATTCCAATGGGCTCAATGGTAGTTTCTGAGCTTCTAATGGGCTCAATGGTGGTTTCTGAGATTCCAATGGGCTCAATGGTGGTTTCTGAGACTCCAATGGGCTCAATGGTGGTTTCTGAGATTCCAATGGGCTCAATGGTGGTTTCTGAGATTCCAATGTGCTCAATGGTGGTTTCTGAGACTCCAATGTGCTCAATGGTGGTTTCTGAGACTCCAATGTGCTCAATGGTGGTTTCTGAGACTCCAATGTGCTCAATGGTGGTTTCTGAGATTCCAATGGGCTCAATGGTGGTAGCATCGTCTGCACGCCTTCACACCAATGTAAACTAAGCAGAAGGCAGGTTTGAGCTGGTCCAGGAAATCACGAGTTAGCTAAAGCCATCCGAGTTTTTTTTTATTTGATATTACGATGTACGCTAGCGAATGTACGCCTGAGCATGATACGCCTGAGTACACGCGTACGCGAGAGCAAAACTGTACAACTGGGATTTCTATGCTCAAAGAGAGAGAAGAATTATCAAACCTATTAGCATAGGCACATACATGTAAGTGTAGTAAATGAAGAATGAAGAAAGAAGCCATTACAGTGGCATGACATGGCTACATCCACATTGGAGATCAAGGATGTTAACATGGCTACATGCACATGGGAGATCAAGGATGTTAACATGGCTACATCCACATTGGAGATCAAGGATGTTAACATGGCTACATCCACATTGGAGATCAAGGATGTTAACATGGCTACATCCACATTGGAGATCAAGGATGTTTACATGGCTACATGCACATTGGAGATCAAGGATGTTTACATGGCTACATGCACATCGGAGATCAAGGATGTTAACATGGCTACATGCACATGGGAGATCAAGGATGTTTACATGGCTACATGCACATCGGAGATCAAGGATGTTTACATGGCTACATGCACATCGGAGATCAAGGATGTTTACATGGCTACATGCACATCGGAGATCAAGGATGTTTACATGGCTACATGCACATCGGAGATCAAGGATGTTTACATGGCTACATGCACATTGGAGATCAAGGATGTTTACATGGCTACATGCACATCGGAGATCAAGGATGTTTACATGGCTACATGCACATCGGAGATCAAGGATGTTTACATGGCTACATGCACATCGGAGATCAAGGATGTTTACATGGCTACATGCACATCGGAGATCAAGGATGTTTACATGGCTACATGCACATCGGAGATCAAGGATGTTTACATGGCTACCTGTACATCGGAGATCAAGGATGTTTACATGGCTACATGCACATTGGAGATCAAGGATGTTTACATGGCTACATGCACATTGGAGATCAAGGATGTTTACATGGCTACCTGTACATCGGAGATCAAGGATGTTTACATGGCTACATGCACTTCGGAGATCAAGGATGTTTACATGGCTACATGCACATCGGAGATCAAGGATGTTTACATGGCTACATGCACATTGGAGATCAAGGATGTTTACATGGCTACCTGTACATCGGAGATCAAGGATGTTTACATGGCTACATGCACTTCGGAGATCAAGGATGTTTACATGGCTACATGCACATTGGAGATCAAGGATGTTTACATGGCTACATGCACATCGGAGATCAAGGATGTTTACATGGCTACATGCACATCGGAGATCAAGGATGTTTACATGGCTACATGCACATCGGAGATCAAGGATGTTTACATGGCTACATGCACATCGGAGATCAAGGATGTTGACATATAAAATTGGCAAACTTTTGGAGTGGAAAAGCTTGTGCGTTAAACTACTTCTAGTAGCAATCTACCGTAATGAATTGCAGCACGCAAACAGGAAAAAGTAGTCTAAGTTATTAAAACTCAAGGAGTTGACGTGGAATATTTAAAAATTATACAATCACGTTGCGAACGCCAATCCTCGTTCTCGCCTTCTTTACCAGCAAAGTTGGTCTCTGCTTCAACCGACACAGCCGCTTCCTGACAATGCTCATTGCCAGACAGTGCAGATGCCAGTAGCCAAGCAGCTGCATCTTCTGACGATAGACAATGTTCTCGTCCAGTTCGGATATCTTCTGTGTGATGAGGGCCACGCAGAAGTTCAATAGAAACACGGCGATAAACACATAGTAAACTGGCTGCACCCAGACCAGCAGTGTGGCGCCGGAGCCCACAAAATCAGCCTGACCGAAAATGAACCGACAAGCCGATGCGAGGTACTCAGCTAATATGGAGACAAAGCTGGCGTCCCGCGGCACATAAGGATAGCAGATTAGCACGGTGAGGCTGAACAGGAATACGGGAAAGAAGCTCATGTAGAGGATCTTGATAGACTGCTGCATACCGATGAGGATGTGAGCAAATAGTTCATAGTAGTAAGACAAGCAGCTGACAGCTAGGATGAGAACCTGCTGCAGTATGAGCATCAAAAACGTGTACATGAACTTCAACGAGTCGGCAGAAATGTACAGCTGTCCGTTCTCAACTGTGTAGAAGTAATCAGTGTAGATGAACATCGCCTCTATGAACATCATTAGCAGGTGAAAGAGGAGACTGCCAGATATCAGGCTGTCGGTGGCGTTGCTCAACGTCATCACGCTAGCAATCCACTGGAGCAGCAACCAATTTCGACGCACTGTTGGTGGCAGCAGACGGTTGGTGTAGAAGGACACCGCTAGGAAGATTATAAAGATAAACAAGAATACGAGTTGCAGAGCGAATCGCGCGTAGAACAGACCGCGCATAGCCGATAGAGCAGCCTGAGGCATCTGGGTCAGGTACAGCACGTGCGTCTGATTTAGCCCGGCAACCTGAGCTATATTGCTCGAATTGAACTCTCCTCTAGTGAACACTCTGGCCGTCAGAGTGAGCACGTTGAGAAAATAGCAAAGAATCATGAGGAAAATCTGCGCGAATGCGTGCTTCGACTTCAGCGTCCACTCCCCCATTGCGTTGAAGTAGGCCTGGGCCGCTGGGCTGTGGTAGAAGTTGCGCCAACTGCCCGGAATTCGTCTGTCCTTGGCGGCCTTCTCGTTCGCCATGGCGAAGTAGAGAAACGGCGACTTGCTCATCCGCGGCCCGCCGGCCCAGTGGTAGGGAGTCAAGTCGAACTCTTCAATGGCAACTCGTTCGGACTTAACAACAGTCCTCACGTAGCCAGGCGCCTCCAGGTAGACTCTGGCCAGGTGGAATTTGCGCCACAGCGCCGCGTACTCCACCGGTCGCAGGCGGCTTGTCGTCGCCTCCTGGTTGAGCATCTCCAGGCACCGGCTGGGCTGAATTGCAGCCAGCTGAGCGAACAGCTCGGCTAATTTTAACTCAACCTGCTCAGACTCGAAACTGTCTCTATCGTCAAAACTGTCGGAAGAGTTCCTGTTGCAGCAGCAGCAGCAGCAGAAGTCCACCAGTTGGAAGAGGGTCGGCCTCAGGACTCGACAGGCGTCAACTGCGGGCGATTTGGACAGCAGCTCCACGGCTGCGGACACCACCTGGAGGTTTCCTGTGATGAACAGTTCCAGCATGGGCGTTACAGAAAGGCTTTCTAGCTGATTAGGCGTGTCGGCGACTCTCAACGGACTGCTGAGCGAGTAGGTGAGCAATGATGAAGCAGACGGACTCAGTAAGATTATTAGTTGATGCGAGGTCAGCTTCTCCATGCTGACGACAAACTCGTCATAGTGCTTCGTGTACAGAAGCTCCATCATCTCGGGCCGGAAATGCCCCGCCTGCCAAATTATCCTTGGCTGCTGACTGTCCATCAGCAGTGGAGCGACGCGGTTGAAACTTCGTGGGATTTTTGACATTGGGGAATGTAAAATTATGCTACAGAGCAATAGGACAGTGTCTGGAATTGGGAAACTTCTTCAGGATCGTTGCTTTATCAGCAGCTTCGAGACCAGAAATTTATTGGATTCTGGATTTACATCATCCTTTCGGAAAGCCTTATCTAAGTTCTTTTGATTGCTGCTCGGATTATTCAGGTACTTCTAACTGTCAGAAAAGAAGCCAGGGGCACTGATAGTATCCCAAGTGAGGGGAGGTAATCGTACGCGCACTGAGACAGACTTTGATATTAGAGTTAAAGCGACATTGCTTGCATGGGAGGGAGAAGGCACTGGAATATCAGGGGTCAGTGTTGTGACGAGGGAAACAGTGGAGTGATGAAGGAGACAGTGGGGTGATGAAGAAGACAATGGGGTGATGAATAAGACAGTTAGAGTGATGAAGAAGACAGTGGGGTGATGAAGAAGACAGTGGGGGTGATGAAGAAGACAGTGGGGGTGATAAAGAAGACAGTGGGGTGATGAAGAAGACAGTGGGGTGATGAAGAAGACTGTGGGGGTGATGAAGAAGACAGTGGGGGTGATGAAGAAGACAGTGGGGGTGATAAAGAAGACAGTGGGGTGATGAAGAAGACAGTGGGGGTGATGAAGAAGACAGTGGGGGTGATGAAGAAGACAGTGGGGTGATGAAGAAGACAGTGGGGTGATGAAGAAGACAGTGGGGTGATGAAGAAGACAGTGGGGTGATGAAGAAGACAGTGGGGTGATGAAGAAGACAGTGGGGGTGATGAAGAAGACAGTGGGGTGATGAAGAAGACAGTGGGGTGATGAAGAAGACAGTGGGGTGATGAAGAAGACAGTGGGGGTGATGAAGAAGACAGTGGGGTGATGAAGAAGACAGTGGGGGTGATGAAGAAGACAGTGGGGTGATGAAGAAGACAGTGGGGTGATGAAGAAGACAGTGGGGTGATGAAGAAGACAGTGGGGGTGATGAAGAAGACAGTGGGGTGATGAAGAAGACAGTGGGGTGATGAAGAAGACAGTGGGTGTTAAAAGAGACAAATTATTTCATGCACTTAGGATACTACTACTCGTAATAAGTACAAAGGCAGGCATTGATGATTTTAATAAAACCTCAGGCAAAGAAAGGCCAATGAATCGCAGTGACGCATTTTTCGGAGCAAAAACCATCACATAACTTGTGAATTATTTTCTGGTCGGAAAAAAGAAAGCAATCCGCATACCGTACCGGGGCATTACTGGTCGGCTGAAAGCTTTTCAGACCGGTTGCTGGGACGAGGGACAAAGTGAAAAGGTTTTTTTCGAGTTTAACAAGGGTTTCTAAACCGAAATGTACACACAAGCAGTGCCCGAAGATTTCTTGAAAGAATTTGCTGACTTAGCTACTGAACGCAAGAAAAAATGTACCAGCTGCACTTTTAAAATCTGTGAAGCCAAGACGTCTGGTACTGCCTTAGTATTTTTATATTTCAAGGCAGATGCGAAGATGTTGTACAAATTGAGGGTAGATTGGGTAAATTGAGGGGTAGATTGGGTAGATCAAGGGGTAGATTGGGTAGATCGAAGGGTAGATTGGGTAGATCGAGGGTTAGATTGGGTAGATCGAGGGGTAGATTGGATAGATCAAGGGGTAGATTGGGTAGATCGAGGGGTAGATTGGGTAGATCGAGGGTTAGATTGGGTAGATCGAGGGGTAGATTGGGTAGATCGAGGGGTAGATTGGGTAGATCAAGGGGTAGATTGGGTAGATCGAGGGGTAGATTGGGTAGATCGAGGGGTAGATTGGGTAGATCGAGGGGTAGATTGGGTAGATCGAGGGGTAGATTGGGTAGATCGAGGGGTAGATTGGGTAGATCGAGGGGTAGATTGGGTAGATCGAGGGGTAGATTGGGTAGATCGAGGGGTAGATTGGGTAGATCGAGGGGTAGATTGGGTAGATCGAGGGGTAGATTGGGTAGATCGAGGGGTAGATTGGGTAGATCGAGGGGTAGATTGGGCAGATCGAGGGTAGATTGGGCAGATCAAGGGGTAGATTGGGTAGATTGGGTAGATCGAGGGTTAGATTGGGTAGATCGAGGGGTAGATTGGGTAGATTGGGTAGATCGAGGGTTAGATTGGGTAGATCGAGGGGTAGATTGGGTAGATCAAGAGATAGATCGAGAAGGAGATTAGATGGATCCACGGGTAGGCAGAAAATGGATGGGTATATCGGGTAGAGTAAGGTGTAGGTTGGGTAGATCCAGGAAAAGATTGGGTAGATCGAGCGGCAGACAGGTAGACAGGGAATGATGAAGAAAGTCCAATAGATTTAAAGTGGACAGACGCAACAAAGAAGCAAATTGAAACAAAGCAAACAAAAAAGTCAGCACAAATTTTTGCAGTCCCTATTCGTGCAGTCCCACAATTTGACCCCGCGAGTAGAAGCAAAAACATTTCCAACCGACAGAGGCCAATTTCTGCGGTTAAGGCAGACCAATTACGCTGTTGCTATGCTTGGTTTACGTCCTCCCCTGCTATCTGCTTTCCTCTATTAATATCTGCTTTCCAGCCCCCACCCCAAACGCAAAAAGGCTAAGAGACATCTGGATCGTATTTGCAGGCGGCTTTGGCACCGAAACTGTGCCCCCAATCTGATGTCTCGAAATGGAAAAGTACAAATGTGTGCACGAAAACTAGAATACGGAGAGGGGAACGAGCTAACGGATTTGGGAGGCAGAAACTGTCCCGTAGCTTGCAAATCGAAAAAGAAGAGAGAGAGATGGAGGCCCTGGAGATTGATGTCACGCAACGTGTGTGAATACGACAAATATTTTTTAGCTCGTAACGAACTTTTTCTGCGGACTTGCTCTTCAGTGAAGTGTGCTGATCTATGAGGCATTGAAGTATTGGCTTCTCCAGGAGTCTCAGGCTCGAATCAGGAGTCAGGAGAAATTTTCTGATCTCTCTGATCTCTCTGATGTCTCTGATGTCTCTGATCTCTCTGATGTCTCTGATCTCTCTCTGATCTCTCTGATCTCTCTGATCTCTCTTATCTCTCTGATGTCTCTGATCTCTCTGATCTCTCTGATCTCTCTGATCTCTCTGATATCTCTCTGATCTCTCTGATCTCTCTCTGATCTCTCTCTGATCTCTCTCTGATCTCTGATCTCTCTCTGATCTCTCTGATCTCTCTGATCTCTCTCTGATCTCTCTCTGATCTCTCTCTGATTTCTCTCTGATCTCTCTCTGATCTCTCGAATCTCTCTGATCTCTCTGATTTCTCTGATCTCTCTGATCTCTCTCTGATCTCTCGGATCTCTCTGATCTCTCTGATCTCTCTGATCTCTCTGATCTCTCTCTGATCTCTCGGATCTCTCTGAGCCTCTTTTGAAAGAAGAATAATTGATATCCAGCCGATAGCCTAATTCAAAAATAGCTGTTCAAGACTGCACTTCTGCCGGGAATCCATACGCGCATAAAACATTGAAAGCGTTCCGCTCCAGTTAAGCCGTCAGGAAATGCTTGGCTGATTATTTTCTATGCATTCGAACCCCAAGCAAAGACTACAGGGTCGCCAAACCCTGCCTATGGGAATAACTGAGTAAAACAGATTTCTTTCCTCTTTTCCTTCGCGATTCGGCGAGGTTAAACTAAAAAAAAAGCGCGCGATACGCAGGGGTGCGGGCTCTCTGGACTTCAAGTCCAGGTTCAGACCAGTCAGATAGGGGGAGGCGGTTTGGGACTTTAGCTGGGATGAAAATCATTTTCTGTATTCCCCACTGTGACCGAGGCGGAGACCCCAGCGGCCGGACAGGAGGGGAGCGACTTTTTTGGAGGGGACGGCTGGGGGATGGAGATTCGTGGGCGACTTGGGGGTCGCACACACGCTCGAACACGCACCAATATTCGTGGACTTCTACCGATAGAATTTGGAGTGGAACGTTTCAGATGACTAGAATAATAGATTGACGAGCAAGATGATGAAAGGATCGGGGAGGGAAAGAGAGACAGGGAGAGGGAGAGAGCGGATGGAGGAGAGAATCGGGAAGGGGGAGGGAGAGGGCGGATGGAGGAGAGAATCGGGGAGGGGGAGGGAGAGGGCGGATGGAGGAGAGAATCGGGGAGGGGGAGGGAGAGGGCGGATGGAGGAGAGAATCGGAGAAAGAGAGAGGGAGAGGGCGGATGGAGGAGAGAATCGGAGAAAGAGAGAGGGAGAGGGCGGATGGAGGAGAGAATCGGAGAAAGAGAGAAGGAGAGGGCGGATGGAGGAGAGAATCGGGAAGGGGAAGGGAGAGAGCGGATGGAGGAGAGAATCGGAGAAAGAGAGGGGGAGAGGGCGGATGGAGGAGAGAATCGGGAGGGGGAGGGAGAGGGCGGATGGAGGAGAGAATCGGGGAGGGGGGGAGAGGGCGGATGGAGGAGAGAATCGGAGAAAGAGAGAGGGAGAGGGCGGATGGAGGAGAGAATCGGAGAAAGAGAGAGGGAGAGGGCGGATGGAGGAGAGAATCGGAGAAAGAGAGAAGGAGAGGGCGGATGGAGGAGAGAATCGGGAAGGGGAAGGGAGAGAGCGGATGGAGGAGAGAATCGGAGAAAGAGAGGGGGAGAGGGCGGATGGAGGAGAGAATCGGAGAAAGAGAGAGGGAGAGGGCGGATGGAGGAGAGAATCGGAGAAAGAGAGAAGGAGAGGGCGGATGGAGGAGAGAATCGGGAAGGGGAAGGGAGAGAGCGGATGGAGGAGAGAATCGGAGAAAGAGAGGGGGAGAGAGCGGATGGAGGAGAGAATCGGAGAAAGAGAGAGGGAGAGAGCGGATGGAGGAGAGAATCGGGGAGGGAGAGAGGGAGAGGGCGGATGGAGGAGAGAAACGGGGAGGGAGAGAGGGAGAGGGCGGATGGAGGAGAGAATCGGGGAGGGAGAGAGGCAGAGAGCGGATGGAGCTGAGAATCGGGGAGAGCGGATGGAGGAGAGCATCGGGAGAGAGAGAGAGTAATCTTCGAGCAGTGTAAATTTAAATAGCAAACAACTTCTTGCAGCTTATAGGATAAAAAGCAGGAAAAAGCCGTGAATTTTTTCCTGGCAGAGTTTCTCATCCAAGTTGCAAGTTCAAAAGCAGTCCTTGTCCCCAGCCAACACCCAGCCAACCAGCTAACTACGGCAAACCCTCCCTTGCTGTGGTCCCATCCGCGTGTTTATCGTGAGGGCCGCATAAGACAGCAACACAGAGCCATATAACAAAGAATCCAACATATATGGAGTTCAAGCCTGCCCGCACAAGCGCCACCAATGTGCAAGCCTCAGACTCAGTAAAGGAGCCAGTGTGCGCTATATTTTGGTAGCTTTCGGTGGAAAGACCAACTGCTTCAGAAATAGGATAGTTATTTATTGGATATAGAGCTTAATTCAAACAGCATTTTAATGCACTGCATCTGTTTCCATTAAATGAATAGCAACCTTCAGTTAAAGTTTTAGTTGAAGTATCTCTCAGACCGATAAAATGAAGACTGAACAACGTTGAGGTAAGTTATGGGTATTTTATCTTCTATGATAGATAGATAGATAGATAGATAGATAGATAGATATACAGATAGATAGATAGATAGATAGATAGATAGACAGATAGATAGATAGATAGATAGATAGATAGATAGATAGATAGATAGATAGATAGATAGATAGATAGATAGATAGATAGATAGATAGACAGATAGATAGACAGATAGATAGACAGATAGATAGATAGATAGATAGATAGATAGATAGATAGATAGATAGATAGATAGATAGATAGATAGATAGATAGATAGATAGATAGATAGATAGATAGATAGATAGATAGATAGATAGATAGATAGACAGATAGATAGATAGATAGATAGATAGATAGATAGATAGATAGATAGATAGATAGATAGATAGATAGAATAGATAGATAGATAGATAGATAGATAGACAGATAGATAGACAGATAGATAGATAGATAGATAGACAGATAGATAGATAGATAGATGACAACACAGCCATGACAGCGCTCTTATTCCAGTGCTGCACGCTAAGATAGGGAATGCCCATCTCTGCACTGAAAAGTTGTAAAATACAAGCTAGAAATTTCCAACCTCGTTTGCAAATCTACCTCTCACTCGCTGCTCTGTATCTCGGCTCGTCTTTTTGAGAAAGAAATTCTAAATTTGAATTACACGAGCAACTGATGCCCAGGTGGGCAGCTGCGCACACCGAGTGCAAAGCTAAAGTAGAGCTTTTCCTTTGGCTGTGTGCGATGGAGAGAGAGACGACAGAAAAGTCAACAACTTGCTGTATTTTCATCAGAAATTTAATGCCAAAAAGATTGAATATGAGCCCGAGCCTGCCCGAGCGGCGCCCACACGCAGAGGAGCGGCGTACCTCCTTAGCGAACCCGTGATTAAGTTGATAATAGTTAAAACTTTTTCTCATTTTCATTCAAGAGGGCGTTTCATTTAGCGTAAGTCGTGAAATTTCAAACTAATTCTTGTTGATTTAATTTGTTTGTTTTAATTTACAGTTACAAGCGAGCATCTTTATTGGCAGCGGCAGCATCTGAAAGTTAGTCAAAACAATTTAAGAATGACGGCTAGAACTTCGGACACAAAAAAGCAAGTAATTTATTGTTTATATTTTTTCTTTTAGTATCCCATAAATTCATACCTTTTTCTTAGTTGATTTTTCATACTTGATTTTGAAAATATACGAGCATAATTTGTTTGAATCAGTTTCTACAGTGGCCTCCATTGTATTATAACCCCTCTCCCTGCCTCTCCCCTCTCCTTGCCTCTCCCCTCTCACTGCCTCTCCCCTCTCCCTGCCTCTCCCCTCTCACTGCCTCTCCCCTCTCCGTGCCTCTCCCCTCTCCCTGCCTCTCCCCTCTCCCTGCCTCTCCCCTCTCACTGCCTCTCCCCTCTCCCTGCCTCTCCCCTCTCCCTGCCTCTCCCCTCTCCGTGCCTCTCCCCTCTCCTTGCCTCTCCCCTCTCACTGCCTCTCCCCTCTCCTTGCCTCTCCCCTCTCCTTGCCTCTCCCTCTCACTGCCTCTCCCCTCTCCCTGCCTCTCCCCTCTCACTGCCTCTCCCCTCTCCCTGCCTCTCCCTCTCCGTGCCTCTCCCCTCTCCTTGCCTCTCCCCTCTCCTTGCCTCTCCCCTCTCCTTGCCTCTCCCCTCTCACTGCCTCTCCCTCTCCCTGCCTCTCCCCTCTCACTGCCTCTCCCCTCTCCCTGCCTCTCCCCTCTCCGTGCCTCTCCCCTCTCCTTGCCTCTCCCCTCTCCTTGCCTCTCCCCTTTCCTTGCCTCTCCCCTCTCACTGCCTCTCCCCTCTCCCTGCCTCTCCCTCTCCCTGCCTCTCCCCTCTCCCTGCCTCTCCCCTCTCCCTGCCTCTCCCCTCTCCCTGCCTCTCCCCTCTCCTTGCCTCTCCCCTCTCCTTGCCTCTCCCTCTCCGTGCCTCTCCCCTCTCCGTGCCTCTCCCCTCTCCTTGCCTCTCCCCTCTCCTTGCCTCTCCCTCTCCTTGCCTCTCCCCTCTCACTGCCTCTCCCCTCTCCCTGCCTCTCCCCTCTCCGTGCCTCTCCCCTCTCCTTGCCTCTCACCTCTCACTGCCTCTCCCCTCTCCCTGCCTCTCCCCTCTCCGTGCCTCTCCCCTCTCCGTGCCTCTCCCCTCTCCCTGCCTCTCCCCTCTCCGTGCCTCTCCCCTCTCCCTGCCTCTCCCCTCTCCCTGCCTCTCCCCTCTCCCTGCCTCTCCCCTCTCCCTGCCTCTCCCTCTCCCTGCCTCTCCTCTCCTTGCCTCTCCCCTCTCCCTGCCTCTCCCCTCTCCCTGCACCTAACTCAACTCTTCGTTCTTCCCTTTCCCCTCTCTAAATTTACAACAAATCTCCAATCTGTTCAATTTCCAAGTTCTCCTAGGAATCTCCAAGTTCTCAGTCTATCATCACACCTTGAGCACATCTCATACTCCGCTCCCCAATGCTCTTCTCTTTCTCCTTCTGTTCCTGTTTTTCCATCTTGCATTTCCGAAAAAGCAACATTTCTATTTATATCTTTGGATAGAAATACGCAAAGTTATACATCTGCCAAAGGCTGCAACTCACCTGTCATCAATCATCCGAATTTCGATAGAATATCGTATATTTTCTTTCACTCACCTTCGCTGCTGCCATCGACACTTCATCCTTCCCGTTAATTGCCCCTCCCTCCCGCAAGGCAATCAGTCATCGCCTAGTCTGGAGCCTTAGTTCGCACTAGCTGATTTGCATTCCATCCTGGAGCTCCAACTATAATAAGAGCATATTACTCATAGCAGTAGGTTAATCGGGGTCGATAATGACTAATTGATTACTAACTGACAGTTGGTGCTGAGAGCTCTGTCTAGGGTTTGTGGGCTTCGTTGATTTAATTAACCTGTCTAGATGTAGAATTCAAGCTATCGAGAATCAATGACCTTTAATGTGAACTTGATTGGGAGAATATATTGGATTAAGATTGCAAATTTCGATCGAATATCTCTCGCTCTGGACTTCCGAATCCCAAATGAAGCAAGAATGTGTTCTGTCTGAGAAGCACTCACAAGTCTAGCTGTCCCTGTCCCCCCGGATTTAGCTGTCCATGGCATCAATATCGAAAATCAATACTAATCCCTTATCCATTAGAAGTCAGACTTGCTTGTAATGTGACGTCCGAAAGGAACAAGGAAAGGGGGCCGTAGCCCAGCGGTAGCGCTGCTGCTCTGGTGTGCCAGCGACCCAGGCTCGATTCCAAGTGCAGTCACATTAATTTGGGGCTGAATTGGAATCTCGGCTTGGCTCTGCTCGTGCAATTAACGGCCTTGAGAGCCAACCCCCCAAGGCGCAGTGAAGTGTACATGCCTAACGATAAAATAAAGTCAGGGCTGCTGTACACTCCAGTGTGAGTGTGTGCCTGCGTACGTATCCGCGCGCTTGTATGCCTGCTCAGGGGAGTCGGCGGAATGGGCAGTAATGCCTCTCGCCGGTTGTGTGCCTATGTCGCTTAAAGTGCGCCAGGGTGCACACAACCCCCCTGCCTCTAATAAAATAAAGGAACAAGGAAGGTACGCTCGTACTTGTTAGTCAATTTTGCAAAACTGAGAAAAAGGCACGCAAAACATGGGATGGTGCAGGGAGACCTGTCTCGGATTAAAATAGTGAAAAAAAACAAATAGTGCGATGATCCACGAATGTCGTAAATTTTATATGGGGACTCGTTAAATTAGTTGCTTTGAGCTTCACTTCCTCTATCTTGCTTCCTTCTAAGATCCTGCGATCCGAAACTTCAAACCCAACTGCGTGACTGACAAGCTACTTTGTTTGACTTGTTCGACGTGCTTTTCTAGTCCTCCTCTCCGGTTCTTGGGCAACTGAATTATTTGCTTTTTTTCTCCAACTAGATATTGAACAGACGGGCCCGATGTGTTTAGATCAGTTTGTGTAATATACAAAACTATCCCACGGTGCGAGACTGGATATTGGGATCTAGTAGTAGTAGTAGTAGTAGTAGTAGTAGTAGTAGTAGTAGTAGTAGTAGTAGTAGTAGTAGTAGTAGTAGTAGTAGTAGTAGTAGTAGTAGTAGTAGTAGTAGTAGTAGTAGTAGTAGTAGTAGTAGTAGTAGTAGTAGTAGTAGTAGTAGAATTAGTAGTAGTAGTAGTAGTAGTAGTAGTAGTAGTAGTAGTAGTAGTAGTAGTAGTAGTAGTAGTAGTAGTAGTAGTAGTAGTAGTAGTAGTAGTAGTAGTAGTAGTAGTAGTAGTAGTAGTAGTAGTAGTAGTAGTAGTAGTAGTAGTAGTTTTCGTCCTCCACTTAATTTATTTGCTCGACTATTTGATACTACTAGCAGTAGAAGTAGCGGTTCAATTGACTACTATACAGTGCGCCCAGTAAGCTGAGTTTCAATTTGTTAAACTACACGCGCATTTTTAAGAGATCTTCAGGTATCTTCAGAAATACACTAAGCTGGTTAAAATCTAGCCACCTTTCGAGAGAACCATTCACCCGATAGCGTGCAGGGCTATAAAAATTTTTACCAGTGTAGTTGCCTGAAATAGTCGTAAATGTTGTCTCCATGTTTAATTGACGCTTGAAATTAACGGTCAGACTGATTGATGGCCTGATGTGTTTCAGTAATTGGCACACTTACGAGCTCGTAGAAACCTACAAGCCAGTGTGGTGCAGTAATTCACACGTCAAATTGTACAGAGTGTACTTATTGAATTTTTGCTACGTCTTTCGACTAGAACGTAATAAACAATGCTGCAACAAATCTTGTATATATCATTAAATAATTATTGAAGGTGTCTTTGTCTCCTTATGCCTTAGAATTGATTTTTGTGTCTTTGATCGGGCGCTTTTGACTTTGAATTGGTGTCTGTCTGGGTCTTTGATTTGGCAACTGTGTGTTTGATTTGGCAACGGTGTCTTTGATTGGAAACGTTGTCTTTGATTTGGCAACTGTGACTTTGATTTGTCAACTGTGTCTTTGATTTGGCAACTGTGACTTTGATTTGGCAACGGTGTCTTTGATTGGAAACGTTGTCTTTGATTTGGCAACGTTGTCTTTGATTTGGCAACTGTGACTTTGATTTGGCAACGGTGTCTTTGATTGGAAACGTTGTCTTTGATTTGGCAACTGTGACTTTGATTTGGCAACTGTGACTTTGATTTGTCAACTGTGTCTTTGATTTGGCAACTGTGACTTTGATTTGGCAACGGTGTCTTTGATTGGAAACGTTGTCTTTGATTTGACAACGGTGTGTTTGATTTTTCAACTGTGTCTTTGATTTGGCAACTGTGTCTTTGATTTGGCAACTGTGTCTTTGATTTGGCAACTGTGTCTTTGATTTGGCAACTGTGTCTTTGATTTGGCAACTGTGTCTTAGAATTCGTGCCTCCATTTTTTTAAGAAAACATCTCCAAGTTCTAACTGAGCATCTCCATTCTTTTGACGTTTGACGTCGGCATCTTCCAGAGCAATAAATCTGTCAATCTTGCCAATTTAACTCGCAGCACAAACGTTAGAAAATTAACAATTCTTAGGCAGCTTCTAAAGACCATTGCAAACAAAAAGTATCAAGCAAACTGAATTCCAGATTACAAATCTTCACGTACATACTCTGGACACTCTATATTTATAAAGGCAAGCCTAATAGCACAGAAAAATCAGTAGAATTTATTATACTGGTTGGCTCTCAGACCGAAAAATCCTATCTTTGACCTCTTATCAAGAGCTGTGTCGGTGGCTAGAGCCTGTTTTGGATCTCTCTTAGCTACAGTTACTCCATGGCTGCTCATATATAGATCTGGGGTAAATATTGCTGAGCAGCAAAACGCATGAATAGAGAAGAGATTGAGCTAATAAATAAGAAGACTTCACACCGCAGCACGCACGGAGTCAAAGGCAAGAGAGCGAGGGTACGGGGGGGCAGGTGAGCGACGCCCAGAAACAGTTGAAGCACAATCATAACAGATTGTGAAGTGGTCTCTTCAGCGTGTGCCATATAGCGTTTCCATTATCAGTTGATTCTGTCGGGCTATCATCGTCCAATAGAAATCGAGTGCGAGAAAGAGTGAGGGAGGGTAAAGAGTGAGGCAGACGTCCACTTCACACGGGCTGTTGACTGCATGCTTTGACTGTGTGTTAAGCGCTCTTGTAAGGCAATTTTTAAGTGCTGAAGTTGACAAACCAAAGAATTAGAAAGTTAAAACTTTTATTCAAGGTGAAAACTTTTGGTGGAACTGCAGCTCCTATTTCCAATGTCCAAAGACAAAGAAAAGAAGAAGGATAGGAGCTGGTCCTTTCTGGCCGGCTCTGGGGAGAGCAAGGTTAAGTGAGTTCAGTTTTCTGTAATCTTTCGTAGCTACGTAGATCTGCCGTCTTCCCATCTGTTCCTTCGGTCACCAACCAGCAGTCCCTTCAGATGTAGCCCAATTGGATCTTACTTACAGTAACATGACATGCAGTCCCTTCAGATGTAACCCCATTGGATCTTACTTACAGTAACATGACATGCAGTCCCTTCAGATGTAACCCCAACGAATCTTACGGTAACATGACATGCAGTCCCTTCAGATGTAAGAAACCCCATCTGCACTCCTTCAGTAACCCATCTGACTACTCTGCTGTAGCCTAATTGTACATTGCGCAGTGCAATGAAGGTCACTATGCCAATAAAATACATTTGTAATTATTATTGTGCAACTGTGCAGCACACCAGAGTATATTTACATGATGGGAATGGCAGACAGACGTCTTTCACGCGATAGCAGAGTGCCAAAAAGTGCCTTTTGTGAGCCGCGAATGTGGAATCCGGCCATACACTCCGTACTCAGCGTGCTTGAGCTGTCGGCAACTATACTTCGCATTTTTATTGTAGTTTTTTGCCGAACAAGCTTACACAATCATGAAGTTTTTTGGCTAAACCCTAAGAAGAGCTAATTGTAGAGAGCATTGGTTCATACTCTTCCATACCTAGGTACAAGGTACCTAGATACCAAAGTAGTGTCAGTATTTACCTAGATACAAGGTAGACACAGGAAAAATACATTAATTGCCATACTCAAAAACATAAAAAAGTCGCCACTTTTGAGAGTGCGCAGTAAATTCTAGCTCCACGCAACGCAGAGTTGGGCTGAGTGAGGAGGGATCGGGAAGAGCATAGAGCGAAGATTTGATGGATTGAAGCTTCCACCCGGTTTTCATTGTTTTTTCGAGCATTTTTTAATATCAAAATGGTTGGCCAGGTGACGCTGGTCGAAAGACACTGCTGAGTCTGCTGACTGGGGCAAAGGGTGGCGGGCGATTCTTCAATGCTGCTGAGTATATTTCTCTGTTAAAACTTAGTATGTAGAAAATTAATACGTAGTTAGTTGTAGTTCTAGAAATGTAATCGCAATAGCAAAAAAGTCCTAGTTCTGGTAAAGTTTACGCTAGTATGTTTGAAAAAATTTAAGATGTACATCTGCTATAAATATGCAGATAATGTAAATATATACCTTACTATTAAAGTTGCGTATAGTAGTATAAGTAGCTGAGTGTTTATTATCTTATAGTCCCTGATTTGGCTTAATTGTAGGACGGAGGTCTGTAATCAGAAAAACGCTGGAGTGTACATTCGCACTGTACATTCTAACCCCGCTAGATAGAAAGAGGTTGGGGTAGCGGGGCAGCCAGTCACAACAATTTTACGATCTGGCATGACGTTCCATGAACCCCATCCCCCCACCAGCTTGGTGTACATTGATTAGCTTTGTACACCAGTCCCCTTAGACAGAGTTTAAGAGGAACCAGACGACCCTGGACCCCGTTGTTTTTTTCACCAAATTTGTGACTTCTTATTTTAAATAAACAAGAAGCAATTATATTATTCCACCCTGCCACCCTCGCTGCCCCAAACAGAATGTCCGCACTGATCACAGAGCTGCAGACTAGCGGCAAAGAGAAGGACGACCTAATCAACGAGTTGCAGCATCAGATTAGCGATTTGAAATCGCAAGTTCGCATGAAAGACAAGCGCATAGCGGAACTATTGTCGCAAGTTGATAAATATCAATCGGTGATTAATAGCGCCGCCGGGTCGCCAGTGCACACAGCCGCTACGACTGTTAAACGACAACGAGGCGTGGGCATTTCTGCTGAGCCGCAAAATGAACAACTGGTCTCGCAAATGTCAACTGGGAAAATTGTCCCTAAAGATGCTGGGTGAGTTTCAGATGTTTTTTTAAAGTTTGAATTATCATATATCAGTTCATCAGTGGCGTAGCCAGGGGGGGGCGGGGGGCCGCGCTCCCCCCCAATCGCCTGGGGGGGTGGGGTTAGGCGCGGCGGGTACCAAAAATCATGAGGCAATTGAGTGCCTGCGACGCTAAAATGAGTGCCTGCGGCGCCAAAATGAGTGATGATGGACGCTGGTCGAAAGACACTGCTGACTAGGCCAAGGCCCAAAACGAGTGCCTGCGGCGCCAAAATGAGTGCCTGCGGCGCCAAAAGTGGCAATGGCATAAGGCATGACCAGCCAGGCCAACCCGCCCCCCCCCCAATTGAAATTCCTGGCTACGCCACTGCAGTTCATGTCTTGCTATCTTGGTTATTCGCATTTATTTTTTATGCACAATGATTGATTAATATTTAATTGTTACCTTGGAAATATTTTACACTACTACTTTCAAAAAGTAGCTTAGACCTTTTAGTTCAGCGGAACTTTAGTCAATAATCGAACCAGTAAGCAACTCATCTTCGATTTCTCGAAAGAATGCATCAATTTAAAGTTCTATTTTTAGTATTTGTTTTTCAGATTGATCATACTTAGCTTCGCCTACTGATGATAGTAGAAATATAGGTTTATTTTATTAGTAATTTAGATTTAGAATTTAGACTTGTTTATTCCTGTGATTTGTAGTGTGTTTATTATTAATTATTTGTTTCTGATTCTCAAAGCATACAAAAAAGTGCATACAAGTTAGAGTTTGAGAAGACTGACACGGACTAATCATTTACAAGAAAAAGATGGGAAGATATGTGTTTGCACTTCGTGACGCGCTGTCCTCGGTCGTTCAAAGAGAGGACACAGAGTGTGTGTGTGTGTGTGTGTGTGTGTTCGTGTGCCAATCAAAATTGGTTAAAAGCAGAGCCAAGAAATGCAAGCCTGTCTATTATTTGAGGCTCAATGCAGTTTTCTTTGCAGTAATAAATAACAAGTACTGATGCATATAGTTCGTAGAGGCTATAAAAGTATTCACTAACAATAATAAGCATTAGTCTAAATCGATACAAAATTCCAACTGAGGAGGCGGAAGCACTATATAATAGATGGAGCTGTGGGAAAGATGGAGTTCAGTGCTTTCCATTTTTCTTTTGTAGGATTTCTTTATTTTGCTTCTTTGACTTCCTACATAAGATACATGGGTGCTTGGGAGTTTTCTATTTGAGCAGGAGCAAGCTCTAGAGTAAAAAAAAATCACAAAGTTGTCCCCAAATTTTTTCGAAACATTAACTACAAGCAGCAACGTTAATCGTTTGCAAAAATACAACTCCGGAGTATTTTGTCTATCCAAGCCAGTGACTCTCTGAGCCCTTGTGGCAAATGTGTCCAGATGTGTTTAGAATGCAGAGATGTACACAGAAGACAGACATGTACACAGAAGACAGACATGTACACAGAAGGCAAACATGTACACAGAAGGCAGACATGTACACAGAAGGCAAACATGTACACAGAAGGCAAACATGTACACAGAAGGCAAACATGTACACAGAAGGCAGACATGTACACAGAAGGCAGACATGTACACAGAAGGCAAACATGTACACAGAAGACAGACATGTACACAGAAGACAGACATGTACACAGAAGGCAAACATGTACACAGAAGGCAAACATGTACACAGAAGACAGACATGTACACAGAAGACAGACATGTACACAGAAGGCAGACATGTACACAGAAGGCAAACATGTACACAGAAGGCAAACATGTACACAGAAGGCAAACATGTACACAGAAGGCAAACATGTACACAGAAGGCAAACATGTACACAGAAGGCAAACATGTACACAGAAGGCAAGGGTGAAGATGAAGGTGATAATGTGATAGGTGAAGGCAGAAGGCAAACATGTACACAGAAGGCAAGGGTAAGATAAGATAACAGTATGCAGAAGGCAAAGATATAACGTAAAAGGCAAAAGTCCTTTGTGCATGAAGCTGCATACTGTTATTACGCGATTGTAGAGAAGCTTTACACTTATTGCCATAAAATGAATTAGCTTATTAGTTCATACGAGTACTAATGTCGTAATGACGCTAGCCTTGTAGGATGCCAAAAGTTAAGCGTAGTAACCCGCGGTTAGTACGCTGTTTACATCACCGTCACTCATGGAAGCCACCGTGAGACCGAATAGATCAAATCGATAATGATTATTCGAAAGAAGTTTCACTCTTTATTGTGCGAATGTGTTTTAATATAATTTTCTACTTACAGACTGCGTATACTGCACATTATACATGTACACAGTTACCTATTTACAGGCTTGTCTGAAGTTGTATCTCTTAATTCCCTCTATCCTCTCCCTTGAAACCTTCGCTAATCCCCTATTCCCTCTACCACTAAAACACATCCCCAATTTCTAACAAAGTCTCACCTTTCTCACTGTAGGCCCCCTTTTCCTACCTCCTTTCCATCTCTCTCTAACCTCCTGTCTCTCCACTCTAAACGCCTCTAAACGTCTCTAAACGCCTCTAAACGCCACTCTAATTCTTCTCCCCTGTCTAAACCCATCTCCCCTCCCCTCTATAAACTCCTCTCCCCCTCTCTCTCCTCCCCTCTAAACCCATATCCCCTCCTCTCTCTAAACCCCTCTCCCTCCTCCTCTAAACCCCTCTCCCCTCCCCTCTCTAAACCCCTCTCCCCTCCCCTCTCTAAACCCCTCTCCCTCCTCCTCTAAACCCCTCTTCCCTCCCCTCTCTAAACCCCTCTCCCCTCCTCTCTCTAAACCCCTCTCCCCTCCTCTCTCTAAACCCATATCCCCTCCTCTCTCTAAACCCCTCTCCCCCCCTCCTCTCTTCTAAACCCATATCCCCTCCTCTCTCTAAACCCCTCTCCCCTCCTCTCTCTAAACCCATATCCCCTCCTCTCTCTAAACCCCTCTCCCCCCTCCTCTCTTCTAAACCCATATCCCCTCCCCTCTCTAAACCCCTCTCCCCTCCTCTCTCTAAACCCCTCTCCCTCCTCCTCTAAACCCCTCTCCCCTCCCCTCTCTAAACCCCTCTCCCCCCTTCCTCTCTTCTAAACCCATATCCCCTCCCCTCTCTAAACCCCTCTCCCCTCCTCTCTCTAAACCCCTCTCCCTCCTCCTCTAAACCCCTCTCCCCTCCCCTCTCTAAACCCATATCCCCTCCTCTCTCTAAACCCCTCTCCCCCCTCCTCTCTTCTAAACCCATATCCCCTCCTCTCTCTAAACCCCTCTCCCCTCCTCTCTCTAAACCCCTCTCCCCCCTCCTCTCTTCTAAAACCATATCCCCTCCTCTCTCTAAACCCCTCTCCCCTCCTCTCTCTAAACCCCTCTCCCCCCTCTTCTCTTCTAAAACCATATCCCCTCCTCTCTCTAAACTCCTTTCCCTCACCTCTAGCCCCATTTCCCCTCCCCTCTCTAACCCCCGTCTCCTCCCTTCCTTAACCCCCTCTCTACCCCTCCCTCTAATTCCCCTCTCCCCTGCGTCTCTCTCTCTCTCTCTCCCTCCCTCTCTCTCTCGATAATTAACTGAAGCTAGCTCAATACCCGATTAATAAGTTCATTTACTTGCTCATGTTCATATTAAAAAGCATATTAAAGTCAGTGTGTGCGCATGCGCGCTAAATTACAAATTATTCCCACTCTCTTATCACACTTCAACAGCAGATAGAGTAGAGAGTACGTTTAGCAGTAGTTCAGACAGAAAATTAACAGACTCGCAGTCTTATATCAGGCACTAACATTGCGGTACATAAACCGCATTTTAAGCAGTTATATGTCAGTATTGCTGATATAGTATATCGTACTATTATATGGCGTCCTACCATATCAGCGTACTGTATACTAATTGCTTGAATATGTTATAAAAAATCGTACCCACGTAAACTTAAATTGAATGAAGAATTAATTGCTGATAAAAACTATTATTAGTGAGAAAACTTTCACAAGTTAAAAGAAGAATGATAACTTTCTTTGAAAAACTTGTCTGACAGGTAGTCTCAGAACCGAAAGCAGGGTGTTTCAGACTCAAAAGAATCCGGATAAAATTTTCACAGATTCAAAGAAATCGAGATTAAGTTGTCACAGAATCCAATAATCGGGATCAAAGTGTCACAAAATCCAAGAAATCGGGATCAAAGTGTCACAAAATCCAACAAATCGGGATCAAAGTGTCACAAAATCCAACAAATCGGGATCAAAGTGTCACAAAATCCAACAAATCGGGATCAAAGTGTAAAATCCAACAAATCGGAATCAAAGTGTCACAAAATCCAACAAATCGGGATCAAAGTGTCACAAAATCCAACAAATCGGGATCAAAGTGTCACAAAATCCAACAAATCGGGATCAAAGTGTCACAAAATCCAACAAATCGGGATCTCAAAGTGTCACAAAATCCAACAAATCGGGATCAAAGTGTCACAAAATCCAACAAATCGGGATCAAAGTGTAAAATCCAACAAATCAGGATCAAAGTGTCACAAAATCCAAGAAATCGGGATCAGTGTCACAAAATCCAACAAATCGGGATCTCAAAGTGTCACAAAATCCAACAAATCGGGATCAGTGTCACAAAGTCCAACAAATCAGGATCAAAGTGTCACAAGATCCAAGAAATCGGGATCAAAGTGTCACAAAATCCAACAAATCGGGATCAAAGTGTAAAATCCAACAAATCGGAATCAAAGTGTCACAAAATCCAACAAATCGGGATCAAAGTGTCACAAAATCCAAGAAATCGGGATGAAAGTGTCACAGAATCTAAGAATCCGGATCAATGTGTCCCAAAATCCAATAATCCGGATCAATGTGTCACAAAATCCAAGAAATCGGGATCAAGGTGTCACAGAGTTCTATAGAGTCGGGATCTGGTATCACCAATAATTGGGAGCAACGTGATAGAGAATCAAGATCAAGGTCACCGATTAAGAAAGATTTCATCGCTTAACAAGTTTCTCAAGCACACAGGCAGCAGCAGAACTGAAAGAAAAAGCAAAGGAAAGGAACCTAGAGCTCAGAAAAGCCAATTAGAAATCGAAATCTTCCGCTTGTTTCCGTATAGCCTAAAAACCCAGGCTCAATGCAGCATAACCTGCGGGTCTATACACCTCCGACACCGCCAGTGCATGAGGTTATATGGCTCACTTGCTCGGACCGACCGTGTTTATAACGATCAATAATTCACCGTACCAATTAGCCTATACGGTTGTATTGGAGAGAAAGCCAAGTTTGCGCATTCGTGATGGAGTGCTAGTGCTGTACGTCATGGTTTTGCCTGTTCTTATATTATAGGTTCTAGTTCCAG
Source organism: Macrostomum lignano (assembly GCA_002269645.1). Taxonomy (NCBI): domain Eukaryota; kingdom Metazoa; phylum Platyhelminthes; family Macrostomidae; genus Macrostomum; species Macrostomum lignano. The sequence goes on along the minus strand of NIVC01000163.1, from coordinate 152,423 downwards.
GGCCGAGTAGTTTGGTCAGGAAAAATGATTCTGAGGCTACATACGACCAAACAGGGAAACGGGAACCGCGGGATTCACGGCGACCTGCATTTCCTGAGCTTCTTTCCTTCTCGACTCTCGCAGAGACATGTTCTATATTCCGGTTGACGACCTTTCGTCTTGCAGCTGGTTGGTTGAAACCGGAAATCCGATTAGAGCTGGGGCTATTATATCTGGGTATTTGGCTCACAGCAGTATCATCTTGGTGCTTACTGGCTTGTTCAGTACGACTATCATGGGGGTTTGCGAGACTTAAAACCTCTGAACTTGATTATCGATGACCTTGAGCTTTGGATTCTGTACTGTATCCTGAGACTGGGAATAACACAACATGAATTCGCAACTCGAAATGTTTTGAATAGAGATATGAAATCAGTACCCGGAATCAATGCCCGAAGTTGACCTCGGAATTTTAAATCGGTACCAGTATTGGAGAACGGAGTTGGGACCATAAGTGAATTGGGACCCAGAAAGGAATCGGGACTCAGAAAGGAATCGGGACTCAGAAAGGAATCAGGACTCAGAAATGAATCGGGACTCAGAAAGGAATCAGGACTCAAAGGAATCGGGACTCAGAAAGGAATCGGGACTCAGAAAGGAATCGGGACTCAGAAAGGAATCAGGACTCAGAAATGAATCGGGAATCAGAAAGGAATCGGGGCTCATAAAGGAATCGGGGCTCAGAAAGGAATCAGCACTCAGAGAGGAATCGGGACTCTGAAAGGAATCGGGACTCAGAAAGGAATCGGGACTCAGAAAGGAATCGGGACGCAGAAATGAATCGGGACTCAGAAAGGAATCGGGACTCAGAAAGGAATCGGGACTCAGAAAGGAATCGGGACTCAGAAAGGAATCGGGACTCAGAAAGGAATCAGGACTCAGAAATGAATCGGGAATCAGAAAGGAATCGGGGCTCATAAAGGAATCGGGGCTCATAAAGGAATCGGGGCTCAGAAAGGAATCAGCACTCAGAGAGGAATCGGGACTCTGAAAGGAATCGGGACTCAGAAAGGAATCGGGACTCAGAAAGGAATCGGGACGCAGAAATGAATCGGGACTCAGAAAGGAATCGGGACGCAGAAATGAATCGGGACTCAGAAAGGAATCGGGACTCAGAAAGGAATCAGGACTCAGAAAGGAATCGGGACTCAGAAAGGAATCAGGACTCAGAAATGAATCGCGAATCAAAAAGGAATCGGGACTCAGAAAGGAATCGGGGCTCAGAAAGGAATCAGCACTCAGAGAGGAATCGGGACTCTAAAAGGAATCGGGACTCAGAAAGGAATCGGGACTCAGAAATGAATCGGGACTCAGAAAGGAATCAGGACTCAAAGGAATCGGGACTCAGAAAGGAATCTGGACTCAGAAAGGAATCGGGACGCAGAAAGGAATCGGGACGCAGAAATGAATCGGGACTCAGCAAGGAATCGGGACTCAGAGATGAATTGGGTCTCAAAAAGGAATTGGGACTCAGAATAATTCTGGACCCGTAATTAAAATCAAGAATCTCCAATTTCATACATCTATAAAATATAGATGAGGCTGTACTGTGTACTCATTCTGACTTTTCACCGTGAGCCCATTTAAATTTCGTGGATTTCTCACAGCGCTACCTGAAAGGCAATATGCACTCGTGCGCATCCGCTACTGACGGATGATTGACGTGGCTCAAGTGGCTCGCTATAGCGGAGTTCAAGCCGAAGAAGTGATGAAGGCCATGCAGCTCATATCTTATTGAACCGAGCTACTCGTATAAGCTGTATCTACTGTAGGTGAGATTCGAGCACGAAGTCCTGACGTAACTTTTTAGAAATTCGAGATAAGAGCTATATACGGTGGATCTTCACGAGTTGGTTAAAGTGAGGGGTAAATAATATACGGTTTCCCCTAAACATTTATCCACACATTGGGAGCTGAGTGACTGCCAGCCTGCAGTGCTGAGAGACACCCAACGTCAGAGCAACTCGTCCAGAGCAGAAAGAAATTCAATATGCGCAAACGCCTCGAACTGCGTGTTTAGATAAGGCCTCGAACTAAATAGCAAATTGACTGCATATCTTAAGGAGGGTGGGAGGGCAGAAGGGAGCGAGAGGAAGAAGGCCCGACCTCGTCATTCGACTTGGAGGGGAGGCAGGTTGGTTACTGTTAAGGTAGATTTTTAGGTATGGGAGAACCTGAGCACAGTGCTGTACCTTGGCTGGTTGGCTAGTTGGACCATGATTTCGCAAGCGCAGTCGTCCAGACCCCTCTACCCCCCTCCTTTCCTTCCTACTCCCCTCTCCTGCAGATCGACCTCTTCTTCTTCCAGAGTTCTCGCACGGCGTTGAAGCATAAATTTTGAGCAATAAAGTCCGATTATATACATGTACTCCGAAAGCCTTATAACTTAGCTACTTTGGTAATAAAACAATCTGCTAACAACTGAAAGAATATAAATATACAAATAATCTTCCCTACTCGCAAGAGAAGAGAGAGAGCTTTACTTGCTGATACAGCCTCGTTCGGGCCAACTTCCTTGCCCAAGTGCTACACGAGCTTTCTTGCTAATAAACATTCAAATTTAAAACGAAGACTAAATACAGGAAGTGTAAAGCATGGGCACCCTGCGCGAGCTGCAGCTGGCTTTGCAGCAAAAAATCGAGGAAGTTAAACAGCGCGACAGAATCATAGACGAATTAGAGATTGAGCTAGACGTCAAGGACGCCAGGATTGAGCAGCTTCAAGAGGAGGTCGGCCGGCTGCAGTCGTTGCTGTCTCGCGAACAGCCCGAACGTCACGCTGCTAGCTTGCAGAGCGCCGCTTCGTTTGATCGGCAGCTGGTGCCGCGGACAAAACGGGTAGCGATTAGTGGCGAATCCTCGGCTGAATTTGCTAATTCCAATGTGAAACCGTGCGAGAAATCAACTAGGTATAGATTGATTAAAGCTCTGCAGTCACTTGCGATCAGCAACTTTTTTAAAGCTTTCTCCAAGCGTTTACTTTCGTTGACTAGTCTCTATCGACCTTCTAGTTCTCACGTGTCTCTTTATGGTCATTCATTCGGGCCGCTGGGCTCCTTATTGTCCTTAAGAGTGTCTTAAGGTATATTCAGTAAGTGTCGATATGGTCTTCAGTTAGTGAATGTCTTCATGGTCCTCAGTTAGTGAATGTCTTCATGGTCCTCAGTTAGTGAATGTCTTCATGGTCCTCAGTTAGTGAATGTCTTCATGGTCCTCAGTTAGGGAATGTCTTCATGGTCCTGAGTTAGTGAATGTCTTCATGGTCCTCAGTTAGTGAATGTCTTCATGGTCCTCAGTTAGTGAATGTCTTCATGGTCCTCAGTTAGTGAATGTCTTCATAGACCTCAGTTAGTGAATGTCTTCATAGACCTCAGTTAGTGAATGCCTTCATGGTCCTCAGTTAGTGAATGCCTTCATGGTCCTCAGTTAGTGAATGTCTTCATGGTCCTCAGTGATTGCCTTTATGATTATCAGCTAGTGAGTGTCTACACGGTGTCTACACGGTTCTCAATTAGTGTGGCTGTATGGGCCTTAGTTATGAGCCTTTTTATGGTTCTAAATTTGACTCTTTCTGACACTTTATCAATGTATTTTTATTTATTACTGCTAATATCTTAAATTGGTGCTTTACAACCATCATAACTTAATCACAAAAATTGCACTTAATATTTATTTCAATCTTGCAGAACTCGCGATCTCATTCGTCGAGCTATCCTGGAGAATGCGTTTATGAAAAACCTGGAGAATGCTCAGATTAGCGAGATTATCGACTACATGTACCCCATGACTCACAAGACCAATGCGCTCATCATTAAATTGGGCGAGATCGGGTCTCTGGTCTACGTCATGGAAGGTGAGTCTTCAGCCATTCAGTGATGCCACCCTCTAATCTTCAGTCTCTCAGTGATGCCACCCTCTAATCTTCAGTCTCTCAGTGATGCCACCCTCTAAACTTCAGTCTCTCAGTGATGCCACCCTCTAATCTTCAGTCTCTCAGTGATGCCACCCTCTAATCTTCAGTCTCTCAGTGATGCCACCCTCTAATCTTCAGTCTCTCAGTGATGCCACCCTCTAATCTTCAGTCTCTCAGTGATGCCACCCTCTAATCTTCAGTCTCTCAGTGATGCCACCCTCTAATCTTCAGTCTCTCAGTGATGCCACCCTCTAATCTTCAGTCTCTCAGTGATGCCACCCTCTAATCTTCAGTCTCTCAGTGATGCCACCCTCTAATCTTCAGTCTCTCAGTGATGCCACTCTCTAATCTTCAGTCTCTCAGTGATGCCACCCTCTAATCTTCAGTCTCTCAATGGTGCGGTACCCTATTCTTTTGCAAGAGTTTTGCTTCAATGTAAATTTTCAGAGGGTTCCGCCGAAGTCACGAACACAAAAGGCGACAAAATCAACGAGATTGGCTCTGGCACAGTGTTCGGAGAGCTGGCTATTCTGTACAATTGCAAGCGGACAGCCACCGTCAAGGGTGAGCATGAAGGGTGACTGTGCGAACATTGAGAAAGGGAGAGAATGATTTGGATTGACTGACACAGTAAGTTGAAGGTAGAGAAGATATAGTGGGAGTGAGGCAGATCTCAGGTAGAGTGAGGTAGAGGAGATAGAAGTATATTCCAGGTAGAGTGAGCTAGAGGAGAGAGAAGTAGATCCCAGGTAGAGTGAAAGAGAAGTAGATCCCAGATAGAGTGAGAGAGAAGTAGATCCCAGGTAGAGGAGAGAGAAGTAGATCCCAGTTAGACTGAGGTAGAGTGGGATAGAATTAGATCCCACATAGAGTAGATTGGGGTAGAAGTAGATCCCTACCAGGTAGAGTGAGGTAGTCAGGTATAGGGGAGAGAAGTGGGTCCCAGGTAGAGTGAGGTAGAGTGGAGCACGCTAGACAAAAATATGGTTTAGCTAAGGCACACAGAAACAGATTAACCGACTTTACCGGGTGGTAATGAGATAATTCCGTCTTCTATTCGTAAGTTAAAAGGTCAACTGGGGAAATTTCGCCCGAGCACGGATCGTTAGGAGGATAATTTTTTTAAGAGGACCACTCTAATGAAGAGCTTCATCACGGGGTGCTGCTTGGTGGTCGAGAATTTCTCTGGGGATTTTGGCGAGATTTCTAGGGAGGTGGGAGAGCTGGGGTATCGTTCGTGCCTGCCAGGCGTGTGTCAGCCTGCAGTTAAGAAGCAGGGCGAAGAGAGCTCTTCTCTCCCTGTCACTCTTGAGTTGGGTCTAACGATGTGACAAAAATGACTTGGGCGTTTAGTTCGCTATTCATCTTGGCTATTTTTTATCTTATTACTCTCCTCTTCTAATCATATAAATAGTTTTTTTAAGTTTTCATATCGATAATATGATTCGCAATCGGTTCTAGTTTCGAACGAGTAGAAATCTACAATAAACAGGTAGAAATCTAAAATAAACTGGTAGAAATCTGCAATAAACTGGTAGAAATCTGCAATAAACGGGTAGAAATCTGCAATAAACTGGTAGAAATCTGCAATAAACGGGTAGAAATCTGAAATAAACTGGTAGAAATCTGCAATAAACGGGTAGAAATCTGAAATAAACTGGTCAACATCTGCTATAAACACGTAGAAATCTGCAGTAGACGAGTGTAAATCTGCAGTAAACGTGTAGAAATCTGCAATAGACGAGTGTAACTCTGCAATGAACTGGTAGAAGTCTGCAACACACGGGTAGAAGTCTGCAATAGACGGGTAGAAGTCTGCAATAGACGGGTATAAATCTGCAATAAACAGGTAGAAATCTGCAATTAACGGGTAGAAATCTGCAATTGACGAGTATAAATCTGCAATAAACAGGTAGAAATCTGCAATTAACAGGTAGGAATCTGCAATAAACGGGTAGGAATTTGCAATAAACGGGTAGGAATTTGCAATAAACGGGTAGGAATTTGCAATAAACGGGTAGGAATTTGCAATAAACGGGTAGGAATTTGCAATAAACGGGTAGGAATTTGCAATAAACGGGTAGGAATTTGCAATAAACGGGTAGGAATTTGCAATAAACGGGTAGGAATTTGCAATAAACGGGTAGGAATTTGCAATAAACGGGTAGGAATCATTTGGTTCCTATCGCAAAAAGACCATCTCTATATTGCTATTATATCATCCATTAATCTCTACAATAAATAAATAAAAAATAATCTCGTGCAGTACTTTCATGACTGTGCGGCAAAAAATGTCGACTGTAAATGACATCATTCTGTCGCCACTTCCCAATCAATAATGAGGATTTAAAGCTTAACTAAGTGCTACTCATAATAACCATATGATAACTTGGCGATGACTGGCTGGGCCTCTAATACCTTTCAACACACGCACTGCATATATCGATTTCGGCAATGCAAAGAAACCTTGGATTTGAAGGTAGAAAATTTCTTTTGATGTCGCTAATAGCTCGCAAAGTCTCTGCAGGTATTTTTTAACAGGGAGCAGAGAAGCTCAGTGGCGAACGTGTCTGACTCTTAAGGATTAGGGATGTGAATTGGGATAAGGATTAAGGATTAGAAATGTGAATTGGGATCAGGATTAAGGATTAGAAATGTGAATTGGGATCAGGATTAAGGATTAGGGATGTGAACTGGGATGATGATTAAGTATTAGGGATGTGAACTGGGATCAGAAGGATTAAGGATGTGAACTGGGATCAGAAGGATTAAGGATTTGAACTGGGATCAGAAGGATTAGGGATGTGAACTGGGATCAGCATTAAGGATTAGGGATGTGAAGTGGGATCAGCATTAAACACGAGAAGACTGATGGTAAGCAGTGCTTACCATGGCCCAACTCAACTTTCTGCCCACCAGAGTAAATTAAATTCTATGGCTAAATTGGTAGTATCCGTTCTTGCCGGATATGGTAAGCACTGCTTACCATGAGTATTCTAGGTTTTCTTGTTTTCTGACAATTATAGGCTTTGCATTCTACATTCTTAATTGTTTCGTCAGTAACGTTCCTCTGTGCTTTGGTTCAAAAACACACATTTTGTTCGAAGAGGCTTCAATAAAGTTTGAAATCGAATTTACTAATACAGAGTTAAACAACAAAAACGAGAATAAAAAACCTGATAATATTCTGGCTGATCGAACTTACTGCGCATACAGAGCGTACGGCTCGTGCACTACAGAAACTATAACTAGTGAAACTAATATAAATTATCAAGAGTTGTGAACTAATTTGAGCTAAAGACAAGAGCCAAAAACAGTAAACAGAAAGGATGAAAACTTTAGTTTTAGCGGAAAGTGAGTCCATTCTGCCGATGCTCGTACTTTAACGCTGCGAATGCCAGCGTTGGAAGCAATCTAACAAACAAAGTCCCGGGCATCCTGGACATCGGCTGCAGAAATAAACTGGCGCCGGGAACTGGCAGAACTGTAGCACATTCTGCACCTTTTCGTAGGTCTGGGCTGGGTAGGACGACCTGGGATTTTCTCCGGAAAATGCTGCTCAGGGACTGCAACTGTTTGCAGCATGGTCGCTTCCTGCCATTTCCAGTTCGCTCTATCAAATCACGGATGCTGGCTTCGAGATATCTGATAAAAGTATTCTGGCCACCACACTTGCAGTACAGAACCCAAGCGTTGCGCACCATTTGAAGGCACATATGCAAACCCAGCTTGTGGAACCGTTTTGTTGTCTTTCTGCCGGCATCATAGGGCTGCAGGGTGCCGTCCAGCGTGTTCACTCCACCCATGCAGCGATTGTAAGTTAGCACACTGCGGCTCTTCTGCACTGCCACATGCTGACCAGCTCGATTGATCTTGACTTTCTCTGCCTTTGACGCAACGTCCTTCGTGTCCAGCAAATACAAGGTCTTGACTCCACTCTGCTTTCTCTCGACAGCCTTCACAATCAGAACACGTCCCTTCCTCGCGAAAGCTACATTATTCGGAACCACTAAAGCCTGCCGAAGCTGAGCCGGAACTCCTCGGTCTGGCCTCACGGTGCGCGCCAAGAACGTTGAATGATCGATAAGGAACTGGGACAACCTGTATCATGTAAACCAGGTGTCGGTAAATATTCTGTACCCCTGGTCCAGAATGTCCTTGGCCAGCTCAGCTGTTCGGATTGAGGCCAGCAGTTCCGGTAAATTCAAAACATTCTGTCCCTTCATCGGACCCAGGCTCGACAAGTCGCCAAACATTCTCAACTTCAGCAGCATCGCCATCTGCAAACTCCTGTTCTTCCTTGCCGTCAGGCCCTTCTATGGTTGGAGGATTGCCATCCAGTGCTTCTTCGCCAACCTCCTCGCCAGGCTCCTCGTCTATTGTTAAGTAGGAGTCGAAGCTTGCTTCACTGTCAGAGGTCATGTATTCGATCTCAGAGGCAGAAGCCATGTACTTTAGGATATCAGTGAGTAAATACTGTGTCAAATTTAGCGAGAAAAGGCTAACAAACAAGATGGTAAGAGTGTTACTGTAAGAAAGCTAGTTTTACTACAAAGGGGACTTGCTGTCTGAGCACAGATTTCTATGGTAAGCAGCGCATACCAAGCAGGCAGCAAGTGAAACTGTTTTATTGGCTAAAGCAGTAGTGCTGTTCATTTCCTTCCCGTCTAGCGTGTCAGTTTGAGCCAAGCTGGATCAGTATGCCTAGCCGGCAGGAATGGAAGTGACATGCTATGCCAGAAAATATCTATGGTAAGCACTGCTTACCAAGCAGTCGGGAACCGACAAATTATGGATTCTGGTTAGGCAGGAAGAGAATTGGTTAGGGATGTGAATTGGGATCAGGATTAAGGATTTGAGATGTGAATTGGGATCAGGATTAAGGATTAGGGATGTGAACTGGGATCAGCATTAAGGATTAGGGATGTGAATTGGGATCAGGATTAAGGATTAGGGATGTGAAGTGGGATCAAAAGGATTACGGATGTGAACTGGGATCAGAAGGATTAGGGATGTGAACTGGGATCAGGATTAAGGATTTGAGATGTGAGTTGGGATCAGGATTAAGGATTAGGGATGTGAACTGGGATCAGCATTAAGGATTAGGGATGTGAATTGGGATCAGGATTAAGGATTAGGGATGTGAAGTGGGATCAAAAGGATTACGGATGTGAACTGGGATCAGAAGGATTAGGGATGTGAACTGGGATCAGGATTAAGGATTTGAGATGTGAGTTGGGATCAGGATTAACAATTAAGGATTTGAACTGGGATCAGAAGGATTAGAGATGTGAACTGGGATCAGAAGGATTAGGGATGTGAACTGGGATCAGAAGGATTAGGGATGTGAACTGGGATCAGAAGGATTAGGGATGTGAACTGGGATCAGAAGGATTAGGGATGTGAACTGGGATCAGAAGGATTAAGGATGTGAACTGGGATCAGAAGGATTAGGGATGCGAACTGGGATCAGGATTAGGGATTAGGGATGTGAATTGGGATCAGGAATGAGAATGAAAGATTCCGCATTGACAGTTCGTGATTTTTCACCAATGCAATAAAACAGCAATTAATAACAGTGCATGGCTGACTTCCGCTCAGCAGATAGCAGCAACGATCGTGCTGCAATAAGAGCTTCTCTGCGCCACTCCTGAACAGAGCAGAGCAGATTGGGATCCCGGTTGCAAGTGCATGTCTCTGTGTAGTTAGCAGTCACTGAGGGGGGGGGGTCGGTCAGGCAGATCTTGCCAATCCAAGCCTGCTGGAACAATCGATGCAATCAATCAATCACGCGGCGGAAGTGCCCAGTAGGTAGCTTGCTCAGTGGGAGCGACGGAGAGAGAGAGAAAGCAGAGAAAATAGGTGCGTGTAGCCGTGTAGGTAGTAAGTAGGTAGCGTGAGCAAGGAAATAAAATGCCGCTCTTAACCCTGCCAATTTTCACATTGTAGCTCACTGCACTGCAAGTCCCAGCTATAGTTAAAGTACCTGTTGTTTGAAGTAAATTTTTGGATTTCCTAAGTCTAGGGGAGCGGGATCCTGGATGAAGGGATTGGATCCTGGATAAAGGGATCGGATCCTGGATGAAGGGATCGGGATCCTGGATGAAGGGATTGGATCCTGGATGAAGGGATCGGATCCTGGATGAAGGGATTGGGATCCTGGATGAAGGGATCGTGATCCTGGATAAAGGGATCGGGATCCTGGATGTAGGGATCGGGATCCTGAATAAAGGGATCGGGATCCTAAATAAAGGGATCGGGATCTTTGATGAAGGGACCAAGATTCTAAATGAAGGGATCGGATCCTGGATGAAGGGATCGGGATCCTGGATGAAGGGATCGGGATCCTGGATGAAGGGATCGGGATCCTGGATGAAGGGATCGGGATCCTGGATGAAGGAATCGGGATCCTCGATAAAGGAATCGGGATCCTGGATAAAGGGATCGGGATCCTGAATGAAGAGATTAGGATCCTGAATGAAGAGATTAGGATCCTGAAGGAAGGGATTAGGATCCTGAAGGAAGGGATTAGGATCCTGAATGAAGGGATTGGGATTCTGAATGAGGGGATCGGGATCCTGAATGAATGCTGTATGAGCAAAAAACGCACGAATCAGATACGACTAAACTCGATTTCTGAACAGTTTACATACGCATGTATTTTTACTTATTTCCACTCAGCCCTCAGCAACTGCAAGTTGTGGGCCATTGACCGACAGACTTTCCAATCAATTATGATGAAGACGGGCCTGCTGAAGCACAAAGAGTACATGGAGTTCTTGAAGAGGTGAGATCCGACGCTCTACTGGTATTTTCTTAAATATTGAAAAATATTTTATGACGTTTTTTAACTGAAAAGTCGTACTTCTCTACTTATTAATGTGCAAGTCAGTAGGTAGATGCGATTTTTTGCTATTATTGTTCAATTTTCGAAAAAAACTGCATCATTTCTATCGTTTATCGGGCATAGTTTCAGTGAACTATTAACGCTATGCAGACAGACAAACTAGAGGAGGCTCAGAGAATCGGTTTTGAAATGCGCGTGCTGTCTCAGATTGTCAATGACTGGTTCCGTCTAGAGCTCAACCGAAAGTTGCTGCAACTTAAAACCAGATGACCAGCTTGCGTGGCTTAGGCGATTTGAAATGTTTCAAGTTCTTTTTGTTCAGTTCAACAGTCGCCCACGACGGTGTCTTGTTTCTCACTCAATGTGCGTCAGTGAGACCGATTAGCTGGCATGAATAGGTGCGGGAACTCTGTCTTACCGCCGCCCACCTTATTCTGAGAATTCCATATTTGGCAAAGCAGTGACTTAAATGTCCAGTGCAGATGAAATGCATCTGTTTGCTGCCTGCTCTGCATTCAATAGAACTTTTCCAGCCTAACCTGGAAAAGAGTAAAAAAGGGACGAATGCGAAGGAAAGGAGAAAGCTTTTTTGATCTGCATTGATTGGCTATTTTGAGCGAGACACAGTTAAATGGCTTTGTGTCACCTTGGATTGTTCTATTAAGCTATTAGTGCCTTTATTGTCTCTCTTGATTGGGGTCCTGAACCATTAGACATTATATTAGCAGTGTCTGTCTGTCAGTCTGTCTGTCTTAGTGTCTGTCTTAGTGTCTGTCTTAGTGTCTGTCTGTCTGTCTGTCTGTCTGTCTGTCTGTCTGTCTGTCTGTCTGTCTGTCTGTCTTAGTGTCTGTCTGTCTGTCTGTCTGTCTGTCTGTCTGTCTGTCTTAATGTCTGTCTGTCTGTCTATCTATCTATCTATCTATCTATCTATCTATCTATCTATCTATCATCTATCTATCTATCTATCTATCTATCTATCTATCTATTTATCTATTTATCTATCCATCTATCTATCTATCTATCTATCTATCTATCTATCTATCTATCTATCTATCGATCTATCTATCTATCTATCTATCTATCTATCTTTCTATCTATGTATTTATCTATCCATCTATCTATCTATCTATCTATCTATCTATCGATCTATCTATCTATCTATCTATCTATCTATCTATCTATCTATCTATCTATCTATCTATCTATCTATCTATCTATCTATCTATCTATCTATCTATCTATCTATCTGTCTATCTATGTATTTATCTATCCATCTATCTATCTATCTATCTATCTATCTATATATCTATCTGTCTATCTATGTATTTATCTATCTATCCATCTATCTATGACCCAGTCCATGTATGTATCTCTAATTGTCTAAACCTTTACCCTATTCCTCTCTATCCCATCTTTTCAATTCTTTCTATTGCAATTCCTCACTGCAGTGGGCTCAATCTGAATTTTCTATCACTAAAACTCACCCAAACAAGTTCGCATCGGGGTGGAATAAAAAGCTTTGTCGTTTTCTATTTTAATCTGTTTCTCCACGCAGTGCCTGTTGGGACCTCACAGTGAGCTAAAGAAGCTTTTGAAGATTTCCACACCCTGACTTCACTCTAGCGCTAACAAAGAGAGACTCAGAAAGATTTCAACCGAAGAGGGGAGGGAGTTCTGATCCCAGTGCAGTCCGGCCCCTGAAGCATGGCTGACTTGAAAAGTCCTCCCCAAGATTCTCCTTTTCTAAGTCGCCCTTAACGAACCCGGTGGGACTGCTTCGTGCAAAAGCGTTCGGGCATTAATAAATTAAGGCTTCGTTGCCCTTCTAACGCAATAAGGAACTTGCTGAGTTACTAACTATTGATGGGCTATTGACTTGTGTCCTTAGCTGTGCCTGTGTCCTTAGCTGTGCCTGTGTCCTTAGCTGTGCCTGTGTCCTTAGCTGTGTCTGTGTCCTTAGCTGTGCCTGTGTCCTTAGCTGTGTCTGTGTCCTTAGCTGTGTCTGTGTCCTTAGCTGTGCCTGTGTCCTCAGCTGTGCCTGTGTCCTTAGCTGTGTCTGTGTCCTTAGCTGTGTCTGTGTCCTTAGCTGTGCCTGTGTCCTTAGCTGTGCCTGTGTCCTTAGCTGTGCCTGTGTCCTTAGCTGTGCCTGTGTCCTTAGCTGTGCCTGTGTCCTCAGCTGTGTCTGTGTCCTTAGCTGTGCCTGTGTCCTTAGCTGTGTCTGTGTCCTTAGCTGTGCCTGTGTCCTTAGCTGTGCCTGTGTCCTTAGCTGTGCCTGTGTCCTTAGCTGTGTCTGTGTCCTTAGCTGTGCCTGTGTCCTTAGCTGTGCCTGTGTCCTTAGCTGTGCCTGTGTCCTTAGCTGTGCCTGTGTCCTTAGCTGTGTCTGTGTCCTTAGCTGTGCCTGTGTCCTTAGCTGTGCCTGTGTCCTTAGCTGTGCCTGTGTCCTTAGCTGTGTCTGTGTCCTTAGCTGTGTCTGTGTCCTTAGCTGTGCCTGTGTCCTTAGCTGTGTCTGTGTCCTTAGCTGTGCCTGTGTCCTTAGCTCCCTTTCCTCTCAGCAGTTTTATATCTTTATCATTAACATTTCCTCTGTATTCGTTTCACTATCTGTCAATCAGATTCAATTCTCGCTTATTGAATATTAAACAGCTTTTTCAGCATTCTATTAAAACGAACCTTTCAACAGGCGCACATGAAATACAAATGAGTCAGCGTTTTAGTCCATTTAAGATTTTTATCTGATTAATATTTATGATGCAATAGGGTTAATTCCCAGATGAATGCTCTGGCAGATTCATTTGAGCAGAATTTTTAATTCTAACTCATTAGTTTATTCTTATTAGCCTCGTGTACCAAATAGTGATGTACCAGGTTAAAAAACACTGTTACTTTTGAAGTTAGTTTTTACTTTCCAGAATTGAGCTTGTAGGACAAAAGGGCGTAGAGGATATAGAGGGTGAGAGATGAGGATGTAGAGTAAGAGATGAGGATGTAAAGTGAGAGATGAGGATGTAGAGTTTGAGAGATGAGGATGTAGAAGGTGAGAGATGAGGATGTAGAAGGTGAGAGATGAGGATGTAGAGAGGGTGAGAGATAAGGATGTAGATGATGAGAGATAAGGATGTAGATGGTGAGAGATAAGGATGTTGAGGGTGAGAGATAAGCATGTAGAGGGTGAGAGATAAGGATGTAGAGAGGGTGAGAGATAAGGATGTAGATGGTGAGAGATAAGGATGTAGAGAGGGTGAGAGATAAGGATGTAGATGGTGAGAGATAAGCATGTAGAGGGTGAGAGATAAGGATGTAGAGAGGGTGAGAGATAAGGATGTAGATGGTGAGAGATAAGCATGTAGAGGGTGAGAGATAAGGATGTAGAGAGGGTGAGACATAAGGATGTAGATGATGAGAGATAAGGATGTAGATGGTGAGAGATAAGCATGTAGAGGGTGAGAGATAAGGATGTAGAGAGGGTGAGAGATAAGGATGTAGATGGTGAGAGATAAGCATGTAGAGGGTGAGAGATAAGGATGTAGAGAGGGTGAGAGATAAGGATGTAGATGGTGAGAGATAAGCATGTAGAGGGAGAGAGGTAAGGATTGAAGAGGATCCAGAATTTCGGAAAATAATAGTTAAGGATGAACTACCATTTGGCACGTTTCTCCTAGATTTATAGTTTCTCAACGATTATGTATCGAAATATCGGTAAAGTTATTTCCCGTCTAGCCTATGGCATCAGTTCTCCAATCGCAGAACAGTAAGATGCTGGCTCAGAAACTGCCTCTCCATCTGCTCTATATAGAGAGTCAGTGACCAGTTAGCCCTAGACTGGCAAAGCCATGGAATCCAAGCAGTCTTGGCGTCGTTCGCTTCAACGGTTTGCCTCATTAAGCGTCACATCTCCATCGCTGTGGCGACGGCAGCGTCAGCTTAAGCCAGACGCCGATGCTCACCTCGATGCCCAATCCGATGGGCAGCCGTTGAAGCGCAGGCGCAACGGTCTCGCCTACCTGCGCCTGATCGGCCTGTCGAGAGTGCCGTCTCTGCAGACGGCTGCGTCGTTGCGAAAGAATTGCGAAGCCACCAAAGCATCGGAGTGGTCATTATTGAATAAAAGTGAAAATCATATTGCACTAATTTGCAGCGTGCCAGCATTCAAAGAGCTGCCAGGAGAAACTCTCAGCAAACTGGCTGACGTACTCGAGGCCGATCACTATCCCAATGGCGAGTACATTATCCGGCAGGGCGCCAAGGGCAACACGTTCTACATCATCGCCAAGGGCAACGTGCGGGTGACCAAGCGCGATTCGGCTACCGGGGAGAGCGTCTTCATCAGGAATATGGGCCGCGGCGACTGGTTCGGCGAGAAGGCGCTTAACGAGTGAGTGCTCTCAGTGTTTTACGGTCTGTTTTTAGCTATGCTTGCTCGCTCCTGTGCGGCTAAATCAGGGATCAGTAAAGAGAAAGGAGAAAGCAGATAAGGTGAGGGAATAAAGGAGAAGACAGGAGGGGGATAAAATTGATGAAGGGAGAGGAGAGGAGAAATGAGTGGAGAAGAAGAGAGAGGTAGAGAGAGAGAGAGAGAGCCTCCAATCCCGAAGGCGCTGACACAGCAAAGCAACAAGACAAAAAAGCTAGGAAGTGTTAGTTGCCGATATTTCAAATACGAAATTCTTCGTCAGGGCAAAATGAATATAATTCATTTAATGAATATAATGAATATAATTATATAATTCCTGATATAATTATTAAGGTGAGAAACTGACAAATAAAAATAACAGAAAAGTAGGGGAAAAGAAGAAAGGAGAGGAGAGGAGAGAGAGAGAGAGAGAGAGAGAGAGAGAGAGAGAGAGAGAGAGAGAGAGAGAGAGAGAGAGAGAGGGAGAGAGGGAGAGAGAGAGGGAGAGAGAGAGCGAGAGAGAGAGAGAGGGAGAGAGAGAGAGAGAGAGAGAGAGAGAGAGAGAGAGAGAGAGAGAGAGAGAGAGAGAGAGAGGAAAGGGAGAGGAAAGGAGGGAGAAAGGAGAGGAGAGAGAGAGGAAAGGAGAGCAGAGGAGAATGGAGGAGAGGAGAGGAGAGAGAGGAAAGGAGAAGAGAGAGGAAAGGAGAGGAGAGAAGAGAGAAGAGAAGAGAGGAGACGAGAGAGAAGATGAGAGGAGGGAAGGGAGGAGATGAGAGAGGAAAGGAGAGGAGAGAAGAGAGAAGAGAGAGTAAAAGAGAGCAGAGAAGAGAGGAGAGAAGAGAGGAGACGAGAGAAAAAAGCTGAGAAGAGACAAGCCTTGAGCGGGCCGGATTGCTATTGGGAAGTTTCAAAGGACCCGAGGGCTTCGCGGGCCGGAGTTTGCCGACCCAAAGACTAAATTGTACACCCGCACTTCAGAGAGGACGTGCGCACAGCCAACATCATTGTTGAAGACCCTAACGGAGTGGACTGCCTCGTTCTCAATAGAGAGTAAGTTCTGAGCGTCAACTCTTCTGCCCTGCTATCTGTCTGACTAATTGTTTAAATCAATCATCTTATTGGAGCCTATTCTAAGCTTATGTTTATTAACTTGCAAAGTAATCATTATTTCAGCAATCTTACCCAGCACGAGTAAGCAGATATGTTGCTTCGGTAATTTTAGAGTGGGTTTTATTTTTAAAAATAACAAACCATTCTCACAGCATTGGGATTTGCGCTCTAAAAATGAGTTGCTTTTATCGGGGCTTATATCTGCTAATACTTATAGTGTGAAAATAACTTATTTATAATTTGTTTTGTGTCTTTTCGTAATCTATACTGTTTGCGATAACCTCTCAATTAAGAAGGGCGTACGCGGCCTCACATTCATTTGGCGCTTGTGTGTGCTCATATACCCTCAATAAAATCCGCATTCACCCTACCAGGTCTTACAAGCAGCTCATAGGGGATCTGGCCATTCTGGGCAGGAAGTACTCAGACGAGAGCACTGCACAGCCTACGTGAGTTTTTCTGAGATTTTCGTGGCCTTTTTTTTAAATCGAAGGTTATTTTTTCAGAAATGGAATAACAGATTTTTTTTTGAAAATGCATATTCAATGACAGTCGATCTGAAGAATTCAAGGGTTTAACGCTGAAGGACCTGTTCATCATTGCCACTCTTGGAGTTGGCGGCTTCGGTCGCGTCGAGCTTGTGAGTCGCTTTGTTATTACCTGTGAGCTTCAGGTGTGTGTCTGAATACAGATTCAGGTGTGTGACTGAATACAGATTCAGGTGTGTGACTGAATACAGATTCAGGTGTGTGACTGAATACAGATTCAGGTGTGTGTCTGAATACAGATTCAGGTGTGTGTCTGAATACAGATTCAGGTGTGTGACTGAATACAGATTCAGGTGTGTGACTGAATACAGATTCAGGTGTGTGTCTGAATACAGATTCAGGTGTGTGACTGAATACAGATTCAGGTGTGTGTCTGAATACAGATTCAGGTGTGTGACTGAATACAGATTCAGGTGTGTGACTGAATACAGATTCAGGTGTGTGACTGAATACAGATTCAGGTGTGTGACTGAATACAGATTCAGGTGTGTGCGTGACTAAATACAGATTCAGGTGTATGACTGAATACAGATTCAGGTGTGTGACTGAATACAGATTCAGGTGTGTGACTGAATACAGATTCAGGTGTGGGACTAAATACAGATTCAGGTGTGTGACTGAATACAGATTCAGGTGTGTGACTGAATACAGATTCAGGTGTGTGTCTGAATACAGATTCAGGTGTGTGTCTGAATACAGATTCAGGTGTGTGCGTGACTAAATACAGATTCAGGTGTGTGACTGAATACAGATTCAGGTGTGTGACTGAATACAGATTAAGGTGTGGGACTAAATACAGATTCAGGTGTGTGACTGAATACAGATTCAGGTGTGTGTCTGAATACAGATTCAGGTGTGTGACTGAATACAGATTCAGGTGTGTGACTGAATACAGATTCAGGTGTGTGTCTGAATACAGATTCAGGTGTGTGCGTGACTAAATACAGATTCAGGTGTATGACTGAATACAGATTCAGGTGTGTGACTGAATACAGATTCAGGTGTGTGACTGAATACAGATTCAGGTGTGGGACTAAATACAGATTCAGGTGTGTGACTGAATACAGATTCAGGTGTGTGACTGAATACAGATTCAGGTGTGTGTCTGAATACAGATTCAGGTGTGTGTCTGAATACAGATTCAGGTGTGTGCGTGACTAAATACAGATTCAGGTGTGTGACTGAATACAGATTCAGGTGTGTGACTGAATACAGATTCAGGTGTGTGACTGAATACAGATTAAGGTGTGGGACTAAATACAGATTCAGGTGTGTGACTGAATACAGATTCAGGTGTGTGACTGAATACAGATTCAGGTGTGTGACTGAATACAGATTCAGGTGTGTGACTGAATACAGATTCAGGTGTGTGTCTGAATACAGATTCAGGTGTGTGACTGAATACAGATTCAGGTGTGTGACTGAATACAGATTCAGGTGTGTGACTGAATACAGATTCAGGTGTGTGACTGAATACAGATTCAGGTGTGTGACTGAATACAGATTCAGGTGTGTGACTGAATACAGATTAAGGTGTGGGACTAAATACAGATTCAGGTGTGTGACTGAATACAGATTTAGGTGTGTGACTGAATACAGATTAAGGTGTGGGACTAAATACAGATTCAGGTGTGTGACTGAATACAGATTCAGGTGTGTGACTGAATACAGATTCAGGTGTGGGACTAAATACAGATTCAGGTGTGTGACTGAATACAGATTCAGGTGTGTGTCTGAATACAGATTCAGGTGTGTGACTGAATACAGATTCAGGTGTGTGTCTGAATACAGATTCAGGTGTGTGCGTGACTAAATACAGATTCAGGTGTGTGACTGAATACAGATTCAGGTGTGTGACTGAATACAGATTCAGGTGTGTGACTGAATACAGATTCAGGTGTGGGACTAAATACAGATTCAGGTGTGTGACTGAATACAGATTCAGGTGTGTGACTGAATACAGATTCAGGTGTGTGACTGAATACAGATTCAGGTGTGTGTCTGAATACAGATTCAGGTGTGTGACTGAATACAGATTCAGGTGTGTGTCTGAATACAGATTCAGGTGTGTGCGTGACTAAATACAGATTCAGGTGTGTGACTGAATACAGATTCAGGTGTGTGACTGAATACAGATTCAGGTGTGTGACTGAATACAGATTAAGGTGTGGGACTAAATACAGATTCAGGTGTGTGACTGAATACAGATTCAGGTGTGTGACTGAATACAGATTCAGGTGTGTGACTGAATACAGATTCAGGTGTGTGACTGAATACAGATTCAGGTGTGTGTCTGAATACAGATTCAGGTGTGTGACTGAATACAGATTCAGGTGTGTGTCTGAATACAGATTCAGGTGTGTGACTGAATACAGATTCAGGTGTGTGTCTGAATACAGATTCAGGTGTGTGACTGAATACAGATTCAGGTGTGTGACTGAATACAGATTCAGGTGCGTGACTGAATACAGATTCAGGTGTGTGACTGAATACAGATTCAGGTGCGTGACTGAATACAGATTCAGGTGTGTGACTGAATACAGATTCAGGTGTGTGACTGAATACAGATTCAGGTGTGTGACTGAATACAGATTCAGGTGCGTGACTGAATACAGATTCAGGTGTGTGACTGAATACAGATTCAGGTGTGTGACTGAATACAGATTCAGGTGTGTGACTGAATACAGATTCAGGTGTGTGACTGAATTCTCTGAACTATGCGATTTAGTGTATCTGAATCGCGTCTTTTTTGTGCTAGTTTTTGTGCGAACCGCACCACCTGAAGTTTCTGAAGTAGCGTCCTTTATTTGGCTGGCAATCACCGACTCAATCGCCGCTCCAAGGTTCGAATCCGCAACGACAACAGCCGCAGTTTCGCTCTGAAGCAGCTCAAGAAGCATCACATTGTTGAGACCCGACAGCAGGAGCACATCATGAATGAGCGAAGCATTCTGGCCGAGGCCAACTGCGATTTCATTGTCAAGTGAGTGTCTATAGGCCCGCGAAGCCTCTCAATCCAGCCCTCGGGTCCTTTGAAACTTTGCGATAGCAATCCGGCCCGCTCAAGGCTTGTCTCTTCTCAGCTCTCTTCTCTTTCGCCTCTTCTCTCTCCCCGTTTCTCCTCTTCGCTCTCTCTCCTCTCTCCTCATCTTTCTCTCCTCTCTCTCCTCTTCTCTCTCTCTCTCTCTCTCTCTCTCTCTCTCTCTCTCTCTCTCTCTCTCTCTCTCTCTCTCTCTCTCTCTCTCTCTCTCTCTCCACTCTGATTTCCTTTCCATGTTTCAATTATTAAAACACGCTAATAACCGCATCGTGTTTAATATCGTGTATTGCAGGCTCTACCGAACATTCAAAGATCGGAAGTATCTGTACATGCTGATGGAGTCCTGTCTTGGCGGCGAGCTGTGGACCATCCTGCGAGACAAGTGAGGCTGTTCAATGATATTTAATTCTACTTGAGACTAAAAAAATCGCTGACTTAAAATAAACCCGAACTTCAATGCCGTAAATGAGGCCAAGAAGAATCAAGATTTAATACATTTTCAAGCTCTCGAGCATGCATTCCAGACCTCTTAAAGACATGGTTTTTGCATTAAAAACTCCAGAGGCAACTTCGACGATTCCACCACCCGATTTTACATCGGCTGCGTAGTGGAAGCTCTGCAGTACCTGCACCGCAAAGGCATTGTCTACCGGGACCTGAAGCCCGAGAACTTGCTGCTGGACACCACGGGCTACTGCAAGATCACTGACTTCGGCTTCGCCAAGCGAATCGGCTTTGGCAAGAAGACTTGGACCTTCTGCGGCACACCGGAGTACGTGCCGCCCGAGGTCATTCTCAACAAAGGCCACGACCTCACCGCCGATTTCTGGTCTCTGGGCGTGCTCATGTTCGAGCTGCTCACTGGCACTCCGCCGTTCACCGCCTCGGACCCTATGAAGACCTACAATATCATCCTGAAGGGCATCGACGCTGTGGACTTTCCTCGGAGGATATCGCGAAATGCGCAGAACCTCGTCAAGAAACTCTGCCGGTAAGTGGCACCAAACTGTGTGTCAGTGTGGAGCCATGCTTCACTGTGTCAGTGTGGAGCCATTCTTCACTGTGTCAGTGTGGAGCCATGCTTCACTGTGTCAGTGTGGAGCCATTCTTCACTGTGTCAGTGTGGAGCCATGCTTCACTGTGTCAGTGTGGAGCCATGCTTCACTGTGTCAGTGTGGAGCCATGCTTCACTGTGTCAGTGTGGAGCCATGCTTCACTGTGTCAGTGTGGAGCCATGCTTCACTGTGTCAGTGTGGAGCCATGCTTCACTGTGTCAGTGTGGAGCCATGCTTCACTGTGTCAGTGTGGAGCCATGCTTCACTGTGTCAGTGTGGAGCCATGCTTCACTGTGTCAGTGTGGAGCCATGCTTCACTGTGTCAGTGTGGAGCCATGCTTCACTGTGTCAGTGTGGAGCCATGCTTCACTGTGTGTCACTGTGCAGCCATGCTTCACTGTGTCAGTGTGGAGCCATGCTTCACTGTGTCAGTGTGGAGCCATGCTTCACTGTGTCAGTGTGGAGCCATGCTTCACTGTGTCAGTGTGGAGCCATGCTTCACTGTGTCAGTGTGGAGCCATGCTTCACTGTGTCAGTGTGGAGCCATGCTTCACTGTGTCAGTGTGGAGCCATGCTTCACTGTGTCAGTGTGGAGCCATGCTTCACTGTGTCAGTGTGGAGCCATGCTTCACTGTGTCAGTGTGGAGCCATTCTTCACTGTGTCAGTGTGGAGCCATTCTTCACTGTGTCAGTGTGGAGCCATGCTTCACTGTGTCAGTGTGGAGCCATTCTTCACTGTGTCAGTGTGGAGCCATTCTTCACTGTGTCAGTGTGGAGCCATTCTTCACTGTGTCAGTGTGGAGCCATGCTTCACTGTGTGTCACTGTGCAGCCATGCTTCACTGTGTGTCACTGTGCAGCCATGCTTCACTGTGTGTCACTGTGCAGCCATGCTTCACTGTGTGTCACTGTGCAGCCATGCTTCACTGTGTGTCACTGTGCAGCCATGCTTCACTGTGTGTCACTGTGCAGCCATGCTTCACTGTGTGTCACTGTGCAGCCATGCTTCACTGTGTGTCACTGTGCAGCCATGCTTCACTGTGTGTCACTGTGCAGCCATGCTTCACTGTGTGTCACTGTGCAGCCATGCTTCACTGTGTGTCACTGTGCAGCCATGCTTCACTGTGTGTCACTGTGCAGCCATGCTTCACTGTGTGTCACTGTGTGTCACTGTGCAGCCATGCTTCACTGTGTGTCACTGTGTGTCACTGTGCAGCCATGCTTCACTGTGTGTCACTGTGTGTCACTGTGCAGCCATGCTTCACTGTGTGTCACTGTGTGTCACTGTGCAGCCATGCTTCACTGTGTGTCACTGTGTGTCACTGTGCAGCCATGCTTCACTGTGTGTCACTGTGCAGCCATGCTTCACTGTGTGTCACTGTGTGTCACTGTGCAGCCATGCTTCACTGTGTGTCACTGTGTGTCACTGTGCAGCCATGCTTCACTGTGTGTCACTGTGTGTCACTGTGCAGCCATGCTTCACTGTGTGTCACTGTGCAGCCATGCTTCACTGTGTGTCACTGTGTGTCACTGTGCAGCCATGCTTCACTGTGTGTCACTGTGTGTCACTGTGCAGCCATGCTTCACTGTGTGTCACTGTGTGTCACTGTGCAGCCATGCTTCACTGTGTGTCACTGTGTGTCACTGTGCAGCCATGCTTCACTGTGTGTCACTGTGTGTCACTGTGCAGCCATGCTTCACTGTGTGTCACTGTGTGTCACTGTGCAGCCATGCTTCACTGTGTGTCACTGTGCAGCCATGCTTCACTGTGTGTCACTGTGTGTCACTGTGCAGCCATGCTTCACTGTGTGTCACTGTGTGTCAGTGTGGAGCCATGCTTCACTGTGTGTCACTGTGTGTCACTGTGCAGCCATGCTTCACTGTGTGTCACTGTGTGTCACTGTGCAGCCATGCTTCACTCTGTCAACAGCCATGACTCGCTGTTTTCCAAGCCATAAAAATGATAGTCTTTGACTAATACTTCCTTGTGCACTTACTAAAAGGTAGCAACACTAGTTTACTACTGCTTACAGTAGTATCGGTTCTTTTTTCTCTTTCCCGCAGCGACAACCCGACCGAGCGACTCGGCGTGGGCCGCGGCGGAGTCATGGAGGTGTCCAAGCACATCTGGTTCGAGGGCTTCAATTGGGCTGGCATGAATAGCAAGACTTTGACGCCGCCAATCCTGCCTAAGGTGAGCGGTGATGCCAGGCACAAAACTCCAGACACATGACCAGACACAACACCAGACACAACACTCTGGACACAACACCAGACACAACACCCTAGACACAACACCAGACACAATACCAGACACATGACCAGACACAACACCAGACACAACACCCTAGGCACAACACCAGACACAACACCAGACACAATACCAGACACATGACCAGACACAACACCAGACACAACACCCTAGACACAACACCAGACACAACACCCTAGACACAATACCAGACACAACACCAGACACAATACCAGACACAACACCAGACACAATACCAGACACATGACCAGACACAACACCAGACACAACACCCTAGACACAACACCAGACACAACACCCTAGACACAACACCAGACACAACACCAGACACAATACCAGACACATGACCAGACACAACACCAGACACAATACCAGACACAACACTCTGGACACAACACCAGACACAACACCAGACACAACACCAGACACAACACCAGACACAATACCAGACACATGACCAGACACAACACCAGACACATTTCCCCGTCTCTCACTGTCCCGCAGGTGTCCAGTGCTGTGGACGCCAGCAATTTCGACGAGTACCCGGCCGACAACGAGCACCCGCCGGACGATGTGTCCGGTTGGGACAAAGACTTCTAACTGGCCTATTCGGCTTTCACTGTTGCTGCAGGTGCCAACAAAGACTTACGAGTTTTTATTTATTGTCTGACACAAGGACTTACGCTCGTACATGATAAAAAATTATTTGCGCACTTGAATTGCCGCCCTGTTCACATAGGCTAGCAATGTTTGAAATATGAAATTTTCCGAGTTACTGCTTTCCTAGAAATCTGACTGTTTGTTTAAAATCGAGAAATTATTGCTTTTTTCTGGCGCAAATTCAAATTTGTAGAAAAAATAGATGTACTGAAAATAAACAAAATTATTGCTGTATAAATTTGATTCTGCCACAGGAAATTTTTTCTCGAATTTCGCTTGTCAACCGCTTGATCTGTGTATTTCTGTCATCTGTTTGTAAAAATAATATTCAACGCTTAATCAACTACCAGATAGAAATCTTATTATATTTATTTTCAGCGAACTTCTCTTCTTTCACTGGTACCCTACATGTAGTGCTTCGATTTTGCTTAATAACCCTGTGCCCAAATCATAACTGTTATTACCATTATGCTATTGATTATTCGAGTTTTATTCTCCTCTGCTCTCGATAGTTTTATTTCGAATTTACTTCTAACCTACTCGTAACTCGCTATATTTTTACTGTCACAAGTAATATGACGCGGGTACATGCTTCCAAACATTAGTTTAATTTGTTTTGGAGGTTGTTTTATTCGATTTTATTCGAGTTGTCTGTCTGTCTGTCTGTCTGTCTGTCTGTCAGCCTGCCTGTCTGTCTGTCTGTCTGTCTGTCTGTCTGTCTGTCTGTCTGCCTGCCTGTCTGTCAGGCTGTCTGTCTGCCTGTCTGTCAGCCTGTCTGTCCGTCTTTGCTTCAAAGTACCTTCGGCCTAATTGAGCAATATACATACGAGTATAATCCATTGTGATGTCTTGTCAATTTTTCAAACTTATTCGTATTAGAAAACCAACCGTTAGTCGAATAATTTAATTGCCTCTTTGTTTTCAAATTAAAAAAAAATTGTCGCAGATATCTTTTTGTTACTGTTCTGTGTTGATTCTGTTTTTGTGCTTGTGCTCACACCAAAAAGTGATTGTCACACCTGAATAAATTGACTGGCCTCCCGCACTGCACTTATTTTAATCAGTTCATTGGGCCAATCAAATGAATACTGTTTATAAAGTTTACTTTTGCAATTGACTTGATTCAACAATCAATTTCGAGTCCTCGAGTGAGAATCAACTATCGATGACAGCATGGCTAGCGACACAGTGAAGCATGGCTGCACAGTGACACACAGTGAAGCATGGCTGGCGACACAGTGAAGCATGGCTGCACAGTGACACACAGTGAAGCATGGCTGGCGACACAGTGAAGCATGGCTGCACAGTGACACACAGTGAAGCATGGCTGGCGACACAGTGAAGCATGGCTGCACAGTGACACACAGTGACACACAGTGAAGCATGGCTGCACAGTGACACACAGTGAAGCATGGCTGCACAGTGACACACAGTGAAGCATGGCTGCACAGTGACACACAGTGAAGCATGGCTGCACAGTGACACACAGTGAAGCATGGCTGCACAGTGACACACAGTGAAGCATGGCTGCACAGTGACACACAGTGAAGCATGGCTGCACAGTGACACACAGTGACACACAGTGAAGCATGGATGCACAGTGACACACAGTGAATGGCTCCACACTGACACAGTGAAGAATGGCTCCACACTGACACACAGTGACACACAGTGAAGCATGGCTGCACAGTGACACACAGTGAAGCATGGCTGCACAGTGACACACAGTGACACAGTGAAGCATGGCTGCACACTGACACAGTGAAGCATGGCTGCACACTGACACAGTGAAGCATGGCTGCACACTGACACACAGTGAAGCATGGCTGCACACTGACACACAGTGAATGGCTCCACACTGACACAGTGAAGAATGGCTCCACACTGACACACAGTGACACACAGTGAAGCATGGCTGCACAGTGACACAGTGAAGCATGGCTGCACAGTGACACACAGTGACACAGTGAAGCATGGCTGCACACTGACACAGTGAAGCATGGCTGCACACTGACACACAGTGAAGCATGGCTGCACACTGACACACAGTGAAGCATGGCTGCACAGTGACACACAGTGAAGCATGGCTGCACACTGACACAGTGAAGCATGGCTGCACACTGACACACAGTGACACACAGTGAAGCATGGCTACACAGTGACACACAGTGAAGCATGGCTCCACAGTGACACACAGTGAAGCATGGCTCCACAGTGACACACAGTGAAGCATGGCTCCACACTGACACACAGTGACACACAGTGAAGCATGGCTCCACACTGACACAGTGACACACAGTGAAGCATGGCTCCACACTGACACACAGTGAAGCATGGCTCCACACTGACACACAGTGAAGCATGGCTCCACACTGACACACAGTGACACACAGTGAAGCATGGCTCCACACTGACACACAGTGACACACAGTGAAGCATGGGTCCACACTGACACACAGTGACACACAGTGAAGCATGGCTCCACACTGACACACAGTGACACACAGTGAAGCATGGCTCCACACTGACACACAGTGACACACAGTGAAGCATGGCTCCACACTGACACACAGTGACACACAGTGAAGCATGGCTCCACACTGACACACAGTGACACACAGTGAAGCATGGCTCCACACTGACACACAGTGACACACAGTGAAGCATGGCTGCACACTGACACAGTGAAGCATGGCTCCACACTGACACACAGTGAAGCAAAGGCAGATAAATTTGTTTAAAAGTGCATCAGGCCAGAATGAACTTTCTGAATGTGACCATTATAGAATGTGAAACCATAGTGAAAAACAAATTTTATATTTAACAATCAATTGTCGCTTGTTTTATTTGACAGATGCAGTGTATAATTCAAATGGCTTTATTTATGCGAGGTTACGAAAACTTAGTCCTTAACTACACATCCAAAGACCACACAAGTGTGCTTATAAATCCGCATTTAAAATAGAACGAACTTTATTTCATGCAGCACTGCATGGTTAGCAGCAATGAAAGTGAAGATCGCGGCTGAACATAAATGCCCTCCAACATTCAGCATTCCCCAAATAGAACACTAAACCATGTAGAATATTTGTATATACATTTCCAGCTTGTTGCGTACACAGCCAAGTGTAAGTGCGCCTTTGACAATCATTTATACAAGCCTTGATACAGTTGCGGTGTTACACCAGCTCTGCCTCTCAAGGTCTCTGCATTAGATATGCGAGTCTTGAAAGCTGCAGTGTACATAAGGGAGCTCTGTAGCTCTCTCTCTCTCTCTCTCTCTCTCTCTCTCTCTCTCTCTCTCTCTCTCTCTCTCTCTCTCTCTCTCTCTCTCTCTCTCTCTCTCTGCTGTTCTTTCTTCGCTTTTCTAATTGCTGAACTTACTGCTTTTAAAGCTTAACTATATATTTGCATTCGACTTTACAATACACGCACACGCTTGGCAAATGCCGCATTGAAGTTATATTTATAACACAATTACAGCGCTACACAGAGCCTGCCTGATAGATTGCTGCCTTTGACATGCTGAGGTGGGTGACCTATCAAGTATTAAATTAGAGTTAATGGAGATGCCGATTGAGAGAGCTGCTAGTCTGGCCATAGACAAGTCTGGCAACTAGAAGCTCTAACTCAATCAATCGTCTGCTTACTTGCCCCAACCCTCCTAATTATTGAACGGGACGTCCTGACTCGACTTATAGCTAGAGCGCAATCGATAGAGTTTTATGCAACTCTGGCACTGCGTATGGCATCTGCGACCACTGAAAGTCCGGACACCGAGGAAGATTTCCACCAGCAGCGCCAGGAACTTCTCAATCATCGACCCGATGCCAGCGATACTGACAATCGCCCAACTGACGCGTACGTCTCTAAGCCATTTGCCTTCCTTTATCAAGTTTATAGTATAATAATAATAATAGTAATACACCCGCCCAAATGGGCAGATGTGCAACCGACAGCTCAGCCGCAGCTATTGCGCAGCGCATCTGAAGGCTGCGTTCGGCTGTTCAGTCCAAGGACTGGCGGATCGACTAATGCTAATGCTGGCACCCATTTTACAGCTGGGTGAACTGAAGCAATCCAGAGTTAAGTGTCTTGCTCAAGGACACGAACCCCCGACCTTTCAGTCATGACATGAGTCTGACGCTCTAGCCACTAGGCTACAACCATTACATGCACATTCAGCCACATTTATCAGGTTACATGCCACATGTACACTCGGCAACATGTTAAAGTTTCTACCTCGAACCCATGCAGTGATCAACTTTTCTCATATCTCTAAATGACGCAATACACACCACCGCCTAAAGCTGCCACTTTCTGACCCACAAGTTCTATGCTATAACAATTGTTATTGTCACTTGCCTTTCCCTGACCATAGATACAAACTTCTTGCAAGACCGCCAAAATTCGAATAGAGCGTTCTTTTTATGGCGAATTGACCGAAGTGAAATGAAGTGCCAATCCAGGATTTAAAAAAACTTCTGTACGCATAGACTTTTTGCCATAGACGTTGGTTATCCTTGGGCAGTTAATTATCTTCACGAGGCCCAGCCCCCGAGGCACAGACAGTGTGCATGTCTGAAAATTAGAAAGTCTGTGAACATGTGGATGCCTTCATCTCAATAAATCAAGCCTGTCATAGATTTGGGGTTCAGAGAAGCTGCTTAAAAATTACATGTGTTTAATTTTCTTATTCGCACCATCAGCCTGTCGGACGTGAGCGACCAGCCAATGTCGCGATGCGCCACGCCGCCTGGAACACCCGAGAACTGCACGAGTTTCATCGCTTCTCAAGCCGACCAGCTATTCAGCAGCGCCGAACACGAGGAGGGACACCAGTTGTCTCTGGGCGCCACTGTCGAAGTTGAAATCGAGCGAGTCAGCAGCGACAGCGAGGTGGACGTTGAGAATCTGTCTCCGCCGTTACAGCAGCTGCCGGAATCCTCAAATCCTGCTGCTCAACAACCACAAGCAGACAGTGAAACTACAGATGTGAGCGAAGACGGTTGCGAAGAAAATACTGAAGATACAAGTCGATCTTCACCTGAGCAGCAGCCCACAGCATCGGCAGCGCTGGAGCCGGCCGCATTCAACGGTTTGGTTGACAGTTTCAATTTGGCCCGATCGCAGCGAGAAGTTGTGCAGCAGCTGCTGATATCGGCGCATCAGTCGCACCATCTTCCGCAGCAGCAGCAGCAACAACAACAACAACAACAGCAGCAGCAGCAGCAGCAACAGCAGCAGCATCAGGTGTTTCGTCCGACAGGGTGTAACTACATGTACCCTCCGCCTCAGCAGCTGAGTCTGCTGCCTCCTCCTGCTGGTGCTCCTTCTCTTCCTCATTCTTCTCAACAGCCGCACCAGCATCACCAGCATCTGCAGGCTGCTGCTGCGGCGGCAGCGGCAGCAGCGGCAGCAGCAGCAGCAGCCGCGGCAGCCGCGGCAACTCAAGGTAATAAGATTTCGCCATTCACAGCGCCGCACCTTCTGCCGATGCAGCAGACTATTGCGTCGTCGTCGTCATCGTTGCCAACGACGTCAACTTTGATGTCGTCAAAGGCTTCGCCGTCTCCGATTGCGCCGCCGACAAATGGTCTCAGGCCTGACCTGCTTCGATCCATGAGCTTCCCGCCGCCTCCGCAGCTTCCTCCGATGTTTCCACAGCCGCCGCCGCCGCCGCCGCAGCAGCAGCAGCAACAGCAGCAGCAGCAACAGTCAACTGCGCTTCAACCCTACACAGCAGCCGCAATGCCAGCTTCAGCTGGAAGTAGCAGCGTTTATAAGTTTGCTTACCCGCCGCCTCAGTTGGATTACAGTTTGCAGTCGCAGCAGTCGCCACAGCCTGGACAGCTGGTCCGGTTTGGTTGCCTGGCACAGCAGCAGCAGCAGCAGCAGCAGCAGCAGCATTTGTCGACACATCCCCCAACATCCCACCATCCGCCGCCAACCCTGCCGAGTTTCTGTCAATTGGCCGTTCTGCATCGCTCCGGCGCTCCAGCTGGTAGCCTGCAGGCGTCGCCGCAGTTTCAACCGCCGCACTATCAGTTTGCACCATTTCCACAGCAGAATCTGCACTTGCAACAACAGCAGCAACAGCTGCAGCAACAGTTGAAGCGACGTCAATTGCTAGATCAGTCCGCTGACTCATCAAGATTGTCCACCAGTACAGCTGGAAACGGATCAAACGTGTCGCATAACCCGACGCAGCAACAGCAGCCATCTGCTACCGGCGAAGCTGCCGGGTCTCCGCCTGCCAACAAGCGGCGCAAACGCGGGCTGGATGGCGCTTCGGCTGGCGCCAGCGCGACATTGGAGCCGGCTGAGCAGCAGCAAGAGATTCGACAGTTTCAACGTCTGGCACCTGAACTGTTCTGTTGGCACGGTGAGGGACCAGTGAACTGTGGGCTGTAGGTTGTGGGGATGCACATTCTACTCCTCCCTACATCTCTAAAAACTTGCTAATATCTCATCTTAAAATTAATAACAACAATCAATTCAAGACCGTTGTGGGCACCCTAGTGCGAGACATCGTCCCACAAGCAGTGCTGACGACAATTCTGTCCATTCCGCAGACTCCTGAGCACATGCAAGCGCCCCAATACTGTACGCATTAACGCACTCACACACTCGCTCACGCAGGGTGTACAGCGACCCTTTGACTTTCTACTAGTCAGGCAGGTACTCTCTCTGTGCCCTGGGGGGGGGGGGTTTGCGCCAAATTTCAATGCACACGAGCCCCAAACGAATGTGGTGACCGCGCGCGAAATCAACTAGCAGGGGCCGCGGCGCGAGAGTCAGAAGATGTGCGAGAGTGCCGTACACACACATTCACACACACCATCGCATTCGCAGGTCAGAAACCGATGATTCACCTGTTTCTACTGAAACTGTTGGACAACAGTCGCTGCCGGGCCAACATCGAATGGGTTGACAAATACAATCGCCTATTTAAAGTCGTTACGCCGTCGGCCATTGCCAAACTGTGGAAGCATATCAAGGGGAACAAGACGGATAATTACGAGTGCTTCGCTCGAGGCATTCGGTAGGCACTGTTCTTATTCGAAAATTGACAGAAAGGAAACAATGCGCCAAATTTTCAGCAAAGTTGTGAAAAAAAACTATAAAAATAGCTTAAGAGAGCATCAATTTTTTATTCTTTTACCAATTTCGGTTTTTTGCAGGCACTCGCGCGACATAGGGCGATACTTCGAGCCGCACGGATTTCGCCAGAAGAAAATCTACAAATTCTCGCCAAAAGCCATCGAGGATTATCACAATTGTCAGCGGGTGGCGGCCGCAGCTGCGACAGCTACAACAATGTCGTCGGAGACTTTAACCGCGGCATCAACAAGCCACGGAGTCAACGGCGGTGTCGAAGGCGACCGCCAGGGATTAACGACGGATCATCCAACAGCTACTGACGGTTGCGATTCGTCAGTTTCTTTGGCTTCATCGACAGCATCTTCGACCTCGCTGGCCGGACCGTCTGGTGATGGACAGTCGGCAGCTGACGAGGACAGACGAGCGTCCCACAACGGGGTCGGTAATGGTTCCGTTTCCGGCGGATGTAGTCACTCCATGCCGAATCCGGAGGTGCTCGAACGTCTGAAGAGCAAGCTCGCCGAGAGGAGACTGTCGAGTGCTGCCGCCGCAGCAGCAGCCGCTGCAGCAGCCCCAGCAGCTTCAGCCAGCGTCCCAGTGGTTGCGCCGCCAACAACCGTTGTGGAGCTCAAGATACTGGACGCTGTCGATTTCCAGATGCAAAATGCACCGATGTCCATTGCTACATCAGTTGGTGCTATTAGAGTATTAGAGACCGTCCATTCGGCTTTAAAGAAAGAAGTTGTTGAAGTGAAGTCTGTGACTACTGCTAATGTTGTACCGGCTGCTATTCCAGGTCAAACAACAGCCCCTGTCAGTCCTACAAGTGACAAACAAACAGATCCGGATGCAACTAAAGTGGTTCTCCCTGCAAACTCTCATTCGGTTTGTGAAGTTTCGCAGCCGATCTCTGGCAAGAATGAGTCTCAAATTGATGCAGCGGGTCATTCTGAGCTGAGAAACGACGATAAAGCAAAGTTTGAGAGCGCTGCCGCAAATGATGCAGCACCGAATGGCACTGTAAATCATTCCGTACTGGTGGATTCAGCTGCAGTGGACTGTGAAGCCTCATTGAGCCATGCTCAACAGAATATTGTCAAGATGGAATCGCTAGAAGAGGTTGTTAGTCGTGACGGTGAATCGTCCTCTGACAACGCTGTCTCCACAAATGCAGCTTGCGCTGAATTGCATGCAGATGCAACTATGGAGAATTGTACTGTTAGTGAAACCGTAACTGTTCACTCTGCAGTGCTTGACAACACGAACGGCACTGACGATCCAGCCTCGAATGGTAGCGTATTATCGGAGAAAAATACGGCTAATATCGATCAGAAAGTGTCTGCTGAGACTGCGGTGGTCAAAATCGAACCGGGACATGATGTAGTCGATGCTGGCGTATCGGCAGAATCTGGCATAAGCACTATCAAGGAGTCATCATCATCAAAGTCCGATGTGAATGCAAAATTCGAGTCCCAAAAAGACTTTGGCAGCGTGCAAGATCGCAGTAGTGCTGATGATGAAGGTGCAGATGCACCCCTGGTAATTGCCACCTCCGATGCCTGTGACAGCTAACTAATTTTGGAAACTTTTAGCACATTGCTTTCTAACACTTTCCACCGCGTTTAATCAGTTGGGTTCCACATAGTCCTGTATCGCTTTGTTAAAGTCATTAAATAGTTTACAGTGCTACTATTGAAAGTCTGTCTTTGATTTCTAACGCCCACTGATAAATAGTGAGTTTTCAATTTAACAAATTAAAAAACAAAATAAGTAACACTACGTACTACTACTCATTAATCAGTAGTCTGTCATCCCCGCATTGAATTGTTTGTAATTTTCGAAAAGCTATCCTACCCATAAAACTTGAAAGAAGTTGTCGCAGAGAGTTCTGATTTCTATACTTTTCACTAGTAAGAGTCTGTTTAGCTATTAGCTTTATAAAGGACTTCTTACACTTTAAATAAAACAATTGCTTTGTTAAAAATGACTATTTCAGTTCCACTGTTCATTAAACTATCTTAAGATTCTCATTCTTTTATTTTCAGATTAAAAATACGATTTCATAGTTTCAAATTTTCTTGTGAATTCTAGTTATTTTGTTACTTTTTTCTACAGCCCATTAATTTTTAAAGTCTAGCTAATGCCACTGCCATTTTTAATAAAGAACTTATTTTGTTTATCATTTTGTTTATGATTCAATCCCGATATTTGCATTACACTGATTGCTTTCAAAATTATTTTATGAAATGCATTATGCCTGTCACAGTTTCCTTTGTAACATGCAAGCTCTTCTAGACGTTTTGGGTTATATGCCGCTTTGATTTACAATGTACTGCAAGCCCAATTGAGCAGTAAGCAGTTGAAATACACGATTGGATGTTCATCATATTAATTATTGATTCTAGTCGAGACGTTTCTTGTGCGTTTGGTTAAATAGGTACAGTTCAATGTTCCCAAAATGAATTGTGCGAATCTTTTTACTGTAGCTTCAACTGGTACCCCACTCAAAGTGGCTTTAACCAACTTCAACTTCACCGCTTAGCACATGAAAAATCCCCAATTCAAATTACCTTCAAACCACTTCAAGGTCACCCGAATGGAAAAACTCCACTCAGAGCAATTTTAACCAGTTCAAGGTCACCAATAGAAAATGGAAAATCCCCAACTCAGAGCGACCCTTACCAGTTCAAGGTCACCAATAGAAAATGGAAAATCCCCAACTCAGAGCGACTTTAACCAGTTTTCAAGGTCACCGATAGAAAATGGGAAATCCCCAACTCAGAGCGACTTTAACCAGTTTTCAAGGTCACCGATAGAAAATGGGAAATCCCAAACTCAGAGCGACTTTAACCAGTTTTCGAGGTCACCAATAGAAAATGGAAAATCCCCAACTCAGAGCGACTTTAACCAGTTTTCAAGGTCACCAATAGGAAATGGGAAATCCCCAACTCAGAGTGACTTTAACCAGTTTTCAAGGTCACCAATAGAAAATGGAAAATCCCCAACTCAGAGCGACTTTAACCAGTTTTTAAGGTCACCAATAGAAAATGGGAAATCCCCAACTCATGGCGACCTTAACCAGTTCAAGGTCACCGATAGAAAATGGAAAATCCCCAAATCATAGCGACGTTAACCAGTTTTCAAGGTCACCAATAGAAAATGGAAAATCCCCAACTCAGAGCGACTTTAACCAGTTTTCAAGGTCACCAATAGAAAATGGAAAATCTCTAACCCAAAGCGACTTTAACCAGTTCAAGGTCACCGCTAAAAAATTGAAGTCTCCCAAAATCGCATAGCATCGTAACTCAAGGAAAGCTATTTCTTTCCAATTTGATAAATCATTTAGACAAAGCACAACGCGCATTCAACTGGAAACTGCAGTGTTGCAAAAATCAAAATAAATTTCGGTCGCACTGTTCCAAGGTATAATTTTCGGAAAATAACTCGGGCATATAGTCATCAAGAGACTCAAAACTATGCGCGCTGCCCTTCGTTAATAATCTGGATGATATGAACGTGACCGATTTTTCATTGGAAAACAATTCAGTAAATAAAGATTTTCACCGGCCTAATCAGCTCTGATCAGCTGACAATTCGAACTTTTGTCGGTCTCTTCTCAAGCGTCGAATGCTGGTGTAGTAAGTCCTGCTTGGTAAAACTGCTTCGCTGCTGGTATTTCCGCTGTCGGGACTTACGTGATCCTCCTCCTGATGCGGCTCCAGCACCAGGTACTGGCTTTCGCTTGACTTTTTCAGCGGTTGCTGCTGCTGATGCTGTTGTTGTTGTTGTTGCTGCTGCTGCTGTTGTTGTTGTTGTTGTTTTTGTTGTTGTTGTTGTTGTTGTAGTTGTTGCGAGCGCCTCCGTCTACGTCGTCGCCTCCGTCGACGCTGCTGAAACTTCTGGTCGCCTCGAAACTCCGGCTTGCTCCAAATTTCTGCCGCGGCCGTGAGGCTGTTAGATTGTTTGCAGCGAATATTTTATTAGCTTCTCTGGCGTTCACGTCGGTTACTGGGATGTCATCAGTAATTCCCAGACATTAACACTCCAGCCTAGTCACTCTCACTCCATCTCAGCCACTCAGACTATCTCCGACACTCAAACTCCATCTCTCTCACTCCATCTCTGTCATTCTCACTCCATCTCAGTCACTCTTACTTCATCTCAGTCACTCTCACTCCACCATCTCAGTCACTCTCACTCCACCATCTCAGTCACTCTCACTCCACCATCTCAGTCACTCTAACTCAATCTCAGTCACTCTCACTCCATCTCAGTCACTCTCACTCCATCTCAGTCACTCTCACTCCATCTCAGTCACTCTCACTTCATCTCAGTCACTCTCACTCCATCTCAGTCACTCTCACTTCATCTCAGTCACTCTCACCCATCTCAGTCACTCTCACTCCATCTCAGCCACTCAGACTATCTCCGACACTCTAACTCCATCTCTCTCACTCCATCTCAGTCATTCTCACTCTCACTCCATCTCAGTCACTCTCACTCCATCTCAGTCACTCTTACTTCATCTCAGTCACTCTCACTCCATCTCAGTCATTCTCACTCTCACTCCATCTCAGTCACTCTCACTCCATCTCAGTCACTCTTACTTCATCTCAGTCACTCTCACTCCATCTCAGTCACTCTCACTTCATCTCAGTCACTCTTACTTCATCTCAGTCACTCTCACCCACCTCAGTCACTCTCACTTCATCTCAATCATTCTCACCCATCTCAGTCACTCTCACTCCATCTCAGCCACTCAGACTATCTCCGACACTCTAACTCCATCTCTCTCACTCCATCTCAGTCATTCTCACTCTCACTCCATCTCAGTCACTCTCACTCCATCTCAGTCACTCTTACTTCATCTCAGTCACTCTCACTCCATCTCAGTCACTCTCACTCCATCTCAGTCACTCTCACTCCATCTCAGTCATTCTCACTCCATCTCAGCCACTCAGACTATCTCCGACACTCTAACTCCATCTCTCTCACTCCATCTCAGTCATTCTCACTCTCACTCCATCTCAGTCACTCTCACTCCATCTCAGCCACTCAGACTATCTCCGACACTCTAACTCCATCTCTCTCACTCCATCTCAGTCATTCTCACTCTCACTCCATCTCAGTCACTCTCACTCCATCTCAGTCACTCTTACTTCATCTCAGTCACTCTCACTCCATCTCAGTCACTCTCACTCCATCTCAGTCACTCTCACTTCATCTCAGTCATTCTCACCCATCTCAGTCACTCTCACTCCATCTCAGTCACTCTTACTTCATCTCAGTCACTCTCACCCACTGACTCTCTCACTCCATCTCAGTCACTCTCACTCCATTTCAGTCACTCTCACTCCATCTCAGTCACTCTTACTTCATCTCAGTCACTCTCACTCCATCTCAGTCATTCTCACTCTCACTCCATCTCAGTCACTCTCACTTCATCTCAGTCATTCTCACCCATCTCAGTCACTCTCACTCCATCTCAGTCACTCTTACTTCATCTCAGTCACTCTCACCCACTGACTCTCTCACTCCATCTCAGTCACTCTCACTCCATTTCAGTCACTCTCACCCATCTCAGTCACTCTCACTCCATCTCAGTCACTCTCACTCCATCTCAGTCACTCTCACTCCATCTCAGTCACTCTCACCCATCTCAGTCACTCTCACCCATCTCAGTCACTCTCACTCCATCTCAGTCACTCTCACCCATCTCAGTCACTCTCACCCATCTCAGTCACTCTCACTCCATCTCAGTCACTCTCACTCCATCTCAGTCACTCTCACTCCATCTCAGTCACTCTCACTCCATCTCAGTCACTCTCACCCACTGACTCTCTCACTCCATCTCAGTCATTCTCACCCATCTCAGTCACTCTCACTCCATCTCAGTCACTCTTACTTCATCTCAGTCACTCTCACCCACTGACTCTCTCACTCCATCTCAGTCACTCTCACTCCATCTCAGTCACTCTCACCCATCTCAGTCACTCTCACTCCATCTCAGTCACTCTCACTTCATCTCAGTCACTCTCACTCCATCTCAGTCACTCTCACCCATCTCAGTCACTCTCACCCATCTCAGTCACTCTCACTCCATCTCAGTCACTCTCACCCATCTCAGTCACTCTCACCCATCTCAGTCACTCTCACTCCATCTCAGTCACTCTCATTCCATCTCAGTCACTCTCACTCCATCTTAGTCACTCTAACTCCATCTCATTCACTCTAACTCCATCTCAGTCACTCTCGCTCTATCTCAGTCACTCTAGCTGTATCTCAGTCACTCTCATTCCATCTCATTCACTCTAACTCCATCTCAGTCACTCTCACTCCATCTCAGTCACTCTCACTCCATCTCAGTCGCTCTCACTCCATCCAGACGCTACTCAATGGCCAAAGCCGCTACCTACCTATCGGGTCTAGCGGAGGCCAGGGCGCTGGTCAAACAGCTCACAGTCCACCGCTTGGCCGTCACCAGGACAATTTTTTCGGACTCGGCTCGATCGCTGCGTGGCGATCCCTGCAACGAATTCGGACTCCGGCTCTTGTGAAAGGATTGCAGACTCCACCGCCTCGGCTGGAGCGGTCGCAGCGACAGCAGACTTGGTGGCGGGATGTCCGCGATGGTGAAGTAGATCCGATTGCCGCATCGGGTGGCTAGTAGCCGGGCACTCCTCTTTGATGCCGACTTT
Organism: Macrostomum lignano; assembly: GCA_002269645.1. Lineage (NCBI taxonomy): Eukaryota > Metazoa > Platyhelminthes > Macrostomidae > Macrostomum > Macrostomum lignano. Next base: position 114,749 of record NIVC01000163.1, on the reverse strand, counting down.
GATGCGCCGTCGACCGGTATGACTGCCGATCGATTCTTTCTTGTTGTCATGGCGACGGATTCAACCGTTTGCGATGTTTCTAAGAAATCAAACCATGTTTCAGCTCTTTTACAGCAGATACGGTTAAAATAATACTGCGCGTTAACGACGCTTATCAATGCCCTCTTTTAATAGTTTTGGCCATAGACATACTGGTCTGAATTGGCCCGAGTCAAGTCATAGGCAACTTTTCAGTTGTCCTTGAATCATCTATTCTAGGAATATGAATCTGGATTGAAGACTGTGGATATATGATCCTAGTCAGATACTGATTCTAAAGTATGGGGTCTTAGTCAGATTACTGATTCTAGGGTATGGGATCTTATATTTTTCAGTTAAGTGGACAGATTAACATCAATGCTTGTCAGAAATATTTCAAAATAAACTTGTCAAATATTGGAAAAGCACTATTTTTACCTAACAAAATGGGTATTCTTTTATCGAATTGGAAAATTTTGTCTCTGATATCATTAATAGCATTAATAACTCTATTTTATAGCTCCAATAACGAAACTCACACCTATTAATACTCTAGGGCGAAACAGATTCAGATGGGGCAGAGCATTGACAGACGTTTAGCCAAATAAGCTCAGGTCTAGTACATTACGATACCGAATCATCTGTTCATTAGTCGTTTCAGGATATATAATTATAAGCTTCCGCTCTTTGGCTTTCTCTCATTAAGTGGACTCGAAACTGGACTGCCCTTGTTAGTGGCAACCGCAGATGCCTGTAAATTGATCAGCTATCATATTAATGAGTGCGTTTAGGAACTTAAACACACCGTCGTCTACAATATCCTAAAAAATATATCATCTGACAGCTAGCTAAAATGGTTTAATCACTATAATCACTACTTCATTTACAGCTATATCGAAAAAGATAGCTTGTAACTATCGCGCACAAACCCACCACCCCATTTTATTCCGCTTTTTGACTATCGAGCGCGCGAAAGCATCACCCCAGCCATGTTTTTCTACCTCTGGCTGTTGCGCACAAAACCACCACCCCATGTTTTTCTATCTCAGGCTGTCGGGCACAAACCCACCACCCCATGTTTTTCTATCTCAGGCTTTCGGGCACAAACACGCCACCCCGCCACCCCTGGCTATCGTGCACAAACCCACTACCCCATCTTATTCCGTCTCTGACTATCAGACACAAAGCCACCACTCCATTCTATCTAGCTTAGGACTTTTGGCTTTTGACAGGCCCCTTTATTAAATCATTAAATTTATTAGAATCTGTTAAAAATAACAGAACAGCTTAGATAGAAAGCGGCTGCTAAGAACTCACTTGAACTGCTAGTCGTCTAAGAATACATATGCTTTGCTCATAACTAGGGATTCCAATCCCGGGATCCCGGGATCACGAAATCCAAGGACTGGGCCCAAATCCCGAGAGTTCCGATCCCGGGATTTGGGGTCCAGAATTTTGTTATTATTTTTACAAAAAGTGTTGGAATCGGTTAAAATTAAATTCCTCCCCTTAAAAACTGCGCAAGTGTCTCTCTGCGCAAGCAATTTTTTTCGAAATTTCGAAGTGTCACACGCGCTCGCTCGGTTTGCACCAAAACGCAGCCATGTTGATGGCATTCCTTGCGTCGGATTAGCAACAGTAACAGCAGCAGCACTTTTGGCCTCTCTATATATCATCCACCAACATCTCCACCCGGGGTTGCAATCAGAAGTGGAACCTTGCAAGAGACAGTTTTAACTCTAGGTGAGAGAGTGGCGCATTGAACGCCGCTCCTCCCAACAGTTTGATGGAGTATAGTCATCCATGTAGCAGCACTCCTCTCCGCTCCGTTTCGGCGTTGTTGTCAAAAAACAGTCGCACCAGCTGTTGTTTAACTGAAGTCCCTCTCGACGCAATATTGAAATTCTGTGTATCGTAAAAATGTATTGACAAGTCGTCGGAGCATTGGAATTGATGTGCGGCGGTAGATGCATGACAACCAACCTGTTTCCACAATTGGTCGACTGTGAAAGCATTCAAAGCGGCACTTTTTTGCACTTTATAGTTGATCTAAATTTTCAAAGTAAGAATCCTTCGATAGTAGATAGATAGATAGTTAATATAAAAAATTCTCTAGACGGTAGATTCGCGACCATGCAGTTTTCGTAAAAAGAAACACGCAGGCCAAGAAAATGTGACGCTCAAGCAATAGTTGAATGGGACTTGGGCAAATATTGAACGCGTTTCTTTATCAGTTCCTGAGCACGCGGCCTTCTCAAAAATAAACTTTCCTCTCAATTATTTTTGGTCCGATTTGGTTCGCAGTTGGCTCGGATCGGGGCGCCTCTAGCCGGGCCTGGCCCCTCAGATTTGATGATTAATTCTGCAACCGCCCCACACTGGGACTCGGGCAGATTGAGTAAAACCCGAGGACCAGAACGTCAGACCCTTGAACGCGTGTAGGGTCAGCTGCGAAATTGAAACCCGTATTTTATTTCTGCCCCAACTGCCCCAGCTTCTCGAGATCATATGCGCCGAATCTAATGCTATAAAATATACAGTATACCTACAAGATAGATAATTGCCGGTAGCCTTTTGGTCATTTTGCCTACCTAATACTTCTCCAGCACCCACAATAGTGTAGGCCAGGCATGCAGGATCTGAGAGACGCCAGATCAGTAAATTCTCCCCGTGATTGGCTCGTCGGAAATAGAGGACCAAATTAACTCCCGAAAGCGACCAGGGATAACGAGGAGGCATGAAGGATTTTGTGCCAGATTCTGGATATGTCGACGCAGAGTTTAAGGCTGGAGAAATGTTTAACTGCCTGACTGTGGGGTAAAAATTGCTAAGCAATATTAAGGTGACATTTTGGCGTCACTAATTTCTGTAATTTGGTGTCACCAACTTCTGTACTTTGGTGTCACTAATTTCTGTACTTTGGTGTCCCTAATTTCTGTACTTTGGTGTCCCTAATTTCTGTAATTTGATGTCCCTAATTTCTGTACTTTGGCGTCCCTAATTTCAGTAATTTGGTGTCCCTAATTTCTGTAATTTGGTGTCCCTAATTTCTGTACTTTGGTGTCCCTAATTTCTGTACTTTGGTGTCCCTAATTTCTGTACTTTGGTGTCCCTAATTTCTGTACTTTGGTGCCCCTAATTTCTGTACTTTGGTGTCCCTAATTTCTGTAATTTGATGTCCCTAATTTCTGTACTTTGGCGTCCCTAATTTCAGTAATTTGGTGTCCCTAATTTCTGTAATTTGGTGTCCCTAATTTCTGTACTTTGGTGTCCCTAATTTCAGTAATTTGGTGTCCCTAATTTCTGTACTTTGGTGTCCCTAATTTCTGTACTTTGGTGTCCCTAATTTCTGTACTTTGGTGTCCCTAATTTCTGTACTTTGGTGCCCCTAATTTCTGTACTTTGGTGTCCCTAATTTCTGTACTATGGTGTCACTAATTTCTGTACTTTGGTGTCCCTAATTTCTGTACTTTGGTGTCACTAATTTCTGTACTTTGGTGTCACTAATTTCTGTACTTTGGTGTCACTAATTTCTGTACTTTGGTGTCACTAATTTCTGTACTTTGGTGTCACTAATTTCTGTAATTTGGTGTCACTAATTTCTGTAATTTGGTGTCACTAATTTCTGTACTTTGGTGCCCCTAATTTCTGTACTTTGGTGTCACTAATTTCTGTACTTTGGTGCCCCTAATTTCTGTACTTTGGTGTCACCAACTTTTGTACTTTGGTGTCACTAATTTCTGTAATTTGGTGTCACCAACTTTTGTACTTTGGTGTCACTAATTTCTGTACTTTGTTGTCCCTAATTTCTGTACTTTGGTGTCCCTAATTTCTGTACTTTGGTGTCCCTAATTTCTGTAATTTGGTGTCCCTAATTTCTGTACTTTGGTGTCCCTAATTTCTGTACTTTGGTGCCACTAATTTCTGTACTTTGGTGTCACTAATTTCTGTACTTTGGTGTCACTAATTTCTGTACTTTGGTGTCCCTAATTTCTGTAATTTGATGTCCCTAATTTCTGTACTTTGGTGTCACTAATTTCTGTACTTTGGTGTCACTAATTTCTGTACTTTGGTGTCCCTAATTTCTGTACTTTGGTGTCCCTAATTTCTGTAATTTGGTGTCCCTAATTTCTGTACTTTGGTGTCACTAATTTCTGTACTTTGGTGTCACTAATTTCTGTACTTTGGTGTCCCTAATTTCTGTACTTTGGTGTCCCTAATTTCTGTACTTTGGTGTCCCTAATTTCTGTACTTTGGTGCCACTAATTTCTGTACTTTGGTGTCCCTAATTTCAGTAATTTGGTGTCACCAACTTTTGTACTTTGGTGTCACTAATTTCTGTAATTTGGTGTCACTAATTTCTGTACTTTGGTGCCCCTAATTTCTGTAATTTGGTGTCACCAACTTTTGTACTTTGGTGTCACTAATTTCTGTAATTTGGTGTCACTAATTTCTGTACTTTGGTGCCCCTAATTTCTGTACTTTGGTGTCCCTAATTTCTGTACTTTGGTGTCCCTAATTTCTGTACTTTGGTGTCACCAACTTTTGTACTTTGGTGTCACTAATTTCTGTAATTTGGTGTCACCAACTTTTGTACTTTGGTGTCACTAATTTCTGTACTTTGTTGTCCCTAATTTCTGTACTTTGGTGTCCCTAATTTCTGTACTTTGGCGTCACTAATTTCTGTAATTTTGTGTCACTAATTTCTGTAATTTTGTGTCACTAATTTCTGTAATTTTGTGTCACTAATTTCTGTAATTTTGTGTCACTAATTTCTGTAATTTCGTGTCACTAATTTCTGTAATTTCGTGTCACTAATCTCTGTATTAGCAATAAATATTGGACTTTTTCTATCCAACGTTTTATAGCAGAGAATCTGAAGTTAACTGCAATCTGACTTCAATCCCGTGTCCAAGGTTTATGCACTTAAATAGTCGCAATTGGAAGCCTACTTTAAAATCTCAATCCTTTTCGATATTTGGCGGCCAGCTTGAAATTTAATGCCGTCAGTGTACACACCCGACAGCCGGCCTTCACCATGGATGTTGCAACTTACCCCTCGAAAATTTAAACGAAAATTAAAGTACAAGGGCTGGTTTCACTGATGTCGCGTTCGAGTGACAAACTTGGCTTCGTTGGACAGGAAAATTTCCCAGCACTTTCGTTGAACCGTGTCCGCTTGTAGTAATGCGTCTGTGTAATAATGTCTGCGTCTGTGTAATAATGTCTGCGTCTGTGTAATAATGTCTGCGTCTGTGTAATAATGCCTGCGTCTGTGAAATCATGTCTGTCTGTGAAATCATGTCTGTCTGTGTAGTCATGTCTGTCTGTGTAATCATGTCTGTCTGTGTAGTCATGTCTGTCTGTGTAATCATGTCTGTCTGTGTAGTCATGTCTGTCTGTGAAATCATGTCTGTCTGTGAAATCATGTCTGTCTGTGTAGTCATGTCTGTCTGTGTAATCATGTCTGTCTGTGTAGTCATGTCTGTCTGTGTAATCATGTCTGTCTGTGTAGTCATGTCTGTCTGTGTAATCATGTCTGTCTGTGTAGTCATGTCTGTCTGTGAAATCATGTCTGTCTGTGTAGTCATGTCTGTCTGTGTAGTCATGTCTGTCTGTGTAGTCATGTCTGTCTGTGCAGTCATTTCTGTTTCTGTGTAATCATGTCTGTCTGTGTAGTCATGTCTGTCTGTGTAGTCATGTCTGTCTGTGTAGTCATGTCTGTCTGTGTAGTCATGTCTGTCTGTGTAGTCATGTCTGTCTGTGTAGTCAGCTCTCTCTGTGCAGTCATTTCTGTTTCTGTGTAATCGTGTCTGTCTCTGTGTAAACAATATTCATACCAACGCAGGACAAAATGGCACATAAAATGCAATATTGACTATGAAGTCATGCAAGCCCCGAGTCAGACGACGCAGCGACTCTGGAATTTCGCGTTAAATCTCTCTGCATATTTTTTCTCAAATTTTTGAAGTGCCGCGCAGACAGCTCTTTGAACGCCAAAATACAGGTATAGACAGTGCAAGATAAGAACTGCGCAGTGGTAATATATTGCGCCCCGCGACGTACTTAAACAAATTCTTGATGATATATTTTCTGGCACTATTGCTAATAAGCCACCAACCTGCTACCACACTAGTCAGGAGCCATAAAGAAATCAACAATGGCCGAATGTATGGCCAGATAAAATCATATTCGGTATTTCAGCTTTTCATCTAGGAACTGCATTGGCCGGGGATGTAAATTACCTTGGCACGCGCAAAAGTTAACATTGATGAAAGGATAAATTTATGCCCGGTAGCTTTACACAAGAAGGTCTGGAACGGGATGCTGGATCGCTTGCGGGTCTCCCACAAACCAAATCATCTTTAGGCAACGTAGGCTGACATCGGAAGACGTGAAACCAAGAAGAGTAAAGCCATGCGGTCAGGGTGCATCAGATGACAAGCGGTGTCAGGATGGTGGACGATTCCGACGCATTCTCGTCGGCTCAAAAGGCCTGTAGCAGTTACTATAAGCTTGATTGTGGTTGTACTTTTCCCTTCGTTGCCTTCCCCATCGGCCATAGACAACACTGTAGGCTGCGTGGTTAGCCCAGGGCAGACGGAAAATCTGTAGCTATAGGCCTACAATCCGTCAGCAGTCAGCCTACAGTCGTCTGAAAAGGGGAGGGGTTGGGAGACGTTGTGACTCCAGTTCCTGTCTCTCGGCCTCCTTGGGTTGGCTGCTGGGCGCGGTGCAATTCTTTATTGGGGCTTCGGGAAGAATCCCTAACAAGGGAGACAGGACCCTAAGGTTAGGAACTCAACAGAAATCTTTTGATGAGATAACGACAAATCCTAATGACTAAAGGATTCCTTGCGCTGGGGCCGCAAATCAGGCCAAAGAATGCTAATTGCTTTACCACTCCTGGCCACGTAATTGAGCAATACGTTTCCCTCAGTACACCCGAAAATTTATTTAATTATTAACTTTCGCTTTCTTTGCATGCAGGACTAACTTTAACCAAGCACAGGTCAGAATGTTCTGCCTGAACCACCCACTCGATGTCCTGCAGAGCCTCGTTTGAATGTTAACTTTGATTAAACTGATGAAGCGACTGCAGAATGACTCACTGTCTTGCTCATGTCACCCCCCCCTTGAGGTCTCATCCCTAAGAATCTTTAAAGTCTCAAGAAGCCCCCACAGTCTTACAGGTCTCACCTTCGAAGTCTCCTCGTCAAATGCCTTCAACATTGAAGTCTCAACCTCAAAGTCTTACTACCAAAGTCTCAACCTCAAAGTCTTACTACCAAAGTCTCAACCTCAAAGTCTTACTATCGAAGTCTCAAACCCAAAGTCTTACTACCACAATCTCGACCTCAAAGTCTTACTACCAAAGTCTCAACCTCAAAAGTCATACTACCACAGTCTCAACCTCAAAGTCATACTACCACAGTCTCAACCTCAAAGTCATACTACCACAGTCTCAACCTCAAGGTCTTACTACCAAAGTCTCAACCTGAAAGTCTTACTACCAAAGCCTCAATCTCAAAGTCTTACTACCAAAGTCTCAACCTGAAAGTCTTACTACCAAAGCCTCAATCTCAAAGTCTTTCTACCAGAGTCTCAACCTCAAGGTCTTATTACCAAAGTCTCAACGAGTCTTACTACCAAAGTCTCAACCTCAAAGTCTTACTACAAAAGTCTCAGCCTCAAAGTCATACTATTGATACCAAAGTCTCAACCTCAAGGTCTTACTACCAAAGTCTTAACCTTGAGGTCTTATTACACAAAAGTCTCGCCATTAAGTCTCACCTTCAAAAACTGTCGACCCTCGCAGTCTCACCTCGCTCTGCAGCAGTCCAGCATTGGCGGCCCCCTCTCCCCGACACCCCCAGAGGCCAAAGCCAATCGAGTGTGTTCAGCCTGTAGGCACAGGGCAGGAGCAGGCAGCTTAAAATGGTTCTGTGGAAAGCTGACCTGCTTTCTAGGCAAAATTTCTCTTTGAAAGCAAAAGCAGGCAAAAATATAATTTGCTATTTCAATTATTGTTGCCTATCGTAGTCTATTTTTCAAAGGCCTTTGAGTATCTCTATCGCCTACAACTTCTGAGCTTCAACCCAAGGTCAGTGATCAATTTTTCGCTGCATAAATAATAGCGACAAAATATTTTCAGGACATCGAATTAGAGAAAATTCTTTTCTATTTGCTTCTCTGTAAAACATTGGCTCTTTGGTTGTTTTCTGAAGGATTTCTTTTGACCTCTGATAATTATAATCATCGATTACACCTGCCCTGCCCTCTGAAGGCTGCCCCGGTTCTTGGCGAAGTCGCCACACACCCTCAATTGCCTCAGCCGATGCTGGCACCCTGCATTTTACAGCCGGGTGGACTGAAGAAATGCAGAGTTAAGTGCCTTGCTCAAGGACACAAATTGTTCCCAGTGTGTCGAGAATCGATCCCTCGACCTTCAAGTCACGAGTCCGACGCTCTGACCTCTGCAAGCCCCTAAATTTCATCTGACCCTCAGCGCGCATACGGACACAGATAAAGTACGCAGGTGCACTCCTCATAGGTGAGAAATGCACCCGCTGACTTTAGCGCAAGAGTCGTTGAACTTCTCTGCAGCTAACTATTTGCCCTGGATTTGCATTGAGCCCAAGTGCTCAGCCTCGCTCGCAGACAGGCCCACTTAGAGCATTTTAGAGCAAGTGACTCTTGATTCCAGTTAATTTGATCAATAGCGCATATCAAATACGTTCTATTGTTTTGGTCTCACCTGCAGCTTACTAATAATAATCCAGAGTCGCTTTCTTCTCCCGTCAATTCGTGATCCTGAATCTGAATTTACACCCGAATGCACACGAGAGGACAGACAGTGAGATAACTCGTACTCAAAAAGAATTTCTTCTTTGAAAACAATTTCGTTTGGAGACAGCGTAGAACAATGGACGCCATGAAGCAGTGCTAGGGGGTCTAAACGCATTCCCGAGACAGAAGATGGAAAAGGGGGCGAGTAGCTGCTCAAGGCTTGTTGGGGGAGAGATTTCTGCTTTTAGGCATCGCTTGGATAAATCGGAACAATAGTGTGTTTTAGGCGAATTCCTATTGCAATACAAGGCAGAAGCAGAGGCTCCTACAAGGCTCTGCGGCTGGAGGTGGTAAGAGGATTATAGCCCAGTAATTTCTCCTTCAGTATAAATTCTCTGATCCCAACTTTCCCACCTTTCAAACGTCTGTTAATTGCTGTCGGTTTTTTTTCGGGCACCGAATCGGGCGAACTGGTCAGTCGCGATGCTCTTCGGCCGGCCCGGCAGTGAATTATTGGAAGCCGGGTGTCTGGGAGAGGAAGACTCTGCCTCTGTTTATCCCTGCCACAGACCCTGACTGATTGCTGGCGGGGCGCGGTTGGAAATTGAGTGACATTTGCAAGAGATGGCGCTGTTGGAGTTGTTACACTATCTCCATAGGCCCCCACCCCCTTAGTTCACTTACCTAACTGATTTGCTTCAAACAAAAGCAGCTGAAAAAGCCGACCATAGTGCAGTGCTATCGGTGTTTATAATAGCAGGCTTTCAGTTCTACTCTGCAGAGATATCCAGTTGATAGATGATACCCGGGGACCAGCAGCTGATTCCAGAGGGTCAGACGCAGATTTGTGGGATTGAATGGAATGATAGAAAATGCAATATACAAATTACTTGACTGTGTGGTTTCTGTGGCTCCGGCGCGTTGGTAGAAGCAACAAACAGGCAGGGCACTTGATGCCGGACCCGTAGGCCCAGAATCAAAACTGAACCAAGGCTTAGGGGCTAAACAGGAAAGTTCTCTCCTCAGCCTTGGGTTTCATCACCAGATTGGTCGATAATAGGCGGAGCGAAAGCGCCGCATCCGGGATCAGGTGATGAATGCCTCTAGGGACATCCGATCGCTGCCATGGCGCATCGCATGAGGTGGCCGGAGCGACCATGTGTGATTTTGTTAGCAGCACATTTGAATTCTATCCTGAGCACGGACACAACGAAACTTTCTAAAGTACTTTCATTTTTGTGAGAATGGGCAAATAAACATGGACCACAGGGGGCTGTTAGAGGACGCATTCTCACGATTATTATGCAGATTTAATGAACCAGCTTTGCTTCTCGAATACAATCGCGAGATAGAAATCTACTAGGCGCTTATGCAGCGAGTATGCTAGCATGCTGTAATACTTGAGTGAGTTTATTATTATTTTAGGGGCGCCATTTCATTTGAGTGGGGGTGCCATTTCATTTGAGTGGGGCGCCATTTCATTTGAGTGGGGCGCCATTTCATTTGAGTGGGGCCCCATTTCATTTGAGTGGGGCGCCAGTTCATTTGAGTGGGATGCCATTTCATTTGAGTGGGGCGCCATTTTATTTGAGTGGGGTGCCATTTCATTTGAGTGGGGCGTCATTTCATTTGAGTGGGGTGCCATTTCATTTGAGTGGGGCGCCATTTCATTTGAGTTAGGCGCCATTTCATTTGAGTGGGGCGCCATTTCATTTGAGTGGGGTGCCATTTCATTTGAGTGGGCTCTACCGCCAAAGTGCTCCAGTGCGAGTGCAAGAGGGCGCCACACATCGGATGTGGCGAGGCCCCTGCCTAACGTTCCGAGTGGCCATTTGATCCATCCCAAGCGATTTTACTTTCTCCTGTAGTCCTTGGCCCTGGGCTCTGCGATTCCGGTTAGAACAGGAATTGTTAAGGTTAATAGCATCTGGATCGGAAAGAGTGATTAAGGATATATAAAGATGAGAGCATTATTTGATTTAAAATTAGCATATAAAGTGGCTTATGAAATGCAATTTCTTTCAATAGTAAAGGCTGTTTTGTCAGCTTGCTCATTTTCGGTCTCAAATTTCGATTAGCAACTGTTCCGCTTACGGAAGCAGAGACAGGAGCGGAAGCAGAAGATAAGTCAGTAAAGGGTCGAGGCTTAATTAATCATCAATCTTGAGTAAACAGAACGGAAAAGACATCAAGGATCTATTCTTATTTGATCTTGTTTGTGCGTACCTCCTCTACTTTTATAAGTGCTATTCTTCAGCAATGTACTGCTTTGTACGAGGCTCGTACAGTATAGTTATAAGCTTAAATCTTTAAAACGTGAATACACTATTTGCCATTAATATACACCACAAAGATTTGCAGCTTCGGCTTAACTTTCTAAACTGCGAAAAGTCGATTTGGCAGGTGGAAAAAGGTTGCATTTTTCCGCCTAAAATTTTCCCTGCCTTAGCAGTCAATTCGATTTTCCCACCTGGATCCACGCTGAAAAAAAAGGTTTTTGTCACTTTCTGCCTGCAAGCCTCTCTGACTGACCTTTGACTAACCACCGCGGGTACCCACGAGATTTAACCTATCCACCGTCGCACCTTGAAGCTATTTGTGAATTGTGCGATTTTCTTTAGTTTTTTGCCGTCACTACTAAGCTGTTTAAAGCTGTCGTCGTTTGTAAATGACGGACGTGAGGCGAATAATTGTATATTGTATGTAAACTGATACGCTCATTTTTTTAATATTTTGGATTAAGTATTGGCTCTTACAGCGACATGACTTTAAGCAGTTGAAAGCTGGTTGTCTTTGATTTTAATTTTTCGAGGCTTTCTACGTGTGTCGCCGTGTTTAATTTGGTTTTCGACTAGACAACATTCCGGAACCAGCAACCAATGTGACCAAAGTCTATGGCAAATAACTATTTTTACATTACACAAGATAATGTCGAAGTGCATCTTTTGTACTTTTTTACGCTCGTACTTATTTCGAACATTATTTGTTATTTGCCGTCTGATATTTTTACTAGCATCGGTGAACGTCGGCGTAAAGTAAAAGTAGTTTTTTGCCATCGACAGCGCAGGATGTAGAAAGCGTCTGTTGACTTCGTGGGATTGTTGTACGGGGGCTCTCTACGAGTGTATTACTCATTATGGAGCATTATGGGGCTCTCTACGCTAAGAGTGCAGGTGGACTTGCGATTGTGAATCCGTAGCTTTAGTCCCTAACATACTTCTTATATAGCTGAAATCAAATTTTATCGAGACAACCATGACATTCGGATTTTGTGGGATTTGTTTCGCTTTCAAAGCATCGCATACAACTTGTCATGACAAGTCATGCTGTCTTAAAATCTGTCTATCTTTGCAGTAAAAATTGTCGCAAAACAGGAAGATATTTGGGAGTTGAAAAAATATTGTTTTTTGTTGCCATAATGGAATCAATACGATCCAGTCATAAAAGCATAAAAACAAGATGCTAGGCGTAGGAGATGCAGCCACATGAAATGTTCGCTCCGCACGCGCTGTATTTTGACAGGAATACTCGTATCTAGCTACCATCATTTTTAATGTTTCTGTAGTCATTCTATATTATTTCCAGACTTTATGTTACGTAGCAATAAGCATAGCTAAAACTTAAGCCCTTTCTGGGGAACCGGCTCCGACTTTTTTCGCTTCGGCTGCGGAAACTTACGAGCTACGAGCTACCATGACCTCCGCGGTGCTCCAGAAGTGGGGAGTCCAAAGAAAATCTTCTTTCCAAAAAGGCAATATCTAGGTTTACCTGTTGGCAGCATATAACGCTTTCGAGTTATAGTTTTGCGCAGTCAGCCATGACAAGTGTGCGTTTCTTTTCTAGAATAGAACGGGGAATTCAATATAAACAACTGGCTTGTTTCAAAATAACCGTTTCTTTTTCCAAGCGCAGCGAGTCACTTGCAAGGCTCCGATTGGGATCTTGGGATTCCTCAGTCAATGGGATTTGTATATCGTATATCGTTATCTTCCATTGCATTCTTCAGCTGGATTGCAGCCAACATTCCACTCTTCCATTGCATTCTTCAGCTGGATTGCAGCCAACATTCCACTCTTCCATTGCATTCTTCAGCTGGATTGCAGCCAACATTCCACTCTTCCATTGCACTCTTCAGCTGGATTGCAGCCAACATTCCACTCTTCCATTGCATTCTTCAGCTGGATTGCAGCCAACATTCCACTCTTCCATTGCATTCTTCAGCTGGATTGCAGCCAACATTCGTCTTCCATTGCATTCTTCAGCTGGATTGCAGCCAACATTCCACTCTTCCATTGCATTCTTCAGCTGGATTGCAGCCAACATTCCACTCTTCCATTGCATTCTTCAGCTGGATTGCAGCCAACATTCCACTCTTCCATTGCACTCTTCAGCTGGATTGCAGCCAACATTCCACTCTTCCATTGCATTCTTCAGCTGGATTGCAGCCAACATTCCACTCTTCCATTGCATTCTTCAGCTGGATTGCAGCCAACATTCGTCTTCCATTGCATTCTTCAGCTGGATTGCAGCCAACACTCGTCTTCCATTGCATTCTTCAGCTGGATTGCAGCCAACATTCCACTCTTCCATTGCATTCTTCAGCTGGAGTGCAGCCAACATTCCACTCTTCCATTGCATTCTTCAGCTGGATTGCAGCCAACATTCCACTCTTCCATTGCATTCTTCAGCTGGATTGCAGCCAACATTCCACTCTTCCATTGCATTCTTCAGCTGGATTGCAGCCAACATTCCACTCTTCCATTGCATTCTTCAGCTGGAGTGCAGCCAACATTCCACTCTTCCATTGCATTCTTCAGCTGGATTGCAACCAACATTCCACTCTTCCATTGCATTCTTCAGCTGGATTGCAACCAACATTCCACTCTTCCATTGCATTCTTCAGCTGGATTGCAACCAACATTCCACTCTTCCATTGCATTCTTCAGCTGGATTGCAACCAACATTCCACTCTTCCATTGGATTCTTCAGCTGGATTGCAACCAACATTCCACTCTTCCATTGGATTCTTCAGCTGGATTGCAGCCAACATTCCACTCTTCCATTGCATTATTCAGCTGGATTGCAACCAACATTCCACTCTTCCATTGGATTCTTCAGCTGGATTGCAACCAACATTCCACTCTTCCATTGGATTCTTCAGCTAGATTGCAGCCAACATTCCACTCTTCCATTGCATTATTCAGCTGGATTGCAGCCAACACTCCACTCTTCCATTGCATTCTTCAGATGATTGTAACCAATTTGCGAATACTTTCTATTTTCTACAGGTGACTCAAATTTTTACTTATTAGCTCCCACTCCGGACGATAAACGTTTGCAGAATCAGCATGAGCTACAACAACACTACATCAAGTGGCGCACCGACTGGAGTCCATAGCTTCGGGACGGCCAGTCGAGCTTTCATTTGGGCGGCCTTCTTTGCCATTATGTGCATCTCAATTGTCGGCAATTCATTAGTCATCTGGGTCATTGTGGCCCACACAAAGATGCGAATAATTACTAACTTTTTCTTGCTCAACTTGAGCATCTCGGATCTGATGGTCGTGACGCTGCAAGTTGTGCCCAACGTTATCTACACTCTGGAGCAGAATTGGAAATTCGGTCTGTTTTACTGCCGAGTGTCCAATTTTATGACCACATTTTCGATCTCGCTGTCCGTCTTCACCTTCATGGCCATCGCGATTGAGAGGTGAGTTTTTAATGTTCAGCTTTGAATTATTTTTTGGTAGCTCTCCACGTGTCATTTATTATTGGCAAGAATCGCTTTACTACGAAAGTATATTTAAAGTATATTTAGGCTCTCTACGAAATTAAATGCAAGGCAAAATTTTATGAGTAAAATGGTTCATATTTGTTATACTGACTCTCATAAATATGATTTGAGCAGTTTCATTAAAAATGGGCTAAGAAGAAACCCTCACCCCAGCTTAAGCTATCAGCCTGCAAAAATAAATGTTTTTCACATTATATTAGTGCAAAGAGACAGGGATAAAAAATTATACTGAATAATGAAAGCATCAACAGATCTTCATCGCATTAACTCAGGCCAGCTCTTTACTTTATGTTCAGCTCCATCAATCTACTCAAATGAAGTCCTACGATTGAGAACCTCTGCCAGGTCTGTCTTTCTCTCGCTGCTCTTCTTATTGACTCAGTGATTACGGTGATTAGATGCCTCTTCCCCGGGGCGGCTGTCGAGGGGTCTTAAATCCTCTTTGCCCCCCCCCACCCTTCCTAGCCCGCTCCCTTTTTCTCGATCTTGTTTTCTCTCTCGCTAGCTCGCATGTCAAGTGGCAATTTAAAAAGGGGTGAGCCCGTGTTCCGCCTTCAGCTCCAGCTGCCGCCCCTTCCTCACAGCTCCATCGCCTATGCATCGGGAACTTGTCCCCAGGGAGATCGCTCCGTGTGCCCAAGGATAGAATCAGTAGGCTGGGAAGCAAGGCAGAAATATTCTGATTTATCTCCCAGTCTTTCACTTATTTAGCTGGCATCTCTAGCCAATAATTTGACTGGGCAGTGTATGCTGCAGTGTCTGTTAGTATAAAATTATGTGAGCTAAGACCGGAGCTTGGCTGATTGATCCATTGATTAATTGATTGATTGATTGATTGATTGATTGATTGATTAGACTTCGCTTGCGTTGCTTTTGCCATTTTTATCTTTGAATGAAGCTTTTTTATATTTTAACCGCCCACCAGATTTTGCGGTCCCTTACTTCGCTTCACGACCTCTCCAGTGCTGTTGACTTTTCCCTAACAGGTTATATTGTCGTTCTTTACGCGTCTTTTGACCAAAGTGTCACACTCGCTTTTAACAAAATATAATAAGATATCTCTCGCCCTGGGAGATTCTCCGTCTGATTTCTTATTCACATTTTCCATTCGAAGTAATCAAGCCTCTTAAATAGTTGTTATAGATGCAAATTTGTTTTACATCTTCAGCAGATAATAAGATACAGCAAAGCAAAATTAGCTATAAACGGATAGTAAAAGTACTGCATGTACTGGGGTAAAAACTTGAGTTAGTGAGAGGTACCACTTTATCTGTACTTGCAATCATAGAATATGAATAGTAATATGGATTTAAGTTAGATTAAAATTTGTACATTTTAAACATCAGAAAAGATATTCAAATTCAATTAACTATTATCTAATTTCCTAGATTCAATATTATGTTTGCATCTCTGCAGATACGTCGTCATCATGCACCCGCTGCGGCCGCGCCCGAAGCGCTTGGCCATCATCGCTAGCATCGCGTTTATCTGGGCATTCAGCATGGTCACCGCCGCCCCACCGGCCATTTTTAGCGAGCTGCAAGTGAATGAAAAAATGTTTACTAATTGTAACATCGCAGCGAAAGTCTTTGTGGCGTAAGTTAACCGCAATGTGTACTATTCTAGAAATTCGAGCCAAAAAACATGGAAAATTGACTGCTAATTCTCTACGTGAACTATAGATTCTATTCGGAAGTTCAACATGTCTTTTCTAATTTAAATAAAATAGTCAGAGGCTTCTACGAAGTCTTCACTTTTTATTGAAAAGTAGGATCACGAGACCGAAATTCCAAAACAGAAAGTAGTGAATCATGGTAAATAGGGCACGTAAAATGTGTTGCGTGTCTGCTTTAACCATGGGGTTTTTATGCTAGCTAGGGGCCGTTTTAAACGAACAACAAGAGCCAAGAGAAGACTTCTTCTTTCTCTAGAAAAGAAAACTAACGCTTCTGAGCTGCGAAAAATTGATTAAATGCCACCAGGCCTTCGAGCTGCTTAGTTCTCGAAGACCAGAGAGGCAAGTGATAATAGCAGGATGATGAAGCTAAAAAAATAAAACATTTCCCCCCGATTTTAAGTACTCAACCAAGTTTACAAGCTTAGTCTTGGACCGGGTCCGAAAAATCTTTTAGTGGCTCTCTACCCTGCCCATATATTTTTCTGGCAGTTTTAAGCGAATCGATTTATCCCATTCTGAGAGGTAACCCCAGACTCAATATGCTTTCCTCCCTTTCCTCGCTAAAATTGCAGGTACAATTACGTGTTAATGACTCTGCAGTATCTGGTACCAGTGATCGTGGTAGGAATCGCCTACATCATCATCGGGATTCGTCTGTGGACTCAGCAGCCGATCGGGGAGCAGACGCAGGCTCAGGAGGAGACCGTAAAGGCTAAGCGAAAGGTCAGCCGATAAATTACTGAGTTTAACTTATTGAACGCAGGCGCACATGGTAGTTCAGTAACAAAACTTTACACTGGATCGTTACACAGTAGTTCGTGTATTACTCAAAACCAAAGAAGTACTCAGATCGGAGCTCTGATGTGACAGAATTAAGCTGATTAGCTCTGACGTTTGATGCTTGGATCGACTGAAGAAGACTACAGTCGGACAGACAGGCAGACAGGCATATAGACAGACAGGAAAAAATTGTGGAAGACAAAACTGCAAAATAGAAAGAGGTACAGAAGCCAGACAAACATGTGTAATTCGTGACAATCCATTCCTAATGCAAGGGAAAATTTCCCGCCCAACACAAAAAAGTGTCTCTCTCTCCCTCTCTTAATCCCTTGATCCCCTGTTGCATCCCTTCCGCTTCACTAGCAGCATGACCTTGCCTGCCCAAACCGATACCCTCACTAATCTCAAACTCAAGGCTCGCCACGCACCGTCCAAGCAAAATTTGGTCAAACACAATCGACTTCGATTTTTTTTTCACCGACCGGCACCCCTTAACCTTCTCCGTCTCTTATTTGAAACTTCGTTTCCTTTCATTTGCAAGTAGAATGATGATGATGATGAATAGAAACTGCTGGTCGGGAGACGGATCCAGAGGCTCTGCTTTCATGGGAAACGCTGGCATATGTTGCTCCGAATGCAGCTGCCTGCACGGTTATTATACATCTATGCCGTATATGAAAGGAAACGAGAGGGGAAATTGAAGGAAGAGTAACCAACGGAAGAACCAAGGGATATTGCGTATGTTCTAAGATGGTGAGCAAAACGAAGCTGGCGCCGCGATGAAGAAGGGGAAGAATCCAGAGACGTCAATCGTCGATTCGGTACAGGTTGACGCGGGAGATTTTTTTCGATCTTCAAAAATATGCTCTCCCCATCTGGCACGGTTAGGGCTGAGTTGGACTGAGCAGTGCCTTCTATTTTTGGTTCTCTTTCTCCGGGATTTTCTTGTATTCAACGAGGACTGTTGCACCGAAATACACGTCAGGCAAATTTGAGGGGTGGGGGGATTAATTTGACTGATTGCTTTCAATTGTGAGAACAAGCTGTGTCGCACTGAAGTAAAGGAATTTACGATTGGACGTTTCACATCGCGGCATTGGAATGTGTGGATGGGATGTCGACTTGGACACTAATGCGCAGTAGCATCTGGATTGGGATTTTTCAAAAATAAACCGACTCATTGTTCTTTTCTCTGTTGTGTATTTAAAAAACACTTGCTGATAATTTTAAATTTTGTTTTGAACCTGAAAGACCCTGAAAGACCCTGAAAGACCCTGAAAGACCCTGAAAGACCCTGAAAGACCCTGAAAGACCCTGAAAGACCCTGAAAGACCTTGAAAGACCTTGAAAGACTGAAAGATCCTGAAAGACTATGAAAGACCCTGAAAGACCCTGAAAGACCCTGAAAGACTCTGAAAGACCCTGAAAGACCCTGAAAGACCCTGAAAGACCCTGAAAGACCCTGAAAGACCCTGAAAGACCCTGAAAGACCCTGAAAGACCCTGAAAGACTATGAAAGACCCTGAAAGACCCTGAAAGACCCTGAAAGACCCTGAAAGACCCTGAAAGACTATGAAAGACCCTGAAAGACCCTGAAAGACCCTGAAAGACCCTGAAAGACTCTGAAAGACCCTGAAAAAGTTATTAGCTACTCTTATATTCCGGATTATTTGTACAATAGCAACTCTGGCTATTATTATATGCAATGAAACCAACTGAAATATTGGCAGAGGCACGATTCCACCACCACAAGTTGTGTTTAGTAGTCCATGAACCGGATTAGGATGAAAGCTCAGAAAGAAGTGGAGTTTAATCAACGAAATGGAACTGGCGGAAAAATAATTATGGGCGAAACCGATAATTTCATTGATGGGAAATAAATAGCCTAGTTCTGGTTGATTGGCCTTGAAAGACTTCTCTGAAATAATTAAGCCGCATAATTGAATTGCAATAATTGACGGCTTGAATTGAAAGGGCAATATAACAGTTAATATTAGTTTTTTCACGTGACGTTCTTTTTTTTTCTCCACAGCAATCCAATTGACTACAGAAAGCTAGTATTACATTTAATGACTTATTATTTTCCAGATTGTCCTCATGATGATCACGGTCGTGGTCATTTTCGCCCTGTGTTGGCTGCCCTACCAGATCAGCTTCTTCTTTTCTAACAACTCGGCTGCGCTGTTCATCGCGCTGTACTTTCTGGCCATCTGCAGCACCTGGCCGAATCCCTTTATTTATTGCAAAATGAACAACAAGTAAGCGATGGGGTGTTGGTCTGTTGGAGGCATTGTGGGCTGTTGGTCTGTTGGAGGCATTGTGGGCTGTTGGTCTGTTGGAGGCATTGTTGGGTGTTGGTGAGTTGGATTCTAAAAGACGTTTCATGGGAACTGTTTGAAGATGTGACATAAGTTCTAAAGTTGAAAAACTTGGTGCATTGCAATGTTCTGTGATGTTTCTGTCCGAAACACGAGAGCTCGAATTCGAAATAGGCTCCCAGCACCAGCGCAGCCACTCAAAATCCTTCGAATCCCGCAGTTTTCGCACCGGCTTCAAGCAGGCATTCCGATTTCTGCCCTGCGTGAAAGCCGACCCGGAGCAGTATGCCCTGCTAAAGCTCGGCAGGGCCAAGGGCCACACGGTGCATAGCTACTCGCGAGCTGCCAACCGCTGCCAGCAGATGTCTCAGCGCCAGCAGCAGCAACACCAGCAGCAGCAGCAGCAGCAGCAGTCAGTCGCTCTTTTAAGTCGCGATTGCAACGAAGCTCCAGATGGTGGCGGCAAAGTAGATCCACAGTCGATGACTCATTCTACTCAAGAGGTGTAACAGTTATCGCAATAGAAAATGCTTCTAATTAGCTGCTTGCAAGATTTTTGAGATGGAGAATCTTACTTAAAAACGTGGCTTTAGATAAAAAATAAGTAGTGAAAAAATTTCTCGAAAAAATCATTGTTTTGCTAAACAATTATAAAAAATCAACACGAATTTTCTATCTATACTACTATAGGCCGTGACTAGTCAGTAGTAGGAAAGGCTTCATTGTGTTTTAAAAAATACCCTGAGACAACCTAAACAGCTCGAGTAGCCCGATTTAATCCATGTTTGATTGTACTTTTCAAACTCATATTTTGTTTTGTGCGATTTACAAAATAACGTTTGTTGTCAGTTGCTTGTAAGCGCTTCTGTGTAATGCATCATTACCTTCTGCTTACTCGATTCGCTATTTGTTATTGATGCATATTTAGCAAGCGTTGGTGACCTGTCGTTTGACCATAGGCACCAAGCCTGTTCCCATGACTAAAAGGCAAGTACGGAGGACGTACTGGCATGTCCATACTATAGAAATTTTTGAAGGCTCAATAAGTAGGCAAGCCAAATTGGACACCTTTCTCGTCTGATCTCAACTTAGGCAAATGATATTTCAGAACCAGGGTGACTCCCATGAGCAGGCACACAAGCGCGCGGATACGAACGCAGTCATACGCACAGGCACAATCCCACAGGAGTGTACAGCGGCCCTAACTTTATTTATCGTTAGGCATAGCCAAGCCGAGATGATCCAATCGGGGTTGAAGCGAAGGAGAAAGAATTAAAATAAAGAGGTTTTGCCATAGACGATTGAGCCATTGACGATTTCTAATCCCATGCGTAGAGTCAAACTAGAGTTTGCTCTGCTGGCTAAACCAAAAGGTCTCCCTCTTTTATAGTCCCATGCCGCTTGCTCTGTTTAATGCTGACATCAATAAAATTGATCAATGCCCCCCCCCCCGATCTCCTAGCGAGTCTATGACGTAATCAATTGCGATAAAAGTTGATTAAAGATCTTTTCTGCTAGTAGTATTGTGTGCACGAAGTAAAAGTTATATATTAATGTGTAAAATTATTAGTTATCGTCTGTTTCTCGAGGATAAAAGCAAAAGTTTATTTACCGTTGTTATGTATACATGTATGTTTCTTGAACTAAATTGTACAATTTTTAATATTTTAAGCCCCAATGTGATTTGTCCAAGTTATAATCGAATTGAAACAACCTGAAAGTACATCGCCGAAGTTGGTTATATCGTGTAATATTTTCGCTAAATGAAATTAGCTTTGAGTTTTATTCAATCAAGGCATGACTATCGAATAAGCAGAATGCCCTCACGCGCTCTGAATTCGGCTCAGAGGTACTCTCAGGTACATGTATCCCCTGAATACACCGCAGAATTCACCCCAAAGTACCCCCCCGGAATAGAACCCAAAAATACCCTCAAAATATCCTAGGAAGGCGCCTGAATAATAACCAAGAAAGCCTCAGGCTCAGAGTGCACCCTAAATAAGAGGATACAACAAATTACGCTCGAAAGCCTCCACAATATATCTTGGAAAACATACCAGGACACCACCAGTTCCCCCAAAGATACCTCTCAGAGTCCACCCCAAGACACCCCAAAGAGTCCACCCCAAGACACCCCAAAGAGTCCACCCCAAGACACCCCTTAAGAGTCCACCCCAAGACACCCCCAAAAGTCCATCCCAAGACACCTCTAAGAGTCCACCCCAAGACACCCCTAAGAAAGAGTCCACCCCAAGACACCCCTATGAGTCCACCCCAAGACACCCGTAAGATTCCACCCCAAGGCACCCCTAAGAGTTTACCCCAAGATACCCTTAAGAGTCCACCCCAAGACACCCCTAAGAGTCCACCCCAAGACACCCCTAAGAGTCCACCCCAAGGCACCCCTAAGAGTTTACCCCAAGATACCCCTAAGAGTCCACCCCAAGACACCCCTAAGAGTCCACCCCAAGACACCCCTAAGAGTCCACCCCAAGGCACCCCTAAGAGTTTACCCCAAGATACCCCTAAGAGTCCACCCCAAGACACCCCTAAGAGTCCACCCCAAGGCACCCCTAAGAGTTTACCCCAAGATACCCCTAAGAGTCCACCCCAAGACACCCCTAAGAGTCCACCCCAAGACACCCCTAAGAGTCCACCCCAAGACACCCCTAAGAGTTTACCCCAAGATACCCCAGAGAGTCCACCCCAAGACCTCGCCAAGATGCAACCCCGGAAGCTCCCCTAAGATACCACAGAATCCATCCAAACTACCCTCTGTGAGACGCCCCAAGGTTTCTCAGAAAACACGTCGGGATACCCATAGAACCTCAGCAAGGTTACCCACCAGATGGCACCCAATGCTCCGCAGATGTATTTAACGAAGTCCTAAAAATTCAGTTTCATTACAGGGCCACCATGCAGGCACAGGGCAGTACAGTGCGAGAGCACAAAGTCACTGCTTGCTCGTAGAGAAGCAGGTGACAGAGAAACATATAGAGGCCTGTATATGCGAAGACGTGTCTATATAATATGAAGACAGTTATATGGGGTTACACAATGCCCCACCTGCGTGTGGCATTGACGCCTTAATTAGTTAGTCAGATCCATTTTCGTGATAGATTAATTCTTATCGGCTGGGACTGAGCAAGTTTTGAGATAATGACGTCCTCTCCTCCTAGTCAGAGTTGAGCTATTGGAGTTTTAGAGTAATTAAAATGTACATACAACCCTATCTATATAGGATGGCATTCTTAATTGCTAACTTCAATCCAACTCATAATAGTGTACGCTTACAGTGAGAAAGATTGCGAGCTGTTCTGACAATATTCTTATCAAAGTTATATTAATAATTGTCCTTAATTACTGCTTGACTCTGTGCTCCGACTCTTAGGTTGGAATCAGGTGCCCAGTAATGGGTTAAAATTTACTATCATTCAATAAACTTCTAGATGCTCACTTGTTTACTTAATTGCTTAATAGCACCCCAATTTTACCAAGCATTGATAGATGATATATTTCGAGAACGTTATCTCAATTAAATTATATGATTTTCGCTGGTTTTAACTTTGTATTCGTCTGTAATTACACCATTAGTGTAACGAGCATACGATCGTACAGTGACTAAATTGGATTGTATCAAAGTAGATTCAATCTAGCGGATACATAGTGAATTCATATTACAATTAGCTACAGTTAAAATTCTGATATGTAGAGAGCCTCTGGTAAAACACATATGTAGTGTGATACTCGCGATGCAAAGGTAATCTGCTGTACACCTTGGCTTTTAACCATAAGGTGGTATAAAGTAGACTAAATTCAACGCAACGCAACGCAGACGGACGAAAAGGAACCCCTGCTTAGGATGAAACTGGCTACAATAAACGCAAGCGCCACCAAATACTGTTGAGCCTTATAGTATATAAGTGTTGACACAGCTTTGTACAGGATTTCTCTCTGCTATAGCTAAATAAATAGAATAGTTCTGCTTTATGTATCGAAACTGGGCCATTCTCGCACAAATTCGCAGCAAGTCAAAGACTTCAAAGCCATTATGCATGTATAGTTTCACAGCGCGCGGCTCTTCTGTTGACGGGGGGGGGGCGGTGAGGAGGTGCAGAGAGGCAATTAGAGGCGGGAGTGTATAGATGTGAGCGCCTTTGGCTCTGCACCCACCACCACTCGTTCACGTGCATTGAAAGCTTGATTGCTATTGGCTGATATCGAAGAGAGCCCTGCAGTACAGTTTCTACTGTAGTTTTTTCTTCAAGTGTAAGTTTGCCGAAATCGTGATAATAAGAGCGAAGACATGCTGTATATGTATGTACTTCGAGTATATATATATTATATATATAGGCCCGAAGCCAAGGCTTCGAATGCAGAGACGCAGACAGGGCACTTAGACTGCGGATCTAACAGCAACACCTAACTGACGTGTGTAATTATAAACTTGCGTCGCTTCACACCAGGCAATCTGTGATTAATTACTAAGCTATTTATTCAATTAATCCTATGTTTCAGGATCAATTAGAAGGAGCTTTAAAGTTCCTTAAAGTAATATCATAGGTTGCTCGGTATGGTAACGACGTGAAGCATCTATCGAAGTAGATAATTTTACTCTTGATTATAGATTTCATTGTAATTACTATACACCTTATTGGCTTGTTTAAAAACACTGTAGCAACTTAACTTCTGTGTTTCAGGTAGCATGGTACAAGAAACGGCTGGCTTTTAGACTTCTGGACACACATTGGACACATATTGGACGCATACCGCATCATTGCATCGATAGTGTGAGCTACGAGTAGCTGTTTTTAACCAACTTCATTTTACGTTATGTGATTTAAATTAACAGCCGAATCTCAAAAGCGGATTGCAATTTGTTTAAACGATCTGCATGCAGCACAGCAAATCCGAGATGACGGCTAAAAAGCTGCACAATTCGCCTCTACGCTCACACGGGTTCAACTTTCCCTGCGACTGAAGACTGTTCTGAACCTGCCATGCCACTATAGCAGCACGGCTTGAATTTGATACTACAATAATCTGCGCAGAATAACACAATTTCTTGACACAAAACGACTGTGAAAGCGAGAACTGTGTATAATCTGTTATAGTTACTGCTGTTATGCGTATATACATGTATATAATGTATGCAGTCCACACAGTTGATGGCAAATAAATTTAATTTTCATAGAAGTGCTCTTAACCCTTTACATTGTACGTGTCACTGATGCATGTACACGTACATGTAATACTTATTTTGTGAATTAGTAATGAACGTATAACTATACTTCAGTAGTGCCATGCGCATCGAACTGTGAAATTTATACGACGTAGTAGTACCCGATCTTCGACATCTTATACACCAGCGGCATACATGTAGCTCAAAATTTACATTGTATATCTTTGGTCAAAAATAAGCTAAATAAACTGATCTTAGTACTTAGTTTAGTACTTAGATGTACTTAGTTTGCGCCATCATACAACATGCAGACGGGACAGTTGATCGATACGTAGGAGAGACAGGAAAGACGGCCAGAAAAAATAGGGAATTTTCGTCAAAATACAGCACAGCCCGGCCCTCCACCGGCCCGGCCCTTCACTGATTTCTGCAATAGATGATGAAGTCTAAATTGGAACATTTTGTTGGTATGTATGCATACATGTATAATGTATTTTTTAGCGGGCTTCGGCTCAATTGCATGTACGACTCGTGTACATGTAAATTTTTCGGAATCCATATGTAATTATTTTTACTAATTTGTCTTGCAGTACCTGTAAAGCCATAAAAGGGTAGCAATGTACGTACATGTAATGAAAAAAACATGTAGGGATCAGAAATACATGTTATGTACCTCGTGTATAGCGCTGCACACTACTTTTTCGTGTACCTGTATATGTATATATTACACACAAAAATCATTTGTTAAAATATCTCTATTAGGTAATACAATACAAGTTAAAATATTTGAGGCTGTCAGAGAAAACTATGATTAAATCTCATGCAGCAAAATACATTTTAGTACCAGTTAATAGACTACATTATACTATTGCAATTCTATGATGCTATAGCTTAATTAATGATACGAGCTACATGCAATGTAAACTACAGTGTCAGCGCTGTTTTATAGCTTGTCTATATATATTGTATAGCATCAAGTTGAAGCAAATACAAAAGAAAATTTGGCAAGAGATGCATGTTCGCGTGTGTATTTAAGTATTTACTCAACATTTTTTCATGTCTTTTCTTGATTGAACGGTCCATACACGGAAACTATTACGCGTTTTAAGATCTTATAACAAAGAAGCGGGTAAAAATCCTTTTACTTAGGTAAAAGCGTTTTAAAAAGTGTATTTTAGCAATATAATACTATTCTTCTTTTATTTGGTTAGAAAAAAAAAGTTTTGTAGCTGCAAACTTAGCGTCGTTTTACAGTTTTAACAGACAATCTTGAAAGGTTTAAAACTCCCTGTATTGATCATGTGATGTGATTGCTGATTCGACTTAAGAAGTCAGTTGGACTCAGTCTGCCACTGCTACAAATCGAACAAAAACTGAAATCTTTTAATGGTTAAGTGAATTTATGGGTATGAATTATCTTCTATTTTGCTAAAAAGCCGTGTCCACCAACTTTATACATGTATAAGAACGATAGTATTTAAATCAAAGCATACACTATGCATTCAGAATAATTTCTCCACGCATATTTGTATGCATAATGAACGGTACAGTAGAGATAAATGTGCAGATAATACAAAATGGCCTTTGTAGCAAAATATGAGCAATTTTATCTGTTCAGATTTTAGAACTAGAGTGGATAATGAAATTTAGTGAACTTTCAACAAACTCAACCCTATCATTAATCATTTTAGAGTCAATGTTGATTTTTTAATTTTTTGCTCTAGATTTTTTATCTGGTTTATATGCTTTTGTTGTATTTATTTATCTTTATCTATTAGCATAGCTATAAATATTGTAATTTCCTGATAATTTGGAAAATGCCAGGTTAATTATTTTATGCAATTTATATTATATTATAATGTCCTTTAAGATCATTAACTAAGATGTAATAGAAGAGCAAGGCTTTTAGTATTAGTGGCAGTCAATAATAATAATAATGTTAATAATAATAATTTAAACTTCACTATAATTGGTAACCTTACTAAATACCTGTAGGCATAATTCAATATTCTTATCTATTAGGTAAAGGCTTCTAATATTTTATTAGGCCATATATTTTGCATTTAGACAACATATTTTGTCTAAACTTTGTTTACCTGATACAAAAAAGATTATTTGATCATATAGGTAGGGTCTTAACTATATCCTTTTTGCATTTTATTGGTGCATGGCAGTCAGCAGTCTAACGTGGCAGCGTGGTAGAGATTTTACACAGGCAAACCATCGACAATAAAAACCAATTTGTTTTTTTAAGTATTTTTTTGCCATAGTTGGAAATAAAGAATGGTGCAGAGAGGACCATACCATACACTAAAATCAGTCTGGTGGACAGAGAGGAAAGTGAATGCATGCGTGACTTGTGCTTTTGAGTTTGATTTTCGTGAAATACGAGCTAAGCCAAATTATGAATAGTAGCGAACCAAATCGGGCGAAAAGGGTGAATCAAAGAAAGCACGATTTGGAGCTTTGTTAGGCCAAGCCAAATACCTGGTAAATACATGTATAAAAACCTACTGAAACTCAGTTGGTTATTGAAATGTATCCCACGAATGCAAGGAGCGGAAAATATTGAATAGATTTGCGAAGATTATGAGTCTTCTCCGCTCCCTGTATTCGCGGGACACGTTTTGTCTATGGTAGAAGAAAGTGTTCAACCAACCTCACTCTGGCTTAGGACGTTAATTTTATTGTCTATGGCAGCGGAGGTCACTTAGTGAGAATCTCCGCTAGCAAAGCACTAGCGACATAGACAAGGCGTACAGGCAAACTGGGATACTGTTCTGTAGTCTATGGCCAGGCCCAAATGAGGAATCGATCACGGATGAATGAAACCTTAGAGAGCGGGAGAAGTTCCTAGAAAGAGAGGAGAACTACGTTTAAGTACGCATAAGTGCGCATGGTCCTATAAAGTGCTGTCCAGAATTACCGTAACAACAGTTCATCACAATTTGCATAAAATTTACTTCAGAAATACACAGCAAAATCCTTTTGTATTTGTTGAACAACCCTCTTCGATGAGCACAACAAACACGGGCTCCGCTTGCAATTTTGAACTTTCAGAACTTTCCATTTCAATTATTTGTGTCTTTCTGGTTGATGTGCAATTCAGAGAGACTAAAAGAAGCCTTAAAAACTTTGCATTCAAAGTTACAGCATGCTGAAATCTCTACTTGAAGTAAAATTCTAATAAGGTGCATCTGATTTCTGTGGACAACTTTGGGATCTCGTTTTTCTGCTAAAATCCAATCATTTTCAGCATTGGGCACAGTTATCGCTCTGCAGTTAATGCGCTCATATTAATTTCACTGACTGACTGACTGACTGACTGACTGACTGACTGACTGACTGACTGACTGACTGACTGACTGACTGACTGACTGACTGACTGACTGACTGACTGACTGACTGACTGACTGACTGACTGACTGACTGACTGACTGACTGACTGACTGACTGACTGACTGACTGACTGACTGACTGACTGACTGACTGACTGACTGACTGACTGACTGACTGACTGACTGACTGACTGACTGACTGACTGACTGACTGACTGACTGACTGACTGACTGACTGACTGACTGACTGACTGACTGACTGACTGACTGACTGACTGACTGACTGACTGACTGACTGACTGACTGACTGACTGACTGACTGACTGACTGACTGACTGACTGACTGACTGACTGACTGACTGACTGACTGACTGACTGACTGACTGACTGACTGACTGACTGACTGACTGACTGACTTACTTACTTACTTACTTACTTACTTACTAACTTACTAAAAGAGTAATCTCTTGAAACACTTTCTCTTACTTGCTTCTTTCTTCGTCTTATATTGTGGCGTCACTATAACAAATTAGAAATGTAAATTAATGAACTAGTGTTCTCCAATGTCTCCCAGGCAGCCGCTACCTGGGTGGACGGCTTTGTTTCTACAAACTGCATCTGAGCTCGTGTTTTATTACCAAAAAATGGTTGCAGATTGTCTGTTCTACTCTAGAGAAGAGAGAGGAGTTAGGAGAGCGAAGAAGCGAGCATTGAACTCAGAGGCAGACTCTATCTCTCTTTCTCTCTCCACTCGCCACTCAATTTTGTCTTGTGTATCCATGTGAATTTCCAGTGCACACAAGTGTATATATCAACTATAAGTATAATTCCGTATATACTCGTATTTGCCATCGGTATGAGTTTCCGACCTCAAAGTCTGCCTCTGTCTCTGTCTCTACCATTCTCTCCGTCAGTTGTCTCATACCTCGTATTATATAAATAAGATAAAAAGAAGATACAGTGCTCTGCAGTTTTACCCCATTTGTGAGTAGCTATGCTGGCAGCTATGAATTTGTTAAGTCTGTATAATTGACAATATATTAAAATACGAATCAGATTGTAAACTCATTTATTTGACTGACATTTTCAGACAGGTGAGTTTGAGTGTCAGCTGAGTGTATTTGTAATGGCCACATATAGACCTTATAAATCAAGTAAGGATTGATGAAACAATAAAAATGTTTTAATGAATAACTGAGATCCGATATGGCACCACACAAAGATCTATATGACGCCAACTTAGAGATCTATATGGCGCCAACTCAGAGATCTATATAGCGCCAACTCAGAGATCTATATGGCGCCAACTCAGAGATCTATATGGCGCCAACTTAGAGATCTATATAGCGCCAACTCAGAGATCTATATAGCGCCAACTCAGAGATCTATATGACGCCAACTCAGAGATCTATATGGCGCCAACTCAGAGATCTATATAGCGCCAACTCAGATATCTATATGTCGCCAACTCAGAGATCTATATAGCGCCAACTCAGAGATCTATATGGCGCCAACTCAGAGATCTGTATGGCGCCAACTTAGAGATCTATATGGCGCCAACTCAGAGATCTATATGGCACCACTCAGAGATCTATATGGCGCCAACTCAGAGATCTATATAGCGCCAACTCAGAGATCTATATGGTGCCAACTCAGAGATCTATATGGCGCCAACTCAGAGATCTATATAGCGCCAACTCAGAGATCTATATGGCGCCAACTCAGAGATCTATATGGCGCCAACTCAGAGATCTATATGTCGCCAACTCAGAGATCTATATGGCGCCAACTCAGAGATCTATATGGCGCCAACTTAGAGATCTATATGGCGCCAACTCAGATCTATTTTACGCTTGGAAAGCCCAGAGACTCACAGGCAGCCCCTATGCCTGAACAGCAGCAGCATTAATGATTAATTAGCACAATGAAAGCTTCTATCTTTTTCCTTTCAATTACTGCTTTACTTACAGCGTTGCGGAGAAACCACGAGGGCACGATAGGGAATGGGGGAGAGAGGAATAGCGGAAATGTGCAATAGCTTTGCAGTCTATCCCAGGTATCTACCGCAGGTGCAGTACACTGATAGATAGATTAGCTAGGCTACTGACACAGCTCATTGGATGGCTGAGGATGAGGTCTGAGCACGGAACACGTATTACCATTGTCTTTTTGATCTGTGTGTGTGTGTGAGTGTGTGTGAGCCTGTGTTGATCTTAGCAACCAAAATTCAATGTGCTCCTCAATTCTTAAGACAAAATTAAGAGAATAGGACCGTTTCACAATTTTAGGCAATTTTCTCCCTGATTTTATATTTCAGAAGCAGACAAATCTGACTCAGGCACGAGCGCGGAAAAAATCGATATTCATTCCTGCAACATGCCTTCGTCAGATTTTTGAACTGTTACCTTATCCTTGATAAACTTCATTAGATTGCCCAGCGCATTGAAATTCGAGCAATTTTTGTTTACGCCTTCGAATGGAAAAGTACGACAATCTCGGCCTCGTTGGCGAGGGCAGCTACGGCATGGTGATGAAGTGCCGAAGGCGCGACACCGGTCAATTAGTGGCTATCAAGAAATTTTTGGACAGTGAAGACGACAAAACTGTGAAGAAGATTGCGTTGAGAGAGATAAAAATGCTCAAGGTTGGTACAAGAGGGAACTAAGACACTTTCATGTCCAATTAAATCTGTCAACCACACCACCACCCAGATTTTATTGCCCATGGAGTCAGCAGTTTATCAACCATCACCCAGATTTTATTGCCCATAGAATCAGCAGTTTATCATCCACCACCCCTATTTTATTGCCCATAGAATCAGCAGTTAATCAACCACCACCCCTATTTTATTGCCCATATAGTCAGCAGTTTATCAATCATCACCTAAACTTTATTGCCCATAGAATCAGCAGTTTATCAGCCACAACCACAACCCCTATTTTATTGCCCATAGAATCAGCAGTTTATCAACCATCACCCAAACTTTATTGCCCATAGAATCAGCAGTTTATCAACCACGACCAAAATTTTATTGCCCATTGAATCAACAGTCTGTCAACCACAGCAACCAACCTAACTTTTATTGCCTATGAAATCACACGTCTATCAACCACGAAATCCCAACTTTTGCTGCTCCTTAAGTATCAGTTTATTAACAGCAAACCTACTCTTAACTGACATTCCAGACGTTACGCCACGATAATCTCGTGAACTTGTTGGAGGTTTTCCGACGGAAAAAGCGACTGTACCTCGTGTTCGAATATATTGACTATACTGTGCTGGATCACTTAGAAAAGTATCCCCGTGGAATCGATGAGATGACCACTAGACGGGTTTTGTTTCAAGTGATTCGCGGTATTGAGTACTGCCATAAGAGCAATGTAAGTTGGTGATGAGTTTGGGTATATCTTATATATACGAGCTATTTCGATAAATTTATAGCCTTATGATAGAGAGACAAGTTATTAAAATGCAGCAATAAGAGCTGTAGATTCATGAAATAAGCATAGGTATATTCAATTGATTTCAAATTTTCTCTACAGACAATTCACCGCGACGTGAAGCCAGAAAACATTCTAGTGTCCAAGGACGGTATTGTGAAAATCTGCGATTTTGGCTTTGCTAGAAGCGCTACTGGGGATCAGTTGACTGACTATGTGGCCACAAGGTGGTACCGAGCACCCGAGCTGCTGGTTGGCGACCCCAGATATGGAAAGTGAGTTCTCAATCATGTTCTTATCATTTTTATCATATCATGGAGACATAGCAACCTCCACCTCTGATGCTCACGGTTATTTAGTTACGTAACATCCTCCACTTCTGATGGTCATTGTTATTTAGTGACGTAACATCCTCCACCTCTGATTCTCACGGTTATTTAGTGATGTAACATCCTCCACCTCTGATGCTCACGGTTATTTAGTGATGTAACATCCTCCACCTCTGATGCTCATGGTTATTTAGTGATGTAACATCCTCCACCTCTGATGCTCACGGTTATTCGGTGACGTAACATCATCCACCTCTGATGCTCACGGTTATTTGGTGCCATAGCAAATCCCACCTCTGATGCTCACGGTTATTTAGTTACGTAACATCCTCCACCTCTGATGCTCACGGTTATTTAGTGATGTAACATCCTCCACCTCTGATGCTCATGGTTATTTAGTGATGTAACATCCTCCACCTCTGATGCTCACGGTTATTCGGTGACGTAACATCATCCACCTCTGATGCTCATGGTTATTTGGTGCCATAGCAAATCCCACCTCTGATGCTCACGGTTATTTAGTTACGTAACATCCTCCACCTCTGATGCTCACGGTTATTTAGTGATGTAACATCCTCCACCTCTGATGCTCATGGTTATTTGGTGACGTAAAATCCTCCACCTCTGATGCTCACGGTTATTTAGTGACGTAATATCCTCCACGTCTGATGCTCACGGTTATTTGATGATGTAACATCCCATACCTCTGATGCTCATGACTATTAGAGATTGAACAGTTAAAATACCCACCACACCTGTAAGCCTAAAAATGAACCGGTGCTTGTTACACCTTTCTTTCAAGCCCACTTCTACTCAACAGTGGATGCTAAAACAAAGTTATCACAATGTGCACCTACTGACCTCCAAAAATCATTTGCGTAGACCGATCGACATCTGGGCTATTGGCTGTCTGGCAGCAGAGATGCTAACTGGCGAACCCCTGTTCCCCGGCGACTCTGATATTGACCAACTATTTCATATTGTTAGATGCCTTGGTGAGTACTAAATGCTGATAATACTACCACACGCATGGATCAATAAGTTAATTCCGATAAAAAACATTTTTATCCCGCAGGCAACCTTCCGCCAAGGTATCGTGACATTTTCCATAAGAATCCGCTCTTTGTCGGCATGCGAGTACCCGAAGCCAAATCTATTGAACCTCTTGAGCGAAAGCTGCCAAAGTGTAACAAAGTGGCCGTGGATATGATGCGGGTGCGAGCGAAATACTGCCTTTTTTGCTTACAGACTCCTTTTTATACTTTTAGCGTGCATAAGTGTTCGATCGATTCTATTTAGAGATTGGACACTCACCACACCTTTGAGCTTACAAATACTCACAAAACCTCACACCTCACACCCCTCACCCCTCAAAACCCTCACCCCTCACACCCCTCACCCCTCAAACCCCTCACCCCCTCACCCCCTCACCCCTCACCCCTCAAACCCCTCACCCCTCAAACCCCTCACCCCTCAAACCCTTCACCCCTCAAACCCCTCACCCCTCACACCCCTGACCCCTCAAACCCCTCACCCCTCAAACCCTTCACCCCTCACCCTCAAACCCATCACCCTCAAACCCGTCACCCTCAAACCCCTCACCCTCAAACCCCTCACCCTCAAACCTCTCACCCTCAAACCCCTCACCCTCAAACCCCTCACCCTCAAACCCCTCACCCTCAAACCCCTCACCACTCAAACCGCGCACTCCTCAAACCCCTCACCCTCAAACCCCTCACCCTCAAACCCCTCACCCTCAAACCCCTCACCCTCAAACCCCTCACCCTCAAACCCCTCACCCTCAAACCCCTCACCCTCAAACCCCTCACCCTCAAACCCCTCACCCTCAAACCCCTCACCCTCAAACCCCTCACCCTCAAACCCCTCACCCTCAAACCCCTCACCCTCAAACCCCTCACCCTCAAACCCCTCACCCTCAAACCCCTCACCCTCAAACCCCTCACCCTCAAACCCCTCACCACTCAAACCGCGCACTCCTCAAACCCCTCACCCTCAAACCCCTCACCCTCAAACCCCTCACCCTCAAACCCCTCACCCTCAAACCCCTCACCCTCAAACCCCTCACCCTCAAACCCTCACCCTCAAACCCCTCACCCTCAAACCCCTCACCCTCAAACCCCTCACCCTCAAACCCTCACCCTCAAACCCCTCACCCTCAAACCCCTCACCCTCAAACCCCTCACCCTCAAACCCCTCACCCTCAAACCCCTCACCACTCAAACCGCGCACCCCTCAAACCCCCAACCCCTCGCCCCGAAACCCCTCTACCGTCATACAAAACTACATCTAGCCAAGTCATCCCAGCAGCTCAGTTAATGCACACTTTAAATAAATTTGTAAACTACATAAACCTATACGCAGAGTTGTCTACTGATGGAGGCAGACGATCGACCCAGCTGTACGGAACTTCTCGAGCACGACTTTTTCCAATTAAACGATTTTGCTCAACGATTCTTGGCCGAATTAGAATCGAAATTTGCAAAAACGGACGCGTCAGCTAGTAATGGTTCCGGCGGCGCGTCCGGCAGCGGAGCAGCAGCAAAGTCAAAACGACCTGCTCAACAGCAGCAGCAGCAGCAGCAGCAACCTAAGCAGCAGTCCCTGTCAACGGATACCTCGTCAACGCGACACAAAGCATCGGAACTTGCGC
Organism: Macrostomum lignano; assembly: GCA_002269645.1. Classification (NCBI taxonomy): domain Eukaryota; kingdom Metazoa; phylum Platyhelminthes; family Macrostomidae; genus Macrostomum; species Macrostomum lignano. The sequence continues at coordinate 80,411 of NIVC01000163.1, read as the reverse complement.
CTGCTGAGCCGGCTCAGGAGCAGCCTACAGAGGTTGGCGTTGTATCAAATATGACTGTAACTTAGTATTCTATTGAGGGGGAGTAGAATCATAATTCATAAAGCAATAGGATGCTTTGTGTTTGTCATTGGCGGCTACATCAACGCTGCTCCATGGTTTGATTGTTTGTCATTGGCGGCTACATCAATGCTGCTTCATGGTTTGATTGTTTGTCATTGGCGGCTACATCAAAGCTGCTTCATGGTTTGATTGTTTGTCATTGGCGGCTACATCAAAGCTGCTCCATGGTTTGATTGTTTGTTATTGGCGGCTACATCAAAGCTGCTCCATGGTTTGATTGTTTGTTATTGGCGGCTACATCAAAGCTGCTCCATGGTTTGATTGTTTGTTATTGGCGGCTACATCAAAGCTGCTCCATGGTTTGATTGTTTGTTATTGGCGGCTACATCAAAGCTGCTCCATGGTTTGATTGTTTGTTATTGGCGGCTACATCAAAGCTGCTCCATGGTTTGATTGTTTGTTATTGGCGGCTACATCAAAGCTGCTCCATGGTTTGATTGTTTGTTATTGGCGGCTACATCAAAGCTGCTCCATGGTTTGATTGTTTGTTATTGGCGGCTACATCAAAGCTGCTCCATGGTTTGATTGTTTGTTATTGGCGGCTACATCAAAGCTGCTCCATGGTTTGATTGTTTGTTATTGGCGGCTACATCAAAGCTGCTCCATGGTTTGATTGTTTGTTATTGGCGGCTACATCAAAGCTGCTCCATGGTTTGATTGTTTGTTATTGGCGGCTACATCAAAGCTGCTCCATGGTTTGATTGTTTGTTATTGGCGGCTACATCAAAGCTGCTCCATGGTTTAATTGTTTGTTATTGGCGGCTACATCAAAGCTGCTTCATGGTTTGATTTTTTACGCCCGTATTACTGTCGGCTACATCAAAGATTCTCGATCGTGAAACAGTGGCGGATTTTCAAAACTTTTTTTGGAAACTAAACAACAAAATAGATTATTAGTGATAGAAATTTAACTTTTAAATGTTTCAGACAGTGATTCTGGAATATGGACAGTTTCTCAAGGTGATCTGAGAGATTCTTCTGAGAGTTACTTCACAGATTTTCAGTTATATTACTCAGTCGCACAGCAGTCATTTCATGGAATAAAAATTCAGCAATGCGTCCTCACTTGACTTGAATGATTTCAAATGATTGTTCGTATTCACAACCAATTTACTGTTGCTTAAGTATGCTAAATAAGTCAAGCTACCGACAGCTATGAATAATAACAATATTACTTGACAAAACCCATCAGGAGCTGGTCGACGGGCCAAGTCACCACCAGCACCAGCAGCAGCAAGCAAACCAAACAGAATCTGCTGCTTCTGGTGGCAATCAAAACAGCAGCGGAAAAGTAATGCCCCCAATAAGCCAGCACTCACAGATGACGTCACACAGGTAGGCCTTTCGAATAGTAAACTAAAAGTACATTTTGTACATGGTATATGTTGGACTATTGCATATCGCCTTAAACATATTGAAGTCACCAAGTAGACAACAAAACTTATAGAGATTGAGATCTAGAAAACCCCAGCAAAAAACAACAACAACAACAACCCATTCAGCATCCAACAACGCAACAGGAATACAAACCCCATTGAAAAAACAATAACCCATTCAAAACCAAACAACGCCTCAAGATGACAAACCCTAATGAAACGACACATAACCCATTCAACACCCATCACAGCCTCAAGATAACAAACCTGATAAATAATAAAACAACAATAACCCATTCAACATCCAACACAGCCTCAAGATAACAAACCTGATAAATAATAAAACGACAAAACCCATTCAACATCCAACACAGCCTTAAGATGACAAACCCTGATAAATAATAAAACGACAAAACCCATTCAACATCCAACACAGCCTCAAGATAACAAACCTGATAAATAATAAAACGACAAAACCCATTCAACATCCAACACAGCCTTAAGATGACAAACCCTGATAAATAATAAAACGACAATAACCCATTCAACATCCAACACAGCCTTAAGATGACAAACCCTGATAAATAATAAAACGACAATAACCCATTCAACATCCAACACAGCCTCAAGATGACAAACCCTGATAAATAATAAAACGACAATAACCCATTCAACATCCAACACAGCCTCAAGATGACAAACCCTGATAAATAATAAAACGACAAAACCCATTCAACATCCAACACAGCCTTAAGATGACAAACCCTGATAAATAATAAAACGACAATAACCCATTCAACATCCAACACAGCCTTAAGATGACAAACCCTGATAAATAATAAAACGACAATAACCCATTCAACATCCAACACAGCCTCAAGATGACAAACCCTGATAAATAATAAAACGACAATAACCCATTCAACATCCAACACAGCCTTAAGATGACAAACCCTGATAAATAATAAAACGACAATAACCCATTCAACATCCAACACAGCCTCAAGATGACAAACCCTGATAAATAATAAAACGACAATAACCCATTCAACATCCAACACAGCCTCAAGATGACTAACCATCTTGAAACAGCAATAACCTATTCAAAATCCAACAACGCCTCAAGATAACAAACCCTGATAAATAATAAAACGACAAAAACCCAGTCAACATCCAGCAAAGCCTCAAGATAACAAACCCTGATAAATAATAAAACGACAAAACCCATTCAACATCCAACACAGCCTCAAGATGACAAACCCTGATAAATAATAAAACGACAAAACCCATTCAACATCCAACACAGCCTCAAGATGACTAACCATCTTGAAACAGCAATAACCTATTCAAAATCCAACAAAGCCTCAAGATAACAAACCCTATTGAAACATCAGAAACTCGTAAAACTCCAAAAAAACTTATCTACACACACACACACACCGTTGCAGTTTTCCAAATGACACAGAGTCAAGCGTTTGGTCGGGCAGCGGAGGCGTTGGGCTCGCGGTGCACAATGTGGCACCGGCCTTCTCGTCCGGCGTAGGCGGGGCAGGACACGCTGGATTGCGGTGAGAGAAGATTTCTTATAATGGGAATTAACTATTACAAAAGTAGAATACTCGTAGGCACTTAAAATTAGGCTGGAATATTGACCCCAATTAGACTGGAACATGGATGCCAATTAGGCTAGAATATGGAGCCCGATTGGGCTAGAAAATTGACCCCAATTAGACAGGAATATGGAGCCCGATTGGGCTAGAAAATGGACCTCAATTAGACAGGAATATGGAGCCCGATTGGGCTAGAAAATGGACCCCAATTAGACAGGAATATGGAGCCCAATTGGGCTAGAAAATGGACCCCAATTAGACAGGAATATGGACCCCGATTAGACTAGAATATGGACCCCAATTAAACTGGAAAATGGACCCCGATTAGACTAGAATATGGACCCCAATTAAACTGGAATATACACCCCGATTAGACTAGAATGTGGACCCAATTAGGCTAGAATATTTACACCAATGAAATAAACAAAATGAAAATCCATCACATTAAAACCGTTCTCTCCATTCTTCAGAACGAACGACTCCAAATCGAAGAAGCCGACCAATTTTTATAAGAAATCCACCGCCCTGCAGGGCACTTACTCGCCGGAGAAGTTGACCGGCGTTGGAGCTTCCGGAGGAGGCGGCGCTTCAACCGGAATCTACGGCTACAGCTACGCAAATGCCGGACAGAAAAAGAAATTCCAGTCGTCTGATAGTTCAGCAACAGCCGCGGCGGCAACAGCGACAGCGGCAACAGCGGGTTTTGGTCCGGGTATTCCTGGCAAAGGCAACAGTAGTCTGTTGCTGCATTCTCGAGGACTAGGGGACGCCGGAAATATTTCCTTGCCGGAAGTGCGCGGTGCCGGGGCGGAAAGTGAGTCAGATGAAGAGATGGTAGAGAAGCACTTTTGTGCATTTAAACATTGATTATATGAAGAATAAGTTGTGGCGGGGTCTAACAGCCAAGGTGTGTTGGGGGGGGGGGGGGGGTAGCTGGAGTTAGGAAAGAAAGGGGTGGTGGGGTTAACAGCCAGGGTTAGAAAAGAAAGGGGTAGTGGTCACAACCAGGGTTATAAAAGAAAGGGGTAGTGGTCACAGCCTGGATTAGAAAAGAAAGGGGCGTTGAGGTTTAACAGCCAGGGTTAGAAAAGAAAGGGGTGGTGGGGGTTCACAGCCAGGGTTAGAAAAGAAAGGGGTGGTGGGGGTTAACAGCCAGGGTTAGAAAAGAAAGGGGTAGTGGTCACAGACAGGTTTAAAAAAGAAAGGGGTAGTGGTCACAGCCAGGATTAGAAAAGAAAGGGGTGGTTGGGGTTAACAGCTAGGGTTAGAAAAGAAAGGGGTGGTGGGGGTTCACAGCCAGGGTTAGAAAAGAAAGGGGTGGTGGGGGTTCACAGCCACGGTTAGAAAAGAAAGGGGTGGTGGGGGTTTACAGCCATGGTTAGAAAAGAAAGGGGTGGTGGGGGTTAACAGCCAGGGTTAGAAAAAAAGTGGTTGGGTTAACAGTCGGAGTAGGAATGAGTTGTGGTATGGCTCTCGCCATGTACATTAGAATGTACAATTGCAGTTTTTTATTATATCGAATATTTTAACGCATCCAAATTTTAGTTCACCAGTCCTCAAAAACTGGAATGTACAATTCGAAGCCAAGAAAAGGTCAACCTCACTTTCACCTGTGCTAAGCGCTTGAAGCTAACCGACTATAATTGTTGGAATTGGAGGAATTAGCATCCTTAAACAACTATACTTTGTTAATCATGCGAATGAGAGCAGCTGCGTAAATCTAATTCGTGAGCTAACAACTATGGTACTCGTACTAACACTCTTTCATCACTACTAATCCAGTAATAAACATTGACTTTTGCTTTTTAATTTATAATCTTTAAGTTTTTTCTGCGTATAGAAATCTAAGAAATTCGCTAGCTTAAAGCTGTGAATTGTATGAAGGATCAAAAGAAATGGGGCTGAAAGTTTTTTGAAATAGTATCAAAGGTTCAGCGTTTTTGGAAAATTTAATATTTAATGAGAAAACCGTGACAAACTAAAAAATAAGCTCCTGCATCAGAAACTTTTCGAATAATTTCTAAGAAACAAAATTATCCTTTATTCTATGAGCGTAGCGTAGTTTAAAGTACGGCTTTAGCACCAGGGGCTTTAGCACAAGGGGCTTTATCACAAGGGGCTTTATCACCAGGGGCTTTAGCACAAGGGGCTTTATCACCAGGGGCTTTAGCACAAGGGGCTTTATCACAAGGGGCTTTATCACCAGGGGCTTTAGCACAAGGGGCTTTATCACCAGGGGCTTTAGCACAAGGGGCTTTAGCACCAGGGGCTTTAGCACCAGGGGCTTTAGCACAAGGGGCTTTATCACCAGGGGCTTTAGCACCAGGGGCTTTAGCACAAGGGGCTTTAGCACCAGGGGCTTTAGCACCAGGGGCTTTAGCACCAGGGGCTTTAGCACAAGGGGCTTTATCACCAGGGGCTTTAGCACCAGGGGCTTTAGCACCAGGGGCTTTAGCACCAGGGGCTTTAGCACCAGGGGCTTTAGCACCAGGGGCTTTAGCACCAGGGGCTTTAGCACCAGGGGCTTTAGCACAAGGGGCTTTATCACCAGGGGCTTTAGCACCAGGGGCTTTAGCACCAGGGGCTTTAGCACCAGGGGCTTTAGCACAAGGGGCTTTATCACCAGGGGCTTTAGCACCAGGGGCTTAATGGGCGCTAATGGGCGCCAGCACCATAAAAAAAGCACCAATAGCCATCATTTTCCGTTTTATCCGTCTATGTCTGGTAGTGGTAGAAAAACCAATAACCAAAGCAAAAAGGAATCCAAACTACTTAAAGTAAACCAATGTTTTTCAGACTTTTGGCAATCATCTTTTCCAAGACGGTGACTGCAAGCGGCGGTAGTCGGCAACAGCAGGTTATTTCGATTCGAGCCAAAGTTGATGCGATTTAAAAAAAATCCAATTGTAAAAATGACTGTTTAAATCACCGAATATATTGATTTGCACCTGCTTTCCCGCTCAGAGATTTGCGTAGTTACAGAGTTTAGGTATATAGTACTTACTACATAATAGTACTATAGCTCGTGTTTGGCTTGCAGATCTCGTGGTGCGCGAAAATTATGTCAAGTATTCGATTTTATTAATGCTAATTAAAGTTAAAAATATGGATTTGCTTTTCCTCCAGAGTTTGATAGCCGCATAGTTTCTTACTTTGTATCTTTGTTTTATAGTTCTAGCTTTATAATTTTGTATTCTGATGATTTTTTTGAAATCCTGCAATTTGTTTATTTTCGTAAATAAAACAATTCGTTTTAATGAAAGTGTGCATGTACTTTAAGGCAAAACAGACTTTAGTTTTAATTATAATTTTGGGATTTTTTCGAGACGAACGATGCTATACACTGAATTCAAGTGGGAATAATTTTTCACTCTGAGTTTTGCACTTTTATAATCCACAAATAATAGAATCAATCGCTATGTCATTTTTCACCATATAAATCTACAATTTCCTTTCCTACAATTGGCTTGTTAGGCTCAAAATCCTGTTTGTCCTGACAACTCTCCTAAGGTACTATAGCGTGTATTATATGTTGTAGGCTTGTGTCGTCGCGTTGTGTGCACGGAGTCTGGTTGTTTTTTTGCCCGATCGAGATCTAGCTCTATGAGTCTATGTCCATTCGATTTGACCTACTTTGTGCCACTTTGGCCTACAAACGTGCACGCTTAACTAATAAGAATTAGAAAAATTGGCCAATTTTATCCACTTTTTTTATACATCTATGCATGTAATCCCGATTTGATTCCAAGAATATAACTGTTAAAGCCTACAGGTATATATGGTTAACATAATGCATGTACATGTACTTAAATACAATTAACTTAAACTAATATTTGTCAGTGTCATAATTTTAAAAATTGCTTAGGCCTTTTGACTAATTGATCAGACCTGACTGATGGGCAGGATGCATGTGTACTTAATGATTTTTTACTATCTTTCAATTATTTGGACTCTGATTTGTAAACAACTACAACTTAGAATCAGGATGTGCATTTCTGCAGCTTTCTACGAAAGTAAGATCGAGCTACTTGTATTTAACCTGAGAATTAAATTTAGAATTGTCTGGTCTAGGCGCGTCGCCACGGGGGGGGACAGGGGCCGGAATGGATCTCCCCAGTTAAAGCTATGATGGGAGGACATGCCAATTCAATGCTTTGTCCGCCCCCCCCCCAGCCCACCTTGTGACTCGTGTTAATCAACAATTTTTTTCAGGGCGCCAAAATATAGCGCCTTCGGCGCCAAAATGAGTGCCTGCGGTGCCAAAATGAGTAATGTACCTGCGGCGCTAAAAGGAATGCCTGCTGGGGCGCCAAAATGAGTGCCTGCGGCGCCAAAATGAGTGCCTGCGGTGGTAAAATGAGTAAAATGAGCGCTGACAACAAGATTTTCAAAATAATGGTATTGCAGTAACTTAGTCTTGTACATGTTGAATTCTTGGCTCTGTCCCCCCACCCATAAAATCCATGGCGACTCCCCTGTGCTGGTCGCTTAATCGCTGAAGGTAGTCTGTTTATGAATAGAAATATGTCATTTTTTAAATCAAAGATTACTTCGTATCCATAGTTATAAAACAAACTATTTATACCCACAGAAGATATTATATGGCGATTAAATCCTGCTAATTAAGAGTCACAAACGGGCGGGCGGCTAGTATAAAGTAAAACGGGAGCACGAGAAATGCCTGCAAACGAATTGCCCGCCGAGATTTGCCCGCAGAAGATTTGCCCGCGATCGTGGATTGCCCGCGAGCGAGTTGCCCCCGCGGAGTTTTTTCCCGCCGAGGTTTGCCCGCAATGCTTTTTTATTGCAGCGCATTTGGCAGCTAGATTCTGTCTGTATTGCCCGGCCCCCCAAAAAATACGCATTTGATATGCAGTTACTATCAAAAAGTTTTGATCGTGTAAATCTCTTTTCTAAGATTTATTACATGTAATAAGCATTGGGAAGGTGCAGACAAAATCTGCAGTAAAAAAGCATTGTGGGCAAACCTCGGCGGGAAAAAACTCCGCGGCAACTCGCTCACGGGCAAAATGCACTGCGGGCAAATCTCGGCGGGAAAAGCTCAGCGGGCAAATCTCCACGGGAAAATCTCCTGCAGGCAAATCTCGGCGGGCAATTCGTCTGCGGGCAATTCTCATGGACCCAAAGTAAGGGTAAGGGTAGTAAAGGGTAAAACATAGCAAATATAATTTCTTTTAAAATTATTTATTTGTTTAGATTCTAAAAACTTCTGCAAAAAGTAGCAGGATTTTTCATTGTTACTTGTTTACGAAGTATTTAAGGCTTTTGTTTTACTGTGCGTAGATGGCATACTTTTGACCAATACATTTCAAATTAAAGTCTCCATTCCTATAAAACTCACGTTTTACTCCTCTCTCTTTTTTCCTACTCTTTCTCTCTTCCTTACTCTAAAAATAATTTCCTAATAAAAGACATTAAGAAGATATAATAATATGCTAGCATCCTGTAGGCTGTGATGTTAATATCCATTAGAGAATTTACCTAAATCTATTTGTATGTATGAATATAGCGGTGCTTAGGCCTACTCATTGCTCATTCATTGTAAATAGGCCTATTTAAAGCTTAAAAGCGTCTAGAATTAAAATAACTTTTATGGCATTTAGCAACCATTTCATACATTAATTCATCATGTTTTAACTTCAAAAATTTACTAATTTTTCTATTAGGCAGTTTTTGAGCTACATAATTTCAGTCACAGACCTAACCAAATTTATAGGCCCTAGCCATTTCAGCATTTTGGTCAGCAATGGATTTCTACCAGGCTGGGTTTTTTTTTCGCCAGAGACAAGGTGCAAAATCGCATCTTGTGTCGAATTTCAAGGTGCGATTTTAAGGCTCAGAGTGCAATTTCTCTTGAGTCTTGTTTCAGACAACTGGGAATGTATATTTTAATATCTTACATAAGGCTATAGCCATAGGCTATATCGCCTATATGACTTAATAGGATTTAAAGAGTTATTTTGTTTCATATTTATTAATATTAGCATCAAAATGTTTTTGAAAGAATCTGTGGGACCTTTGCAAATAATGGGGTGCCATCAAAATGGCCACACGCAGAATAGAGGTCAGATGGGATTGAAATCTTTGGGTGGGATCGGGATTGGGAATAATTTTTTTTTCAGGATTGGGATACAAGAATTGGGATCAGGTCTTTTAGTGTATTGTCCATGTAAAGTTAAACAAAATTGAGAAAAGATTATCAAGATCAAGAAGTAAAATACAACAAAATTGATATGAAGTTTTATAACCAACAAAGTAAATAATGTAACAAGTACAAGTTAAAGCAAAATACCTTCAAGAAATCACTAATTCTATAAATTTTTAATCAAAAGACCTGTTCCAAAATCTCGAGTTTTTTAGGGTTGGGATTCTGGTCCTGCAAGAATTCAATTTTCTTTGGGATCCCAAGATTTTAGGATCGGGATTGGGATCCTGTCCGACCTCTAACGCAAAATGGCCACAACAAAATGGCCACATGACAAAATGGCCATATAAAACAAAAAAGTATTGTAGGTGAACTTGTTCTATTCTTAATATTGTATGATAAGCATAGCTGCATAGCCTCTACTATGAGTATTCTAAACTGTTATTATTCTTATAGTAGGCCTAATATATCACTATCAGTGCTAGTGCTAGGCCTATATTATTGAGTGTAGCCTACTTCATATTGTTTGGCCTAATTAATTTTAGCTTTGGTAGGCCTACTTGCACCAATTTGTATCAAAATGCAAAAGAAGTAAATGCATTGAGATATTGTTAATTTTATGTAGGCAATATTATTTTTATTGTTAAAAACATTAATTTACCATCAAATGCACAATTTGAAAAAAATGAAAAACAAAAAAAAAATCATATCAGAGAATAATTGTTACTAACTACCATAAAGATATTTTGCACTTCTATTACAGATTATTACATCTGTTGTCCTAGCAATATAAAATGTGATAGACATCTCTAACATTTTGTTTTGTATGGCCTTTTTGACAGTGTGGCCATTTTGTTGTATGGTCATTCCGTAATGTAAATTGTAATGTAAATTAGGGCCCCTAAAGCTTTATATAAAATAAAGGTAAATTTGTGTAGTCTAAAAAGTCAGTGATAAACTGCTTTTTAAAAATTAACAATAAATAAAATTTATTTAAAAATGATTAGGGGCCTAAATATATAAATTTTGTATCAATATTTTGTAAATTTAAATTTAAATTTATTTAAAATAAAAATACTTTTTGTACAAAAGCCTTTCTTAAAAACTTAACTTGTGAAAACTAAATGACCTTTTTGGTATACATTTTTCTACACCTTTTCCTCCCAAAGAAACTCCTAAAGATGCTAGGCCTATTATGTGGAGAAAATTTTTGCCTACAACAAGGTCCTAGGCACAGGCAGTCAAATACTGCTTGTATAACATGTAGCAAAGAGTTAAAAAAGTTTTTTTCAATATGCTTTGTATAAACAGTGCTACAATTAGTTTTTTTGGTGTTACCATTATTAAAGCTATGAACTTGCCATTATAGCTATGTCTCACGGGAATTTTTTGGGCCTTTGAAAACATGTGATACTTTTTTAAATGATTATTCTATAACAACAATAAAATGTTTTTATTACTATAAAGTAATATATTATTGTTTAGGTCACTACAATATATAAGCATTTCTATAAGTATTGTTTATCTATTATCTTTCCTTAAAAATTCAAAAACTTCATTGGATATTGTTTTATAAAATCAAACTCAAAGTCTTTGTAGCTAGCTGCCTTTTGTGGTCTAACCCCCTCCCCTCTGGTCCATTGGCATATACTTGGTGAATTGATCTAACCCTCTTGTATGCAGGGTGAAAAGCAAAAAAGCACAGTCTATACTTAGGACTATAGACATTTTTGGGAAATTTTTTGTTTTTGCTAAATATTGGCAAATATTTAATTTAGATAAGATTCTTGTTCCAACATATATTATATAATTTATAAATTTTCTTATATGATTATAATTTATATACTACATTATTATAATATAAAAAATCTATTTTATCTTATTATATCACATTCCATTTTAATTCTTAAGAAACACGAAATGATAGGAAATTGGTATATCTATCTTATAATCTTAACCTCTCTTGACTCTTCCCAAGTGCAGTTGATTAAGATTAGGAATCTATATTCCAGTTTCCCCCTTAGCTATGTTACCAAATAGACTAATTAGGCCTAATAGTTAGACAATATATTTTAAAGATTTTAATAGTCATTGTTACAAATTTTGACTTTTTTGAGATCTTGAAACCAAATTAAGATTAAGAAAAGTGCCAAGATCTTGATAATCAAGATCAAGATTGAGATCCTATCTTCTGACCCCTATAATTAGATTGGCTAGGTTGGCTAGCAAACATGGCAGTTGCAGATCTATGCAGTTTTATCTTGGTATGCTAGCATAAATTATATTTTTTTGAAAACTAGTCTAAAATATTTTGTAACTATCATTGGCTTTTTATTATGCTTAAAATCATAGTTTTTCTTAGATGCCTAACTCCTATCAAAGGCATATAGCCTACTTTAGCTAAAAAATTTAAATAAATATAACTGAAATTTTATATATTGTATTAAAAATTTGAAGAACAGCGCTATAAATAGTAGATTAAAAAGTAAATTGTTATGGCTTTAATTATTAAATAACACAATCTACCTAAACAGTTTGCTTATGATAATTAGCCATAGGACAAAAAGGAATTTATTTTTTTGATATTAATTTTTACTCTTAAGGTCTTAAAGACACATATTTACCTCTTTTAAAAAGGACAATTTGATCTTTGTTGTTTATGTTAATAGAAAAAATAACTGGGTGCTTTACAAAAAGTATAATTATTATTATTTAAATGGAAAGAAAAAAATCATTTAAATTTATATACCTTAAAATTTATGAATTCTAAACCTGTTTCTTTGTTGCTTTTTTGAGCTATATAAAGTATTTTGTAGTAGAAATGATGAGTATTTAATTTATGTTTGGATTTTTGAAGAAAAACCACATTAGAAGCAATGAGATACAACAATAAAATTGGGAGAATTTTAAAAGTATTGATTCTTATTGTGTTTTTTAAGATCTTTAATATTTTTATTATTTTTTTGATTGATCAGTGTATAAATAACTGCTGCAATTAATTCTTGTTAACTTGCTTACCAAAAATGTTTGGACTTGTTTAGTTAGCTAAATTTTCCCACTTTATATTATTGTTAATGCTACAGGTTAAGCAAAGTTGGCTATGGTTAGTATCAAGAGTCGAGCTCTTATTACAATGCATGAAATTTTCTTCATTGGCCAACTGAATAAACACACAATGGCCGATTCAGCATCCGAGGCTGCCAAGCCAGCAACTGGAGGCGGAAAGAAAGGTAAAAAGCAGAACAAAGGCACTAAAATGCATCTAACAGATTTTATTGGCGAGAATGTCGGCGTTGTTGGCAAACTCGAACAACAACCGGCCAGGCCCGCCGCCGATTGGGGCGAAGTGATGGAAGAAGAGGACCCCGGATTTGTTGGCCTGAACGATTTGCTCAGTTTGCGCAGAAACTTGCCAGCTGCGCCTAAGGCGGCAACTAAACCAGATTTGGATTTGAGCAAAGTGCCTAAACAGCCTCCGTTTAAGGTTTATGTTGGCAGTTTGCCATTCGACACATCCGAGGAGAATGTTGCTAAGTTCTTCAAGGATCTGGACGTTGTCGAGGTATGCTATTAAACAATTTTTTTACATTTTTTACGTTTGAAGCTGACTTTTTGTCCTCAGTTTCCCCATTATGGATTGGGAGCTTGGAATCCCAGTTTCCCTATGGTGGATTGGGAGTTTGGGATCCCAGTTTCCCTATGGTGGATTAGGAGTTTGGGATGCCAGTTTCCCTATGATGGATTGGGAGTTTGGGATGCCAGTTTCCCTATAGTGGATTGGGAGTTTAGGATCCCAGTTTCCCTATGGTGGATTGGGAGTTTAGGATCCCAGTTTCCCTATGGTGGATTGGGAGTTTAGGATCCCAGTTTCCCTATGGTGGATTGGGAGTTTGGGATCCCAGTTTCCCTATGATGGATTGGGAGTTTGGGATGCCAGTTTCCCTATGATGGATTGGGAGTTTGGGATGCCAGTTTCCCTATGGTGGATTGGGAGTTAGGGATGCCATTTTTCCAACAAATATGCCGAGATTTTAAAAGCCTCAAAACTTTCACGGTGCCGAACCCGAACCCTCAGATTGATCTGCTCCGCAACGAACGCAACAGTCTGCGCGGATTTGGCTACGTGACCCTGCGCACAGCCGAGGACATGATCAAAGCTCTGCAGATGTCCGATCGCGCGATCGGTACAAGGCGAATCAAAATCGACTTCGTTGACAATCAGGCTGGCCAGGGCCAGCAGGCGGGCGGCAAGGGTCGGCCAGGACGTGACGGCCTACAAGCTGAGATGGCCTCCGAGACCGATAATAATTGGCGCAAAAGTGCGAGACCTCCGCCTCCTTCGTCGCCGGCCAACAACGGTTTCACCGGCGGCCGGGGCGGCGGTCGGGATTCTCGCGACGGCGGCATGTCGCGGCCGGAGCGTCGTCGAACGCCCAGCCCGCAGGGGCCGTGGCGGGCCGGTGCCAAGCCTCAGGGCCCACCGATGCGCGTCGGAGGCGGAGGTCGCGGCGGCGGCGCTGTCGGCGGCGGCATGGAGCGCCGGCCTGGCTGGGGCCGACAGGGAACCAGTCCGTCACGTGTCGACGCCGACACAAATTGGCGATCCGGTGGCGGCCCCAGGCGACGATCGCCGTCTCCTCGTTCTGGCGGCGGCGGTACCGCATTCGCTGGCAGGCGTCGCTCGCCTGCGGGTCCGTGGCGTCGGTCGCCTTCGCCGTTGAATCGGCGTCGACGTTCGCCGTCGCCAGACCGTGAACGTGGCCGGTCGCCTTCGCCGTCAAATCAGCGTCGACGATCGCCGCCGCCCAGATACAGCCGATCGCCGTCACCCAGAAGGCGATCGCCGTCGCCGAGAGGGCGATCCCCGTCACCGAGAAGGCGATCCCCGTCACCGAGAAGGCGATCCCCGTCACCGAGAAGGCGATCCCCGTCACCGAGAAGGCGATCGCCGTCGCCGAGAGGGCGATCCCCGTCACCGAGAAGGCGATCCCCGTCGCCGAGAAGGCGATCCCCGTCGCCGAGAAGGCGATCTCCGTCACCGAGTAGCCGATCTCCCTCGCCCAGAGATCGCCGTTCTCCGCCCAGGGATCGCCGTTCTCCGCCCAGGGATCGCCGTTCGCCGCCCAGAAATCGACGTTCGCCCTCGCCGCCCAGGCAGCGCAAGAAGCTAGTCCTGATTCCGCGCAGCAAGCCGCCAGCCGAATCAACTGACTCCGCCGCTCAAGCGCCGGCCGCCGCGGCACCCGCAATTTTTGGCGCCGCCAAGCCGGTTGACACGGCGTCAGTTGAGCGTCGGATTGAAGAACGTCTGGAACGGGAGCGACAGCAGCAGGCGGCAACAGCTGGCGGCGAGAGTGGAGCGGGTCCAAGAAGGCAGCACGCTTCGTCGTCTAGCAGTAGAGTTGACGAGAATGAAAATGTCACAAATACTACTGCCGGAGTAGTAGCGTCGGCAGGTCACAGTCCCGGATCTAAAAAAGTTCGTCAACAGTCGTCATCGTCGGGAACTTCGGAGAAACAGCAGCAGCCACCGCAGGCGCCGCCTCCGCCCAAGATGGTCGACGCGAAGCCGCCAAGTGTCAACGTCTGGGAAGTTCGCAAGCAGAAGCAACAGCAGCAGCCGTCTGCTCAGCAGTCAGCTAATTCGACTGGCAATGGTAAAGTTGTGATTTATTCTAAACCGTGCCTTTTTAAGAATCGACCTATCGCGTGCAGCCATTCTAAGAATCAGCACAACCCGCATTTTGAAGAATTGCGACAAGCCCAGCATTTCTAAGAATTGCGACAAGCCCAGCATTTCTAAGAATTGCGAAAAGCCTAGCTTTTCTAAGAATTGCGACAAGCCTAGCATTTCTAAGAATTGCGACAAGCCTAGCATTTCTAAGAATTGCGACAAGCCCAGCATTTCTAAGAATTGCGACAAGCCTAGCTTTTCTAAGAATTGCGACAAGCCTAGCATTTCTAAGAATTGCGACAAGCCCAGCATTTCTAAGAATTGTGACAAGCCTAGCCTAGTGGTTAGAGTGTCAGAGTCACGACTTGAATGTCGAGGTTCAATTCTTGACCCACTCGGAAGAACAATTTGTATCCTTGAGCAAGACACTTAACTCTGCATTGCTTCTTCAGTTCACCCAGCTCTAAAATGGGTGCCAGCATTAGCTGGGGTAATTGAGGGTGTGTGTGGCGACCCCCCAGTCCTTGGACTGAACAGCCGTACGCAGCCTTCAGATGCGCCACGCAATAGCTGCGGCTGAGCTCTCGGTTGCACATCTGCCCATTAAGGCAGGTGTAATCAATTATATTAATTATTTTTACAAGCATAGAATTTCTAAGAACCGGCACAACCCCTAGCATTTCTAAGAACCGGCACAACCCCTAGCATTTCTAAGAACCGGCACAACCCCTAGCATTTCTAAGAACCGGCACAACCCTAGCATTTCTAAGAACCGGCACAACCCCTAGCATTTCTAAGAACCGGCACAACCCCTAGCATTTCTAAGAACCGGCACAACCCCTAGCATTTCTAAGAACCGGCACGACCCTAGCATTTCTAAGAACCGGCACGACCCTAGCATTTCTAAGAACCGGCACAACCCCTAGCATTTCTAAGAACCGGCACGACCCTAGCATTTCTAAGAACCGGCACGACCCTAGCATTTCTAAGAACCGGCACGACCCTAGCATTTCTAAGAACCGGCACAACCCCTAGCATTTCTAAGAACCGGCACAACCCCTAGCATTTTTAAGAACCGGCACAACCCCTGGCATTTCTAAGAACCGGCACAACCCCTAGCATTTCTAAGAACCGGCACAACCTCTAGCATTTCTAAGAACCGGCACAACCCTAGCATTTCTAAGAACCGGCACGACCCTAGCATTTCTAAGAACCGGCACAACCCCTAGCATTTCTAAGAACCGGCACAACCCCTAGCATTTCTAAGAACCGGCACGACCCTAGCATTTCTAAGAACCGGCACGACCCTAGCATTTCTAAGAACCGGCACAACCCCTAGCATTTCTAAGAACCGGCACAACCCCTAGCATTTCTAAGAACCGGCACAACCCCTAGCATTTCTAAGAGCCGGCACAACCCGTAGCATTTCTAAGAACCGGCACAACCCCTAGCATTTCTAAGAACCGGCACAACCCCTAGCATTTCTAAGAACCGGCACAACCCCTAGCATTTCTAAGAACCGGCACAACCCCTAGCATTTCTAAGAACCGGCACAACCCTAGCATTTCTAAGAACCGGCACAACCCCTAGCATTTCTAAGAACCGGCACAACCTCTAGCATTTCTAAGAACCGGCACAACCCCTAGCATTTCTAAGAACCGGCACAACCTCTAGAATTTCTAAGAACCGGCACAACCCCTAGCATTTCTAAGAACCGGCATAACCCCTAGCATTTCTAAGAACCGGCACAACCCTAGCATTTCTAAAAAGCGCTGCAGCCCCAGTATTTATGATATCCGTTACTCCACTGTTAACGCCTTCCCCTTCGACCGGATCCCTCAGCTTCCCAATCAGCTTCATCAGCCACCACAGCTGCTGGCGCCAATCGACCCGAGTGGCCCAGCGGCCCGTCAGCAGCAGCAGCCGCAACATCTGAAGCACCAACGCCGAGTCAGGGCGCTTCATCTGCCGCTCAAGTTGCAGCCGCTCCAGCGCCCAATAGTGGCACGTTCACTGACGCCCTAAGCCTCCAGTCAGCGCCTGGTCAAGCCGCTGAGCATTGCTAAGAAATCTGATGACCAGCCGACTGCAGCTCAGACTGTTGCGATTGAAGCCGAGCGCTAAACAGGTACGTGTTTAATTTGTTCTTTTCAGACGTTATTAGAATCAGCACCAACGTTGCCCGTAAGAGTTGCTCTTTACATTTCAGAATTGGTCACATCCAAAATCTCCCTTTCCGCTTAAAAACCGGCCTTCAAATCTAAGAATGGCCCTTCTAAGTTAGAATCGCCTTTCTCAGTTAAGAATCAGCCTTCAAATCTAAGAATGGCCCTTCTCAGTTAAAAATCGGCCTTCAAATCTAAGAATGGCCCTTCTCAGTTAAAATCGGCCTTCAAATCTAAGAATGGCCCTTCTCAGTTAGAATCGGCCTTCAAATCTAAGAATGGCCCTTCTCAGTTTAGAATCGGCCTTCAAATCTAAGAATGGCCCTTCTCAGTTTAGAATCGGCCTTCAAATCTAATAATGCCCTTCTCAGTTTAGAATCGGCCTTCAAATCTAAGAATGGCCCTTCTCAGTTTAGAATCGGCCTTCAAATCTAAGAATGGCCCTTCTCAGTTTAGAATCGGCCTTCAAATCTAAAAAATGGCAGTTCTCAGTTTAGAATCGGCTTTCAAATCTAAGAATGGCCCTTCTCAGTTTAGAATCGGCCTTCAAATCTAAGAATGGCCCTTCTCAGTTTAGAATCGGCCTTCAAATCTAAGAATGGCCCTTCTCAGTTTAGAATCGGCCTTCAAATCTAAAAAAATGGCAGTTCTCAGTTTAGAATCGGCCTTCAAATCTAAAAAATGGCAGTTCTCAGTTTAGAATCGGCCTTCAAATCTAAGAATTCCCTTCTCAGTTAAAAATCGGCCTTCAAATCTAAGAATGGCCCTTCTCAGTTTAGAATCGGCCTTCAAATCTAAGAATGGCCCTTCTCAGTTTAGAATCGGCCTTCAAATCTAAGAATGGCCCTTCTCAGTTTAGAATCGGCCTTCAAATCTAAAAAATGGCAGTTCTCAGTTTAGAATCGGCCTTCAAATCTAAAAAATGGCAGTTCTCAGTTTAGAATCGGCCTTCAAATCTAAGAATCGCCCTTCTCAGTTTAGAATCGACCTTCAAATCTAAGAATCGCCCTCACTGACTGCCATTCAAATTCAACAGGAGCCGGCGACGGTAGCAGCAGCGGCCGCAGACTCCACTGCAACAGCAGCCTCCGCTCCATCCGCTCGTCCAGTTAGACGCGTTGAAGTCTCCGTGAACGATCCCAACAATCCGGTTGTGGTTGCGCCGACAGCGTCTGACAAACCCAGCCAGCGGCCGCGGCCAGCCTGGGGCAATCAAGGTCGAACAGTCGCCGACATTGTCCGACAAGGTGCCAGCAACAAAGGCTAGTTTGAAATGTATACTTTTGTTTATCTAACACAAGTTGAATATTTTGTCTAACATTGACCCGGCAGATAAAAATATTTAATTTTTCTGCTTTATATTTGTGTGCGTAAGTGTGTGTGATTTCTCTATAATTAGCATGACGCCCGATTGTGTATGTGCTGTGTACTGTTATCTTTAAATGTATTATTTTATTGTGTCCAGGTTAATTACCCCCCAGGTATTAAGTAGCCTTAATGTTGATAGGGAGTGGAATGTAATTTATTTATTGGCTATATTTATTTTTACTACCTCTGTGTAGCAAATACAAAACTATCTTGGTAAGCGGGTTTCACTTCACATTTCCCGTGTTGAAATTACTAATTAATTTAATTGCCTGTGCGCCATTTGAAAAGCTGTCATTTTTATTCATAAGAAACGATTAATTATCATTAGTATATTTGTTATAATATTGACGTTATTTTGTGTCATATTTAATGTGGTAGCTTAAATTAATGCTACAATATTGATTATTTATTCTGTTTTGTCATCTAGATTGTGTTGTCTGTCGGTGCCAGAATTTGCTACACTTCCCAACCCACCTTTGTTTTATCCCGGCTGTTCAAATGGGACTCAGACATTCGCTATGGAATTATCCCCTACGGAATTTAATTTCTTTTGTCTTTAACTTCATTTCCTAAATTATAGTTGTCGTGTACTTTGGCGCTCTACTGATAAGTAGCAAAATGCGCATTTTCTTCTAGTTTTAATTTATGTATACTATTACTAATAATATGCGCTCGCTGTCATTTTCATCACTGATGCCGTTTTTTGTTGTCTGTTTTTCTCTTTTTGAATTTGCAACAACGGTTTTTTGCTTTGGTTTATGGCCAGTTTTTAATTGTCAGTAAGTTCAATGTCAGCCAGTACAGTTTCATGTCAGCTTCATGTCCGCCGCTATGCCTCTGTTGTTGTTACTTAATTTTACCTTATAATCCCCCCCCGAGCTGTGGGCGCCTCTTCCATTCATTTCTCGCGCTTCTGCTTTCAATTTCGGTCAAAATATTATAATAACCCCTCGCCAGCAGATTAACAAATTAATGCTTGTTCTAACCTGTTTTTTTCGCTGCAATTAAAAAAATTAAGAATTCTTCTTTCAACTGCTGCACCTGCTGCTTGACCCAATTTTAACAAATTCTTTGAATTGGACGCGTTCCACACTGTCGATGCATCAATTTTCTCTCCCCAAGTGTTTTTTGTCTCCCAAGTGCAGCGGCTTACTATAAGTAGAGAGAGACGCGCGTCAGCTTATTGTGACAGTAGAAAGAGTTAAGAATATTATAACAAAAACCAATTCGTTTTTTGTGTTGCCATCTCTGTGTCAGAAAATTTGATTTGCCCTTTTTTGCGTTTCGCTTTCGCCTATCTAGAGAGATCTGCGAAAAACTGTCGCAAAAATACAACAGAAAAGCTTGTGAAGGAATTGAGAGTCTGTTGCAGCCAGCAGGCTTGATTTCAATTCCTAAAAACGATTGTATGCGTTTTCTGGCGATTCTAAAAAAACAGCTGCAAGGCCATCTCCCTCTGTTCGTTAATTTGACAATAAATAAGGCAATAGGAACAAACAATTTTACAAGCAGTAAGCTGAGGTAATAGTATTTTATTTTTAAGTCATTTCATTTACTGGCATGAGAAAAGGTAGGAAAAACGGTGATAATAGAAAATCAACAATCATTTCTAACAGCTATTGACAAAAATGGCAATAAAAATCGTACATTTATACTACTAAGTAATCTAAGTAGCATATATATAAGATGTTCAAATTTTGCATTAATACGAGCGTAGTTAAATTTTGATCGGACCAAAAACTGGGAGGAGAATTGCACTTCAACACGCGGTATTGATGGCTCTGTCTTGATTGGTAAGGAATGGACTTTTTTAGGCTAATTTAATTGAATTCAGCAAAAATGTGGACAAAAGAAAAATCAATCAACCAAAAGTAAAAACTATTTCTGCTGATGCTTTTGTTCAACCCAATTTTGATCGAATCTCTTTGTGCA